>CAJQZJ010032944.1:1961155-2004447 GCA_907164525.1 Lophiomys imhausi
ACCTCCGTGCTCAGCTGTATATTAACCTCACCTCCATGCTCAGCTGTGTATAATAAACTAGGCTTCTCTATCCATATGTATAAAATTAGCATGCTATAGCTGTGTTTCCATTAGAGAATATAGCCTAACTTATCCCAGCTTTGTGTGTGTGTGTGTGTGTGTGTGTGTGTGTCTTTTGTTTCTTAATTCCCCTTTGTCCCAGTCCTAAAGTTGTGCATATTTCAGTAATATATTCATGTCTTTTCTGGATATTTTTCGATGACAACACAATCACTTTAAAGTGTCTCCATTGGATTCTGCAAATCTCAGTTTTAGACTTTATTTTTTTTTGCATTGCCATTATTCACACATTATCTCACCTACCTATCTAGGAACTTGTCTTAACCCACTTTGTATTCTCATGTTTAGTGAAAAGTCAGTTTTCTTAACTCTGTAATTGAGGAAAGAAACATTATCCTATTGAATTCCTATTATACCCTAAATTCCTAATACTCACACCTTTATATTTATTGCCTTACCTGTCCTTGTATCTGAAAATACTGATCTCCTCTCTCTCTCTCTCTCCTCTCTCTCTCTCTCTCTCTCTCTCTCTCTCTCTCTCTCTCTGTCTCTCTGCTCCCTTCCTCTCTCCCTCTCCCTCCCCTCTTTCTCTCTTGGTCTCATGTAGCCCATACTGACCTTGAACTTGCTCTATAGATAAGATAGCTTAGAAATGCTGACCTTCCTGCCTCAGTCCCCAAGCTCTTGAAGTATGCTGAGAGGACACCATATCTGTTTTATGTGGTATAGGGACTTACTGAGGACTTCCCATATGTTGAGCAAAGATTTTACCATCTGAACTACACATCAAGCATCCTAGGTGTTCAATTACTCACTGATGCAGTGGTGTAGTACTGTAATTTGTGTATTTTGGGTAGTAGTTCCATGAGTGCAGATATTGTACATTGAAGCCTGATTTAGTGTTACATTTGTGTGGGTTTCAGTAAAAGCATATCTGTGCATGTCCTCATACAATGGGGTTGCACGTGTTTGTGAACACTTGGCTTACAGATACTAGATTGCTGCTTTCTTCAATGAATCAAATGTGTAGGTTCTTATTTTTTTCCTCAAAGAGAGCTGCTGATTCTCAAACACAAATAAGAAAAGTTGATTGGTTTACGTACATGCTGTATGTTATATTAGACTACACTCAGTCAAGTTCAGGACTAGGATTTTGAGGTTATGTTCAATGTTTAGATATTACTATGAAATTTTCAGTCTCTCCAAATAAATATATATTTTAAAAGCTAAGTATTTTGCTATATCATTTTATATGAAAATATTTTTCAAAAGAAAATCTTCTGACCATCTGAGAAAGTGTTCGATTCTAAATAAAATAATTCAGATTATCTCACTCACTAGGTTTAAACCCTTTCTATTATATAGTGTGCCTCCAAGGAATCAAATAGTTGGAAACATATTAACTACATGATTTAAATCACACAGTATAGTTTAACACGAGATTTTAATTGAAAAAGTTCTAAGAAAATCATGTTCTCCAATAAATGTTGATACCTGGGGCAATGATGAACTGGAGGGTTTATCAAGAGTCTTTTATTCTTAAATTAACCTAGGATTTGCTGTAAATAATACATACACTTTCAGTGCTGCTCTTCCATTTTTCTTTAAATTCTATACAAATGTAATGAGGCTTATGATTAAATTTCTCTGGCATAATACTTTTTATATTAACTTTAAGAAATCTTCAACCTTTAGTAACCCTGTAGGTGATACATTTCCTTGATGAATGGCTATATAATATAACAAGACAATGTTATGATGAACTTGATTTTTTTTTTTTGTTACCCAGAAGCCCCGTATGTGTTGAAATCGGTGATATAACATAATAGGGAGCTTATTCTGTCACTATCAAAGGATAATTTTCCATATGAAGTTTAATCAAAATCAAAGGAAATATTCAAAAAGTGGTCTTCTCTTCTAATAATTTAAAAAGACAAGCTCATTCAACCAATTAGAGAAAAAAAATAACAAAATATATAATGTAAAATGTCCAACATACGTTCAGATAAGAAAATAATTCCATGCATTTCTAACATTACTGTCAATGACTATTTCTTTCAAGATCAATATTCCTTTGTGATTATTTGTAAAACAATAATCTTGGATTTCTTTGGCATATTTTCTCTTTAGCTCAGAGAACATGATTGGGCTCCCATTGCATCTTCAGCTGTAGCCACACTGGTTTCTTCAGTGACCTAACTTTGCATTAAAATCTTTTCCCTTAGATGCCCATAAGGTTCAGTTCATCTTTTCCCTCTAGGGTTTATTAAGACACTTCTATTCATTCATACTGACTATTTTAAAAAAATAGTATTCATCATTATATAGTGCATCCTTTCTTTTCTTAACATTTTCTTCTTCTGTTAGGTGTAAAGATCCTGAGGAGCCTCCTGGTTATCTTTCATGCACAGATGTGGCTAAGTACATACTCAATGTACTTAGCTGCTAACACTACTACCATTGTTTCATCTGTAGGAGTGTTTTCTCTGATGATCAACTTGGGTACTGTCTCTGAAGCAAAGCCTCTGTGTTCTAGGGATAAGTGTACTATAGACAGTAAGAGAAGTAAGGGATCCAGTTAGAGTACTTTGAAAGAATCTGCCAAGGGATAATAGTGGATTAAAAAATGTACTTGGGGAACGCTAGGACAGAGGGTCACTCTCCACAAAATGACAAAGAGGCCCAATTGCTGAGGACAATATCCAGACAGCTCATTGAATGTAGGAAGGTAAAGCTGGTGTATGCGTAGAGTCTTCACTCCTACTTTCTTGTCTCTTTGATACAGGAAGTTAATCTTCAGGCTGCAGAAAGGCAAATGTGGACACAAACCCAGCCACAAAAACCTTAAACTTATAAATCTCTCCTGCCTACAAAATGTGCTGGTGCAATAGTGGTACAGAATGTGTAGGACTGGCCCATCAATGTCTGGCTTAACTTGAGGCTCATAGCTGTAGAGGGAGATCATGCTTAGTACTACCTGGATGGCCAGGAACTAGAGACTGGATAGCCTAGAGACCCGGGGTAGAACCAAACAAAATTGGCCAAACAAAAAAAGAAGAAGAAATCAATAAAATGATTTCTAATGATATTCTTCTATATTCATATATCAGTTCCTTGTCCAGTTGCCATTATGTAACAAGCCAGAAATTATATGGGAAAGAGTCTAAATTGGAGGACTCTGGATACCAAGAGAACATGGCTCAACCAAAGCAACTAAGCAGGTTCACAGAGGCTCACAGAGAGTGAAGCAACAAGCAGGGCCATGGATGAGTCTGTACTAGCTTCACTGTGTGTTACATGTTATGCCTATTAGCTAGGTATTTCTGTGGGAATCTTAACAATGGGAGGTGTATATCTGACTCTTTTGCCTGCTCTTGGGGCTATTTTCTTCTTACTGGGTTGCCTTGCCCAGCATAGTGGGTTGCTTTGTCCAGCCTACTGTGTTGCCTTGTCCAGTTTCAATAGGCTTTTTCCTTGTTTCTTGCTTTGGTTCTCTCTTGGAGGGCTGCTCCTTTTTGAATGGGAACAGAATGGGAGTGGATCTGGGAAAGAGGGGGTGTGGAGGTGAGGTGTGAGTAGTAGAAAAAGGGGAAACTGATGTTGGGATGTATTTTAGGAGAGAAGAATATTTTCAAAACTAATTGCTCAAAGAACTAATAAAAAATTAGAAAAAACTAAGAGTGATTTAAAATATAAATGGATGTTGAGGGATATATAATATGCTTTGTAATCCACATCTATGGTCATTTTTATAATAGTTTATGCAATTAAGTGATAAAAGCAAAGTATATCTGCAAATATAGAAAATATTTCTAGCTCCTCCAATCCTTCCAGGGATTAAAGATACCACAAGAACACGGCCCAATGATCATGAGTAAAGTGGGTTCACAGAGATCATGGAACCTACATGGGTCTGACCTACAAATCCTCTACAAATATGCTAGGGTCATGTAGCTACATATATGCTAGGGTTATGTAGCTCAGTGTTCTAGTGGGATTCCTAACAATGGTAGCAGAAGCTGTCTCTGACTCTTTTGCCTGACTTTGGGTCCCTTTTTCTTCTACTGAGCTGCCTCAATCAACCTTGATGTGAGAATGTGTCCTGGTCCAATTGGTCTTATTGTAGTTTGCTATGCCATATTTGCATCATGTGCCTGTAAGCCTTTCTCTTTTCTGAGGGAAAGTTAAGGGGACTGGATGTGGGGGTGGAAGTGGGTGATGGAGAGGTGGGGGGGAAATGACGAGGGCTGGCAAGGAAGGATAAAAAAGCAAGTCAGGATGTAATATATGATAGAAGAATAAATAAAAAGGGAAAGAAAGAATGGTTCTACTTTTAAAATATTTACATTGTATTTTACTTCGAAATATTAAAAGGAAATGTGTTTAAAAAACAAAGAAAAAGAAAATGCTTCTAATTCTTCTGACTTTCTCAGTAAGTTAGGATATAATATTATCACCTGAAAATGGAAGTTAGAGGAAAATGTTAGCATTTTATTTTATTTCATCTATTCCATCATTTATACATCTGAGATTACAGGAAATGGGATCCATAATATAAACTTAGCAAAACATGAATAAGTCCTCAATACAATATTCTTGAATTATTTACTATTAAAAATTATAATGAATAGTACTCTGTATTGGCTGCATGGGTACAGATATCAAGAGAGTTGAACTTTCTAGGTTTCAAAACATGTTTGCAGAAAGAGTTTAAAAAGTGATACATCCAAATGATTCCTCACCAATCCACAAAGACAGCTCCGCATCTATGTTCATAGCAGCTTTATTTGTAATACCTAGAAACTGGAAACAACCCAGATGTCCCTCAACCAAAGAATGGATTAAAAAAAAAACTGTGGTACATATACACAATGGAATACTACTCAGCCATCAGAAACAACGATATCATGCAATTTGCTGCCAAATGGATGACACTAAAAAAGCTCATCCTGAGTGAGCCAACCTGACTCAGACAGATGCACATGGCATCTTTTCACTTAGAATTGGATTTAATCATGTACTACAGGATAACTATCTTACAACCAACACACCAAAAAGACAGGAACATCGACTTTGTTACCTGTTAGTGGGACACTTTGCCATAATAGAGTTGCCAGATAGCCCCCCAGTGCAAGAGGAAGCTCTTAAAACTCATATGACTGTTAAATTGAGGGGGCTGATATGTAGGGGCAACCAGGTGGGAGAGGGTGGAGATGGTAGGGAGGTGAGACCGGGAGGGGTAGAGAGAGGGGACTGTGATGGAGATGTAACTTGAAGTAATAAATAAATAAACAAAAAACCAAAAAAAAGAGACATACAATAGGTTTGAGAAAAAAAAGTGATAATGTTGGTTGTACCATCATTGCATCATTATGACTATCGATCGGTTTAAAGCAAGTAAGGGAAAATAAGTTTCATAGGCTATGTTCTGGATGATGACAGTGAATTAATAGTGAAGATATGTGTTCTTAGATTATAGAAACTTCACTGGAAACACAGAGAGTGGTTGTTGTGTACACTGTGAACAGCAGGCTGTTCATTATCATTTTGTTATTAACAAAATGAAAGTGGGAATGTCTGAAGGACATGTGACAAAGTGACAGAAGTATTCAAGAGTCTGTAAAAATCACCATGTTACTCCAGACACTTATCTGCAATAGTCAATTTAATAAGATGAAGTATTTACTTTCCTATCTAGTGTTGGTGGTTCTAGTCTAGAATGGACTGGTCCCATGAATTTGGAGCCTGAGGGAAGTCAGCTGATGAAGGTTGAAACACACGGAAAAGTGAGACCACTTATCTCATGATCAGGTGACAAGCATGAGGGATCAGTGTCCTTTAATCAGGGCCAGTCCCCAATAATCTAAGCAACTCTCAATAGGTCCCCATTTTGACTGTTCCATCACCTTTCAATAGTGCCATGGTTGGGTGCAAGCTCTTAGCACATAGACCTAAGGGGAACATTCAAAATCCATACTGCAGTAGTTATCTGTATGCATACTGAAATCATCCACAGCTATGAGTGGAGAAGCCATAGAAACCTAGCAGGTAAATCCATCAGAGAAGATGGCTAAGAAAGGGTTATCATAAGCCCTGGGGATGCAGGATCTGCAGGAGAAAATAGCTATGCTTTGCAGCCTTTTTAATGCAGTTTTTGGTGGTCGTGTTTGTCAAGGTGATTTCAGCTGGACACACTCCACTGTTGAATGACATGGCAAAGAAGAAGGGAGCAGATACTGTTCAGTCAGTTCACAGCATGTTGTGTAATTGATAGTTATGTGATCTCCAAATGGACAAGTGGTGTTTTACAAACTGCAATCTAAGGCGCTCTGATGCCTTAAATTACTTTAATAGGCATTTCATCAATAAAGGATTTCTTGATAACCGCGGCCCAGTAAAGCCTGAGTTAACAAAACCTGAAGAGATGTATTTATATCAGTACTTCTTAGAGCCTTTAATATTTTAATGTGCAATATGAATCACCTAAAGGGAGATTCAGCATGTAGTTTCTAAACTTTATTGACCGTTTCACAGTTTCATTCAGGAACAATTATTCACATCCGTTATGTGCTAGGTTTCCTCAAAACACAGTTTGGGAGAGACTGTTGAAGATAATGTCCATTGTTCTCAAGGGCACATGGGATGAAGTGTGCACATTCTTTGGTTACTGATCAACATGGGCACAGTAATATAACCACACAATTCTTGGATGCAAACTTTTCTTTCTTTTAGGATTTTATTAAAAATACAAAGACCCTATAAGAAGATGTAACCACAAAAATGTTCATGAAAACATCTAGTAAAGATATCAAAATAAAGTAAACACTTTAATGAACTACTGTTAATATCTATACTGATTTTATATAAGGGAAAGCTGTGAAGTTATGCCATATGTTCCAACACAAAAAGATTTAACAATTTTGGGATAAAGGACCATTACAAAGAATTATGGGCAGTGTAGGAATCAAGATCTCTTTATAAGACAAACATGTGTATATGTTTGTTAGATAACCCCAAAACACACACATAGACACACACTCAGAAATATAGAATATGCTTAGCATATACAAGGTCTTGGATTCAATCTGTACCACAGAAAATGAATGTGTGTGTGTGTGAATATGTGTGTGTATGTGTAAAATATAGAAAAATCATTCACATACATTTCTTGTGAAATCATATCAGTAACAAAGAAAATTAATATTTTTTGACATGTAAAGTCATGCCTCTACATGACTCTATGTTGATGAAATAACATAAGCTGTGAATCAGTATTTCCAAGATCCAAGTTTCATCACACACAGAACTGTCAGCCACGCTTCTTGCTGAAATTCAAATATCTGTGACTGTATGCTAAGACTGTGATATAGTCATAGGTCGCAGAGCAGTCGCTGAAATATCAAAACACATCTCTTCATGTTTTCTGATATCCTAAATCTTTGCAATTAAAACACTCAATATATGTTTGATGAATGAAGATTCACATATATTTTATAGATTTCAAAGTCATTTCTTTGACTACACTCTCCTTGAAGTCAAAATGTCATTCGTGGACATGTTAAAAATATCCAATGACTTCTTTTCCCTACCATTTTATGATTGCTCTTACACCATGTTCTTTTCTTTTTCTTTCCAATGTAGGGACTATTTGGTCAAAATGATCAAACTATACCATTTACAAAGAACCCATTTTTAGCTATTCTATATTCATGGTATACAAATAAATGTGGCTGTTACTGTTCAGATATAATCTTTCCCTCTTTTTCAGATATACAGGAATGAAAATGTATAGAATGAGATGAAGCAAAATACGTTACACCACTTTTTATCCTTTCAGGTTTTTAAAAAAAATATTTCTATGATTTCAAATTACTCAAGCTGTTCGGGTTATTAAACAGTGAATCCAGCTGGCTTAAAATATAGAATTGTGCCATGCAGGCTCTTATAGAGAGCTATTTAGAGCTTCTATTATCTACTGAAGAACTAAATGCACTTCTTTAATTGTGCCTGCTGGGTGATCAGGCGCAACTGGCTGAGGAATTCAACCCCACACAGAAATGCAAGGCTGCGAAAAGGACATTTGCTCAGCAAGAAAGGTTGCAAAAGCCCTTTTGTCAAATGAGACAAAGTAAGTCACGTAATGACAGAAGGGCTTTTTGAACATTTTCAGTAATTTGGTTATAACTAACTCTGAAGTGCATTAGTGGAAGGGTCTTAATCAGACCTCATTTTTCCATTAGAGACTGATTACAGTGTGTCCTTTATTGCCAGACTTATTTTTCCTCCATGAAAATCCTGAGCAAATATAAACTAATTTGTTTGAACTTCCTATTGTTCATGTCTCTGTTTCCTGAGAAGGCTTGATGCTGTCAAATGAGAGCCTGCACACGCAGAGGGCACTGTTCACTAAGTAATCCCTCTTCTGCAGGCAAATGATTGTGCCAAATCCACATTAACATCACATCAACTCTCATCCCTCAAATGCAGTGTGTGTTGTAAAATCTTGTTTTTACAAGCTTGGTTGAATTCCTCTATCTTAATTCTGTTTCTTTTATGAATGATGACTTTCAATCTGATAGATTTATTTTCCTCTTGATGAATATATCTCTTGCCAGGCCAATGATATGCTTAAGAAGACATCTACATTAAAAAACCGCCTGAGATAAGGGTGAGTGCTTCATCCCTAACTAACTAAGATCATAGGTACTCCAATAGAATTTCCTTTTTTAGTTTTATGTTTTTCTTTTCTTTTTTTTTTTTTTTTGATATGGAGACATTCCTCCTGAGAGTCAGAATCACCCCTGCCTTACAATTATGATCTTGAAAATATCACACGCAGGAAGAAAAAGTAAAATCTGTTTTGGTTGTTTATTCTGAGTCAGTTTTACTTGCTTTATTCAACAGTGTTGTAAGAACACAGCAAGCAAAGCCATCCATGGTATCAGGGGAAGTTATACATACATTATTTTGATATTAACTTTTCTTTAAAATTTTATGTAAAAAATAACTTGTATGTGCATATGTGTGTTCATTAGTCTGTCTCTCTCTATATACATATGTGTGTGTGTATGTTTGAGTATGTGTTGGTGCATATACACATCTCTGTGTGTGTTGGTGCATGTGCACATTTGCACATGTGTTTGTCTTGGTGAGTGTGCCTGTGTGTGTGTATTTGAGTGTGTGTGTGTTGTTGGAACATGTGCACATGTATGTATGTGTTTTTTGTTAGTGAGTTTCTACATACGTGTGTATTGGTCCATGTGAACACTTGTGTGATTGGAGACTAGGCAGTGGTTTCAAGAATCTTCAACTCATCTCCACCTTAATTTTAAGATATTCTTTCACTCACCCTTAAGTCATGTACTGGTTAGTCTCATTGACCAGAAAGCTTCAATACTTTCCCTCTCTTTGAACACACAGCACTGGGTTTACATACACTTGATTCTTTATGTAGTACCTATGTCTCTGACCACAGGTCCCCATGCTTGCATGTTAAACATATTACCAGCAGAGCTGTCTCCTCAATTCACTATTCTTTATTTTTAAATTTTTGTTATTGGTAAATATGAGAAATATTAGGAAACAATAAATTGTGTCCAAGGACTTATTATATTTCTTCTTCTCTTTGGTATGTGAAGAATTTAATATATGTACATTTATAACCTTGAATATATATTTGCTTTTCTGATATCGATAGCAAATTTTAAGTAATTTACCAGGAAATGCCATCTGGAATTATCCAAATCAATCATTGGTTCCAGGCTCAGAGAGTTGGTTTTGATAATTTAGTTCCATCAATATCTGAATTATGTACAGATAATTACTATGGTGAGGCACAGTTTCTCTTGAATTTCGTATACAACATAACTTTGAGTCTCATTCTCATACATAAGTAGTACAGTGGATGGAACTCATTTGGAAGGATGATAACATATGCCTTTGAAAACAAAACCAACAGGCAAGTAGAAGAAACAGGGAAGGGAGGGCAGATGTTTCTTTGGTTGACTGGCTGAGTGTTTGTTTGTGTCCACATGTCATACAATGTGGGTTGACTTGAAACTGCCTATGAAGCAATGAAAGGTCTTGAACTGCTGCTTCTCCTGCCAAGCCCCACCCCTAACAAGTGCTGAGGTTACAGACATGCAACACTAGGTCTGACTGTTACTGGTATTTTAAAGCCTTTTATCTTACGACTGACTTAACTATTTATTTTCTTTCATGTAGGTGTAAGAGTTTGGGAACGAGAAAATTCCAGGAAAATTATGTACTTTCCTCTTTGTAAAAGATTTGATTCATATATGAAGAGTGTGAGACTGATGAGCAGAGGGAAGTGAGGATTTATTAAATTATATCCTTCCAGATAAGCTACTGGGAATCCAAAACTGCTTCAGAGGTTTTAGGACTTTGGGACATCACCAGCATACTTCGACTATTTACATTTTATTGGAACCATTTATGAACTAATAGTATCTCCAAAGTGTAGACTGAAGAGAAAAATCATTATGGAACCCTGTGTCCTTTTAGGCCATTTCTCAAATGGCTGCTATATCAGAATTGCAATGGAGATAAATGTAACTTGTATTGCATTGACAAACTGCCCTCATTTTTTACTTTGTACTGAAAATCTCTATCCTACCTTGACTCTACAAATGTATTCAAAACTTACCTTCAATCTAAAACTCTTTCTAAACAATAAATCATTTTTACAATCTAGAATTTACATCACAGCTTTCAGAAGTATCCCTTTTCACATTTTTTTCCATAGAGACTCTCTTTCCTTGGAGCCTAGTTTAAATGTCATTGCCTCAATGAGGATTTTGTTGACACATCCTGTTGCCTTCCTCCTTATGCTCGATCTCCCTGACAACTGCCATCATGTTCTCTACCACTATGTGGATGAGCTCTTGGGTATCATCTTTGTCTCTCAGCCCATACTATAAAATATGCAAATAGTCACTTCTTTTTTTCTCCTCTCAAATATTAAATAGATATTAGTGTATCAGATGCTTTGTTCATTACTAAATGTTTTTGTTTATTTAAATAGGAAGATTACTTCAGTAATCCTTGAAAAGAAATTTCAAGTACACAATGACAAATGAGAGATATAGGACACAGGAGGGGACTGGTGATGTCAGTCTATGACCTAAGAGGTGACAGAGATTCTACACAAGCAGAGATAATGCCTAAGGTTATAAAGATGGCTTCAGGGCCAATAGAAAGGCTTGAGTCTATCCTAAGGAGCGATGGGACAACATGGAATGATCTTACGTGTGTAGATTATTTAGAGATGGTATTTTAACTGTTCATGTCAGCATGCAAAAAGTTTAAATACGAATTGGTCCATCCTGATTTTATTTGCCAAAGATAGTTTTCCTTAGTGAGTATTATACTGATGGAGTTATTAGCCACCCTTCTTGATTTACAGTTATATTCTGGTTTAGACTATTTTCTACTCATTCTATTATAAGTTGACAGGTCTGAGGAGAATCAATCTGGAAGAAGCACTTGTTAGAAGTCTGTTACATTACGTCAACCTGGAGAAAGCATCCATAGTTCATTGGTGGCTCAGTACACCTGTTAGGACCTCACATCATTTTGTTCTAACACTGCTGATTAGTTGTACTCTGATTTATGCCTTAATGCACTTTCTTTGGCATTTGAATTCATTATTTATATGTTTATTATTTCTCCTATCCACTATTAGATGCCTCGAAGGCAAGGCATCTTCAAGCCCCATGTTTCTTCAGAGTGATCTCTGGTTATTATCTGGGACCAAGTAGTCATTAATAAGTAGAAATTGATTTGGATTAATATAGCTTAGCCAGTATATTCTTTGTATATAGAAATTTCCACAGGTTTCTGTTATGTTCCTAATGTTCCTGGGTAAAGGGAATTGTTCCACATAAGCTAGTAATGCATATCAGTCTAGAGTTTCAATATTTTCTTTCCGGATGACTTCATCATATTGAGTTCCTAAGTGAGGTCATGTATTAATTAAACATCTCACAGAATACTGATATCAAAGGAAGGTGATTCCACAAACACAGGGTAGAAGGAATGAGTACAGATTGTTGAACAGTAGAGTTTCATGAGAAAAAGAATACATGGCTAAAAAAAATGTGTGCTTAATATACACTTGTTTCTGTTATTTTTAACTGTTTGTCCATTATTGTGGATATTATTTTGTAGTCAAGAAAATGTATTTTATGTCACAGGCCCTTGAATTTCTCAAAGAAAGGGCTGAAGTTCTTATAGTATTATATTCCCATTTTCTAGGACAATTTTTGGTACTGAGCCAGGCCTTTTTTCCCTCTGGGGGTATTTGCATTTAAAATAGAACTTCGTGGAAGTGGCATCTTAATTGAACTATCTAAAAAACATTCTTTGAAATATTGTCAAAGTCAATGATAAAATATTTAGGATAATGAATATGTTATTATACACAAATAAGCCCGAGATTGTCTACTATCTGTGTTATAATTAGATCCTAGTGTTGTTATAATTGACATGCACTATAAATTCCAGTATTCTACTGAAAATTTTTCCTCAAATAACATTTTGTTTCACGATTTTCTAGAGAATTTTTAAAGTTCAACAATAGCAAAATGATGATCCAAAACATATCACTTCGGTAAATAGCTTGCTAGTATAGAATTCAGGGCATTTTCTTCATCAACTTCTGAAGTTTTCCTAAGTCAGAAATGTATAAAACTCACCCATAAGTATTATTATATAAGGTGCAATGAAGACAGCACAATTGCTTGGCCAAGTGTCCTGGGTGTGAACCTGCTGGGAAACATCTTTTACATCTATAACATTTTTTTAATGTGTAAGTACTGTGTTTTTATGTTTTATTACTGTGTGCTTTTTCCAGAACTCAATAAAAATTATTTATGCTCAGAACTTCTTGATAAATCTTAGTAGTCCCTCATATTTTGACCTACCTCTCCCCCAACAACCCCCAAAGGTCACGACCTCTATTATCAAAATCTCGATGCAGATGGAAGCTTTGATGAGATTCTAATTAAGTGAAAACCTTTCTGTAATTATACATGTTCACTGTTTAATGAGAATCATTCTATAATTAGAAATTTATTTGGACACTTTAAGATTTCACAGACTGTCGCTGCGGTTTCCTGTTTCAAACATCTTTCATTCATGAGGGGGCAAAGTTCTCTTCCCCACAATGTGTCACAGCCAAGGGAAATTTCTCCATTAATTAAGTGTACCATTCTGTGGCATGATAACTCACAAAAGTTACTTTTCACTCTTCCTTTTCTTTTCCTGAACGTAAGTAGAAAATAAACACCACACAAAGTACAAGCTTCCAAGTTTAGGTTAAGAGAATTAATTATTGTCCCAACGAATTTCCAGCCATTTGCTAAAACAAATCACTGTCAAATTCTGCTTGGGAAGAATCTCAGAAGCTTTTCAGGCTCTGTCTACCTAAAAGACTAGAAAAGAAAAGAAAAGAAAAAAAAAAAAAAGAACTGCAAGGAATATGTGCCTCCGGACCATTAACTGGGGAATGTCAGGAACTGGGAGAGCAGAAGGGGAGCCTTAGAAAAAAAAATGTTCATAGTGGTGGTTATTTCTGTAGAACTTGTTTTTCTTTTTAAATTCTGTCCCCATCTCAGATCATTTCATGTCTAATCATTGTGGCTAAATCATATGTCCTTGCTCCTTCCTTCTCAATGGCCCAGGGACAGCTCTCCTCCTGGAACTACTCATCCAGAGTAAACCACATCTGACTCATTATCAGAAGCTTCCATTCTGTTAACTAGAGAGGAAAATTTGAAACCAAAATGTCAGTCTGGTGACGTGATGCATATTAAACACATATGCAGAGGCTGATGGCCTTTGATATGTTCTTATAATATGTTAAAATAATGAATAAAAGATGAGTAAATGTTAGGAACTTACTTGGAACACATGAGCAAAGTTACAACATTTTATTCCAAATGTGATGACTATTAGTTTCACATCAGGACGACTACTAGTTTCACATCAGGAACTCTCTTATTTTCTGGACATTAGTCTCTACTAATTTATTTGAATACACTGTAAGCTGTTTGTTTCATATGTGCCCTCACAGCTAAGTTTCTATGTATTTAAGAGTTGATATATGTTCCCTTAGTTTGCATCTCTCATGGACCCGAGGACAGCCTTGTGGAAGGGGGAGTCACTTCTCAGTGCTGCACATTACCCTAATTTAAAAGGATCCCTTTCTCACTGTTATTTCATAGTATCGGTCATGTGAGGAAAATAGCTTTCTAGTGAAATCTAGGGCTTTATTCTCATATTTTCCAATCCATATAAGATTTCCTATATTTAGAAGATATATGGATAATTTGATTATTCTAAAAAGAAAGAAAGAATAGAACCAAAAAAAACCAAACAAAAACAAAAACAAAAAAAACTTAACTCTTGTAGTTTCCTATTACCAACCCCAAAGCATGGAGGAGTGGTTTAAATTCTTCAGCATTCAATTTATTTTCTTCAATGACTATTATTTACTCCAAGAAAAAGTTCAAGTTTATGGATAACATCATTTATTTATAACAGAATAAATCTTTTAAATCTGATAAAAATTACAAGGTTATAAAGTATATTAAGTTCCTCCAGCAGATGACTTAACATCTACACTTACTGACATTTTCTTCAATAACATTTTATTTTAAATGTCAACCGTACATAAATTCAATCTTGTCACAGACACTGATGTTCAAAAGTTCTCAGTTTTAGACAGAGGGAGGTGGGTAGAAGATGGAGCAGGCCAGAGAGAGAGAAAAAAAATTACTTTAAAAGCCTACATATAAAATGCCTCACAATGTTCATTCCTTCTATAAGTTAAATTTTTTTGAAAATTTCAGCCTGAAATATGAAACTAAATTATGCAGTGCATCATAAATTTTGAATTGCCCATTGTAATTGTAGCATAATGTTTCAGAACAATGTCATGGAAAAGAAACATCAAATACCTACTTCTTCCCTTGTTTGCACTATAATTTTTGTATGTATTAAAAGAGAACAGTGCAGGTTTAACTAAATATTCATCAAAACTTCAGAAATGAGATGATTCTTCAAATATTCAAATGAGCATTAAAGTCAAACACTATATTTATCGAATCTGAAAGAGCTTCTGTCTGGTTTTGATATTCAATAGAAACAGCAATTTTATGTTATTGTTATACTTACTGTAAATAATCAGCTGTATTTTTGGGTATAAATATTAAAATGTACACTTTATTTTAATTTAAAATTTCAGTAATACTTACAGAAAATGAATAAGAACTGTTGCTTTTCAAATAGATATGACAAAAAATACCTTAAAACTAGTAATATTATACATTAAATTTAAAGATCTCCAGATATTAAGGAGCATAGTTTCTCATACTGAGGTTGATATTGAATATATTTAGAAAAAAACTGTAAACATGATCTATATTTCTATTCTCTGTTTTCCCTGCTGGGGGCAATGTCCCTCCATTTTTATTTAGAAAATGACTGCAAAGTACTTATATGTTAAAGAATAGATAGCTTTTTGAGCAACATTTCAGTCCTAAGGTAAAATGGAGGCAAAATACCAAACACGTCCCATAAAACATTGTAAAAATTGTAAAATGTGTGAAGTTTATAGTTTATTTCTACAACCTACATAGTAAATTTTTCTTTAAAATGATGTAATAATGAATATAGATGAATTGTCTTGTCCCACCTGAACAAAAATTTTATATGGAAAGTGTTTATTAATATAGACCTTAGAGTCATAAAGATAGCTATATATTACTTCTACATATTGGTTATATATAATGCAAGAAATAAAAAAATAAGACAATAAATGAATAATGGGCTAAAAGGAGAAATATTATTGTGAGAGCAAGAAAACTTTTTTAATCTATTACTTACATTCTCATTTTAAAATGACTTCATGTTTGGAACAATCAAATGGATTTAAAATTCATTTTGGAATGCCTTGCTACTCAGGGTAAAAGCACAGGGGTGAGCATAATCTAATTCCTGCACTAATCATTTAGGAAATATCAGGAAGAAAGCATTCCTAAGTTGGCACACTGAAACCTACACAGAAAGCTGGATCAGAAATGAGAAAACTGAAGCTGAAGATAGAATGACTAGTAGTAAGGAAGAGCTAACAGAGTTTTAAAATTAGCAATCATCTGCTTGTCAGGTACACTTACAGAAACCAGTATCAAGAGTCAAAGAGCCAGCCATGGTGGCACATGCCTTTAATCTCAGCACTCAGGAGGCAGAGGCAAGCATATCTCTGTGAGTTCAAGGCCAGCCTGATCTACAAAGTGAGTCCAGGCAGCCAAGCATACAGAGAAACCCTGTCTTGAAATCTAAAAAAAAAAAAAAAAAAAAAAAAAAAAAATGAAGAAGAAAAAAGAAAGAGTCAAACTAAGTCCTGTGAGAATCTCTCCTTACAGTACTTAGCCACTCACTTTATGAATGAGATTATAGTTACATGACTTGGCTAATCTAGATTGTTTCTTCAAAAAAAAATCACATTATTTCCCACAGGAGATGAACTTCATAGTAAAAATGTAGCAAGTAAGTTACTGGGAGATTGTGCCACAATTTACAATATCCACAAGAATGACATTGTCTTAATGAATACACTTAAGTCTAAAGCGTACTATGATCAGCACATTCATCGAAGAAAGAAAAGTTTAATTTTAATTTTAAAATATTTAGATTGTGCAATTGCTCTTGTTGTGTTAATACATAATCTTGTTTAAAATGAAAATTGCATGTCTTTGTTTTCCTCCTGTAGAGAAAATACTTAGGATTTTTTTACTGAGAGGAGAAATTTGGTATGTAAGACCATGGTCCGATGAATTCAGTAATTGTTATTCTGTTTTATATACTAGTTTATTATACACTGTATGTACTATCTTATTATAGCTTTCAGTAATGAATCTATTCACTGAATCAAGTATTTCATTCTCTTAAACAACGTAAGGAACCTCTTACAAAATATATTCGATTTGAAATTTCCATCCTATCAACAGGTATTTAACTAAGAGAAGAGATGCACACCATATTGTCTTACAATAGTTTCTCTAATACAATTGTAATTGCCTATTTCAAGTTTCCTGCAGCATTCTTTAGCCATACCAGTAATATATTATTATACTTTATTATGTATAACAAAAGCCAAATTATTAAATTTGAAGGTTAAACCTGCAGTTGTTCATTAACACATCATATTTTGTAGTTAATGGAGTCTTCAAATAAAACTCATCTTTTAGCATTTCCTCGACAAATCATGGCTTGTGGGAGACACACAGATCTTACGACCAGAAACAGCTTATTTGATTATCTCGTAGCTTCCATTTTCTTCTCTACAAAATGGAATAATGTCACAGAACACCTGGCACTTCTGTGAGGGAAAAACCTTAGCATCTATGGGCTCAAAAGAACAGCTAAGCTGGGTGTCGTGGCAAATGCCTTTCATCCCAGCAGTTGGAAGGCAGAGGCAAGCAGATCTCTGTGAGTTCAAGGCTAACCTGGTCTACAAAGTGAGTCCAGGCCAGTCAAGGATACACAAAGAAACCCTGTCTCAAAAAAACTAAAAAATAAAAGAATAGAAAAAAAGAACAGCTATAAGAAACTGGGGATATAATGTTGGTGTAATCAGGAAGTAGCTAATTATTTCAAAACAAGAAATAGCTAAATTTTGTGTAAAGCTGTTGTATTGCTTATAGTTCTCATTGCTGCAACAAAATATCTGAAAAAGAAGAGGAAGAGAAAGCAAGGGAAAAAGGACAAAGGGAGGTTTGGAGGGAACAAGAGAGGAAGAAAGGAGAGGAGAGTTTATTTTTGATTCATAGTTTGAGGGTACAGTTTATCAATGTGACAAATGTATGGTGGCAGGGACATGAGGCAGCTGGTCACCTAATGTCAGCAGTCAGGAAGCAGAGAGAATTGGATGCTAGTCTTTATCTCCCTTTCTATTCTTTCATTCAATTTGAACCCCAGTTTATGTAACAGCATGATTCACATTCAAGTTGAGTTTTCCTTCCTCAGTAAATATTTCTGGAAATATCGTATTAAACACACCTAGAGATGTGCTTCTTTGGCAGCTATAAATCTAGTCAAGTTGACAATGAATATCAACCACTATAGCTACCTTTGTGAAATTCAGGTCTAGAGAGCCTAAGTGGAAATGTGATACAAATCCAGATGCTGTATTCTGTATTCATTCTTACCACTTGCTGGGCATGGATATCTATGTACACAAAACAAGGCTAAAAATAAAAGAGTCACCACTTTAACAACCAATTTTTTTTATTTCTCTTGGGATACATAGATTATAATTAGTAAACAAAAACTATGTTAAATGTATTAGATAAGCTAATACCATGCTTAATAAAATGGAGTACTAGATGTCACAGGGATTCTGCTTTTTAAAAAATTGACATTAAAGAGAATTAAAATAGTGAGGGTAGTCTACCCTATGGGTAGATGATATTGAACTTGGAAGTTGATTCTTCCTTTTCAAATCACTGTTTTTTTGTCTTAAAAATTGATTATCCCTTAAGCCTAAAGTTGGATAGCAATGGGTTTGCTTATCCTTTCTTCACTCCATTTTTGAGTGCCTTTAAAAATATATAAATATAATGTAATGATAAATATAAGTATCTTTCAAGTATTAAAATGTAAATAGTGAGGGGCTGGAAAGATGACTCAACCGCTAAGAGCACTTATAGCTACTTCAGAGGACCAGGGTTCTTTTTCCAGCAATCACATAGCAACAAATCAAGGGGATTTGATGCCTTCCTCTGATATCTATGGGAATCAGGCAGAAGTGATACTCATACAAGTAAAATCCATATACACTAAATTAAACTTATAATATAAGTTTATTATAAACTTATAAACACTAAATAAATTATAGAAAAATGAATAAAACACAGAATTCTTGCTTTCCCCATATATACACACCCACCCACACATATCACCCATGTCAGTATTGTATGGACATACAATAGTGAGCATATCTTGTCAAGTCAGTCTTTTCTCTAGCTCCCAGGTTTCAAAGCTAGGTAAGACTGCTGATGACTTTTGTCCTCTAGTAGTATGCATGGGACTTTCTAGCACTATGAAAACTAGTCAGTAGAGATGAAAAATATTATTTTTAGCTTAAACATAGTATATTGCACATGTTAAGAAATAATTCTACCACCAAGGTATATCCCATGCCTGCAGAAGTCTCTTTTATATTGGTATATTTCATATTCACAACATATGAGATTGCTTTGTTTTCTATCATTGACTTAAAATATAATAACATTTGGATCTTATGTTTTCCCCCTTAATTTATAGTCAATAGTAAACTCCCTCGTGGCCTAAAAATGTGACTTACATCACTGGAAGTCTATAGTCTGATCTTTCCTTGACATTTATTGCCAGCCCTATAGATTAGATCAGCACATGGCATTCTGATTGCATTAATACTTCAAAGGCAGATAAAGGAAGAGAAAACTATTTACTCTACTGATTTTGTAGTAAAACTACTTTTGTATGACTATAATCTGGATGAAAAATTCAAACTCTGTAATACTGTATTTCAGGTGTGTGGCTTCTGCTGGCTCAGGGAAATTTGTAGAATACACTTACATATTGCAATTACTTCAGGTCTGTCTCAATAATGTTTTGGCAAATAATATTTTCAAATCCATAAGATACTTAAGTAATTGTTTTGAAAATGAATGAATATTCTTTAACCACACTAAATATCAAGGTTCTTTTTTTTCATTTGGAGACAACATGCATTTTTCCTTCATTCCATTTATTCATTCAACAAAATAACCTAAGAACCTAATTACTTTGATGTTATATTAATTGGAAAGAAGGACAGGGCAGCAGATTTTTAAAAATATTTTTATAAACTGAACTTAATACAAATGTCACATTTTAATTTTATTAGTTCATAAATTTTATGACAAAATATATGCAACTTGAGTAAACATGGTTTTCAGGTAAATTTTTGAAATGTTACTGAGATATTTGCATAAAAATAATAAAAAATCTTTTCATGGGGAGTAAGATAACTAAAGTAAGGAGCATAGGCCTTGGTCATCTGAGGCGGGGATCCAAGATGGCGGTGGCCTGCGTAGATGTATTTTGATTTCAGGGTTAACAGTCACAAGGCACAAGGCGGCAAGTGTTGCAGGACGCTGTTCAAAGGGCACGACCCTTTCTAAATCTCACCCAGCTACCCAGGGACCACTGAGGATCCCTGGGCAGGATGCTCCTTCCCACTCTCGGAAACGCAAGGAAGCCACTGGACCCGGGAATTGGGATCACCCATCCCCCACCAGGAGAGACTCCTGGTAAGTAACAACCTAATACCCAGCAGGCAGATTCAGATCCCACGCAGAGATAATCTCCATGCTGCGCACCCCCAGGTCTCACACTATCTGGCGAAAGGTTGCGACCCTTGGAAGTGAGAAGAGCTCAGCTGCAAAGTGCCTTCAGACTGCAGATCGCAGTCAGTGACAAAACTGACCAGTTTACAAGCCGCGGGAGCAGCAAGGCTATTGGAGCTGAACTGCAGATTTACCCGCTACAGGAACCAACCCTGGGAAAATTGCGAGATATTTGAAACTGTCATATATCGGACTTTTGTACTAGTACTGGCCCTTCTGGCAGGGAACAAGAGCTTACTTGTACACAGCTCCACCACCTGGATTAGTTAGGTCTCCACCTAGGAGGTGGGGCTGAATGACTCACCTTATAGGAGTGGAGGAAGGCAACTCTACTCCTACACCAAAGAGCCCCCTTTGGACCCAAGTCCAGAAGACAGCAAAAAAAAATTCCACATGGCCAGAAGCCCCAGAACAACAAAAAAACAAAAAACAAAAAAAAAAAAACAGAGCAAAATGTCTCCAACAAAAGAAAGCAACGCTATTCTATCCAGCCAGAACCACCTCACCACAACTGAAACATGTGAAAACGATGATATTGCTACAGTATGGAAAATGATAGAGTCCCTTCAAGAAGAACTTAAAACTATGAAGGAATTCAAAGAAGCCACAATTTTACAAGTCAAAACAACGATTAACACCATTAAAGAACTCCAAGCCAAGGTGACTCAGCTTGAACAGGAAAAGGACAAAGCAATGAAAGAACTCCAGGCAAAAACAAGCAAACTGGAGAAGGAAATGTACAAAATGAACAATACCACTCAAGCCATGAAAAATAGAAACAGAAACAATAAAGAAAACACAGCCAGAGTAAAAAGAGGAAATGGAGAATCAAGAGAAGAGAACAGAAACCATGGATGTTAGTATGAAAAATAGGATGCAAGAGATAGAAGACAGGATCTCAGGCATGGAAGATTCGATGGAAAAAATCAGTACAACATCCAAAGAAAATGAGAAAGCTAAAAAATCTCTCACCCACAACATCCAAGAAATCAAGGACTCAATGAAAAGACAGAACCTAAGAATTATAGGCATAGAGGAAAGAGAAGACTCCTGACTCCATGGTCCAGGAAATATCTTCAACAAAATCATAGAAGAAAACTTCCCAAACCTAAAGAAAGAGATGCCAGTAAAAATCCAAGAGGCTTACAGAACACCAAACAGATTAGATCAGAAAAGAAACTCCTCTCGCCACATAATAATAGAAACTCCAAATGTAAAGAACAAAGAAAGGATATTAAAAGCTGTAAGAGAAAAAGGCCAAGTCACATACAGTGGCAGACCCATCAGAATCACACCTGACTTCTCCTCAGAAACTTTAAAAGCTAGAAGGGCCTGGACAGATGTCCTATAAGGCCTGAGAGAACATAGGTGCCCAGCCAGACTACTATACCCAGCAAAACTCTCTCTCAACATAGATGGAGAAAACAAGATATTCCATGACAAAAACAAATTCAAACAATATCTCCTCACAAACCCAGCCCTACAGAAGATCCTAGAAGAAAATTCCAACACAGAGAAGATAACTACACCCAAGAAAACAGAGGGAATAGAAACCTCCACAGCAACTAAACAAAAAGAAACACAAGAAGCCAGCTATACCAAAATAATGGGAAATAACAACCCCTGGTCACTAATATCCATCAACATCAATGGACTCAGCTCGCCAATAAAAAGACACAGACTTATAGACCGGTTCCGTAAACAAGACCCATCTTTTTGCTGTATACAAGAAACACACCTCACTATTGAAGATAAACACTATCTTAGAGTAAAGGGCTGGGAAAAGGTTTTCCAAGCAAATAGACTCAGGAAACAAGCTGGAGTAGCCACCCTAATATCAAACACAATAGACTTCCAATTGAAATTAATAAAAAAGACAGAGAAGGGCATTACATACTCATTAAAGGAAATATCCACCAAGAGGTCATCTCAATATTGAACATCTATGCCCCAAATATAAAGGCACCTACATTTATAAAAGAAACGCTTCTAAAACTTAAATCGCACATCAATCCAAACACTTTAATAGTGGGAGACTTCAACACCCCACTCACAACTATGGACATATCATCAAGACAGAAGACAATCAGAGAAGTAATGAGTCTAACAGAGATCATGAACCAAATGGACCTAACAGATATCTACAGAACGTTTCACCCAAACACAAAAGAATACAGCTTCTTCTCAACACCTCACGGAACCTTCTCCAAAATCGAACATATAGTTGGACACAAAGATAGCCTCAACAGATACAAGAAAATTGAAATAACCCCTTGTATCTTATCAGACCACCATGGAATAAAGTTGGACTTGAATAGCAAAAGAATCAACAGAAAGTCTACACTCACATGGAAATTGAACAACTCTTTACTAGAGGACCACTGGGTCAGGGAAGAAATAAAGAAGGAAATCAAAGACTTCTTAAAATCCAACGAAAATGAAGACACAGCATACCCAAACCTATGGGACACAATGAAAGCTGTGGTACGAGGAAAGTTCATAGCACTAAGTGCCTTCAAAAAGAAAATTGTGACAGTTCATATTAGCGAATTAACAGCTAAACTGGGTGAATTGGAAAAAAAAGAAGCAAACACTCCAAAGAGGAGCAGAAGGCAGGAGATCATCAAACTTAGGGCTGAAATCAACAACTTAGAAAAAAAAAGAACTATACAAAGAATCAATGAAACCAAGAGTTGGTTCTTCGAGAAAATCAACAAAATAGACAGAACTTTAGCCAAATTAACTAAAAGACAGAGGGAGAAAACACAAACCAACAAATTCAGAAATGAAAAGGGAGAAATAACAACAGACATTGAGGAAATCCAGAGAATATTTGGATCCTACTTTAAAAATCTATACTCCACCAAATTTGAAAACTAAAGTGAAATGGACAATTTTCTTGATAGATTCCACCTACTGAAGCTAAATCAAGATCAGATAAACAGATTAAACAGCCCTATAACCCCTTAGGAAATAGAAACAGTCATTAAAAATCTCCCAACCAAAAAAAGCCCAGGTCCAGATGGCTTTAGCATGAAATTCTACTGGACCTTCAAAGAGGAGCTAACACCAATACTTTTCAAACTCTTTCACAAAATAGAATCTGAAAGAACATTGCCAAACTCATTCTATGAGGCCACAGTCACCCTGATTCCTAAACCACACAAAGACCCAACAAAGATAGAGAAGTTCAGAACAATCTCCCTCATGAACTCTGGTGCAAAAATACTTAATAAAATACTAGCAAACCGAATTCAAGAACACATCAAAAGTATGATACACCATGATCAAGTAGGCTTCATCCCAGGAATGCAGGGATGGTTCAACATATGAAAGTCTATCAATGTCATTTACCATATAAACAAGTTGAAGGAAAACAAAACACATGATAATCTCACTAGATGCAGAAAAACATTTGACAAAATCCAACATTCCTTCATGCTAAATGTTCTGGAGAGAACGGGCATACAAGGACCGTACCTAGAAATAATAAAGGCAATATACAGCAGGCCAGTGGCCAACATCAAATTAAATGGAGAGAAACTTGAAGCATTTCCTCTAAACTCAGGGACAAGACAAGGATGTCCACTTTCACCATATCACTTCAATATAGTACTTGAAGGTCTTGCTAGAGCAATAAGACAACTAAAGGAGATCAAGGGGATAAACATTGGAAATGAAGAAGTCAAATTATCCCTATTTGCAGATGATATGATAGTATACATAAGCGACCCCCAAAATTCCACCAGAGAACTCTTACAGCTCATAAACACCTTCAGCAAAGTGGCTGGATACAAAAATAATTCAAAAAAATCAGAAGCCCTTCTTAATACTACAAATAAATGTGCTGAGAAAGAAATAAGGGGAAAAAACCCCTTCACAATAGCCACAAGCAACATAAAATACCTGGGGGTAACTCTAACCAAGCAAGTAAAGGACCTGTACAATAAGAAATTCAAGCCCTTGAAGAAAGAAATGGAAGAAGCCTTTAGAAGTTGGAAAGATCTCCCATGTTCATGGATAGGTAGGATCAACATAATAAAAATGGCCATCCTACCAAAAGCAATATATAGATTCAATGAAATTCCTATCAAAATACCAACACAGTTTTTTATAGACTTGGAAAAGCTATTCTCAATTTCATATGGAACAACAAAAAGCCCAGAATAGCTAAATCAATCCTGTACAATAAAAAAACATCTGGAGGTATCACCATCCCAGATTTCAAGCTGTACTACAGAGCAATAGTTGTAAAAACAGCATGGTATTGGTATAGAAACAGACCAGTAGATCAATGGAATCGAATTGAAGATCCAGAAGTAGACCCACACACTTATTGCCACCTAATTTTTGACAAAGAAGCCAAAATGGCACAATGGAAGAAGGACATCATCTTCAACAAATGGTGCTGGTCCAACTGGATGTCCATTTGTAAAAGAATGACCCATACTTATCATCTTGTACAAAACTTAAGTCCAAGTGGATCAAAGACCTTAACATAAGGCTTCTCACACTAAATCTACTAGAAGAAAAAGTGGGAGAAACCCTCGAATGAATTGGCACACGAGACAACTTCCTGAACAGAAAACCAACAGCTCAGGACTTGAGATCAACAATCAATAAATGGGATCTCATGAAACTGAAAATCTTCTGTAAGGCAAAAGACTCTGTCATTCAAACAAAACAGCAGCCTACAGACTGGGAGAAAATCTTCACCAACCCCACATCTGACAGAGGGCTAATATCCAAAATCTACAAAGAACTCAAGAAATTAAATACTAACAAACCAAATAATCCAATCAAAAAATGGGGGACAGAGCTAAATAGAGAATTCATAAAGGAGGAATCCTTAATGGCTGAGAGACACTTGAGGAAACGTTCAACACTCTTAATCATCAGAGAAATGCAACTCAAGACGACTCTGAGATTCCATCTCACACCTGTCAGAATGGCTAAGATCAAAAGCTCAAATGACAGCAGATGCTGGTGAGGGTGTGGAGAAAGTTGTACCCTACTCCATTGCTGATGTGAATGCAGGCTTTTGCAACCACTATGGAGGTCAGTCTGGCGATATCTTAGAAAACTTGGAATAGCTTTGCCTCAGGACCCAGCCATACCACTTCTGGGTATACACCCAAATGCCTCTTTACAGAAACATAAGGAAGTTTCCTCATCTATGTTTATAGCAGCCTTATTTGTAATAGCTAGAAACTGGAAACAACCCAGATGTCCCTCAACCAAAGAATGGGTTAAAAAACTGTGGTACATCTACACAATGGAGTACTATTCAGCTCTCAGGAACAATTAAATTATGCAATTTGCAGCAAAATGGATGGAACTAGAAAAGCTCATTCTGAGTGAGCTAACGCAGACTTAGAAGGACGCATATGGCATCTATTCACTTATAGTAGGATTTTAGCTATATAGTAGAAGGTATCGATACTATAACTAACACACCAAAGGGAACTTGGACATAGACTTTTTATTTTTTATATATATATTTTTCTATTTTTTAGTCTTTTTTTTATGTAATTGTCTGCTTATTGGTTTGTTTGTTTAGTAGTTCTCTCTCCCGGGCAATGAGACATTTTTCACTGATGTTACAGTTTCGTAGACCCCCAATGAATGAGGAGGCTTTTGGCCCTCATATGACCTCTCAACTGAAATGAGAGACTGTTATATAAGGACACCCCACCCCAGAGAAATGGGATGGAAGTGTTAGGAGGTAAAGAAAAAAAAATGAAATGTGATGTTTCGGCCTTTTACTACTAATTGTCATAAACTGTTTAGGATAATTAAGAAATGCATTTAATGGTTATGCAAGCTGGTCATTCTGTTAGGTACTATGACAGCCTATTATAGTTATTTTCTAAGCTAATCAGAAATAAAGCTGCTAAGAGACAAGCAACATCTGCTTACCCTAATATAAGAGATAGATAGGGCCTCTTCAAAAACCTCAAGAGATCTGCAGAATATGGCATTCAAAGATGTTTTCGTAAGTTTAGATTTTTTTATATCAAGACATATCAACTCCTGACAGCACCCCCTATTCTCCTCCAAGTAGAAGATGAGCATCAAAGAATCTCCAGTGGGAGATGATTGAGTTAGTCGCAAGCCTATCTCTTGGTAGGAAAAGCCCCTTGTTCCAACTGTAGACAGAATGCTGTCCAAAAAGGACAAAACCTGGAAGCAGGTAAGTCGACAGCCTAGCTCTGCGAAGACAGGGTAGGTAAGTCCTTTATAACCCGTGCTCTACAATCAATGTCTGTCAGAGAAACAGGGCCAAATGACTGAAGATCAATGCTTTAATGTATGGCGAGAAAATTTGAACTGTCCAGGCAGCCACAGGTATGTCATTTCTTAGTTTGGGAAGCTGCAGGCCCTGTACTTCCTATAAAATCAGATATATTTATCCCTCTCAGGTCTCTGAGGTGGTTGAAGAATAAATAGCTAGAGTCTCATAATTAAATTTTGAGTTGTTTAGGAGTCAAGAGAGTGTTATAGATCTAAGAAGATGCTTTTAAAATTGTGTTGCATGTTAGTATGAATGTTGAGTCAGATATAGAACTTTAAACTCATGGAGATGGTTAGATAGTAGAATGTTAAAGTCTGGTACCAAATACGTATGGACTGGACATTGGGAATGTATGCTAAGCCATATAACCCTCATAACTGTGGCCTAATTACCTCTGTTGTTTTGTATTGTATTTATTATTATAAGAGAAAGAGCCATTTGTTGGACTGAAAGGGGAAACTGTAAGGGAAAATAAGATATACCTTAAACTTAAAAGAAAAAAAAAAGGGAAGAGGATGATGTTTGAAGGTGGGAGGGTGGGGCTGGAGGGGGGAATAGGGAGGGGACTGTGATTAAGATGTAACTTGAAGAAATAAAAAATAAAGGAAAATAAAAGCTCCCCCTTGGTGCCTTGGACTGGAAGGTAAAGAGACCCTTCGTGGGATTTCCCAGGCCAATCCACTGCCCTAAGAGCCTACCGACTTTTCTCCAAGTACAGCACTCTCTGAAGTGTTACCTCAAGTGTTCATTTTGTGCCACTGAGCTGTGAGAACAGGGTCAAAGGAAGGGAGAACTATGTTAAGTGGGTTCCCAGAGAAAAGAAAAGGTCAGCAATTTCCTAAATTGCTATCCTAATTACACACACATCCTTTGCCACTGCCGCACAAAGGGGTTACACTCAGTGGATGTGTCTGTCGGGGGCCAGTCCACAGGCCCTCCACACAGCATGGCCCTCTCTTTCCCATGCTCGTGGGGTGTGAAGCTGTTTAGTGCTGCTGGGCAGAAGGGAGGGCGGGAAAATTGGCAGGTTGGTTAAACAAACACAAGTAGCTCTAAAGATGGGGTGCTCAGTCTCTGTGGCCTCCTCCTTCTCCTCTTCCATTGCTTACACTTTCACAGGTCCCAGGTGGGAACCCAGCAGGTGCCCAGTGACAGATGTTCCTCTGGTTAACTGCCCACTCATCAAAAACAAAACAAAAAAAAAACAACAAAAAACAGAGTGCCACAAGTCCAACCTGTGGACTGCTGACAGTCAAACCGAACACGGAAAGTTCGAAACAGGCTCAGATGTGACCCACACAGACCACAGGGACTGAACATTTCAAAATCCTCCTTGGCTTGGAGCTGTGGAATTGCAGCAGCAGTAGTGTGCCATTTCTGTAGCTCATTCGGGGCTGCAGGTGATGAGCCAAGCTCATCTCTTGAGTTCTCAGCATACTCAATTCAGTCCCGGGCTAAAATACAGGGTCTGTGGGTGCCAGGCACGATTATGAGCACCAAGTCTCAATCTAATGATTACTGACTGGGTTGTTGCTATCTTTATTTTATGAATAGGGAACCAAGAATCAGAAAGGCGCTCTCTCTCTCTCTCTCTCTCTCTCTCTCTCTCTCTCTCTCTCTCTCTGTGTGTGTGTGTGTGTAAAAAAAAGAAAAAAAAAGAAATAGCTGAGATCTGTTGCTATTTACTGCAATAGATTTATGAATGACTTAATTCTGTATTAAGTTTTAGTGATAAGAGCTGTTTTGCAACCCTTGCTATGAGACATGACTAAATTATTTAAAAGAACTTTTTAAATGTCATGTGCATATTCTCTGCTTTGGGAGGCATTTTCCTATGACTAGTGTTGTAGTTGTAGTTACTATGCTGTGGTAAAATGCCAGGGCCAAGCAATTTGGGGAGGAAAGGACTTATCTGGCTTACCTTTCTATATCACTGTTCTTCATAAAAGGAAGTTAGGATAGGAACCAAACAGCACAGGAACCCAAAGGCAGGAGCTATGGAGAAGCTATGGAGAAATTTTGCTTTCTGACTTGCTCCTTACTGCTTGATAAACACGTGTTTTGTAAAACCTAGGACCACCTGCCCAGGGATGGCACACCCACAGTGGCTTCAGTCCTCTAGTGTCAATTACTATTAAGAAAATGCCCCTGATCTGGATCTTATGGAGGCACTTTTAAAATTCAATTTTCCTCCTTTCAGACAGCTCTGGCCTGTGTCAAGTTGACCTAAAATGAGCCAGCACAATTAGGGGGTCTTCATAACTCTAAGCACTTTTCCAGTTTCCAATAAATTATATGTTTAATAATTTAGATAACCAGATTTCTAAGATAAGAATTTGAACAACATATCTATTTACTTTCCTTTGACAAAACATTTTTGAATCTATTGAAATAAATGTTTATCCTTTTAACAATCTCAGAGTTTATTAAACATATGTTAAACCAGAAATTGTATAATATATGCAGGTACAGCTATCAAGCTTCAAGGCTTCAAAATGGTAATTGCTTACAGTAAACTCACTAAATATCAAAACAATACCTTAATATTCAATGGGTGATTCATAACCAATCATCATGTATTCTAAGCTAGAAAAGTCTAAAATCTCACCCATCACTGCACTAACCCAAGAAATAAACAGGATTTCAAGCGTGAACTTCAAATAAGCTTCAATAAGCTAATCTAATCAACTTCATTATCAAACATTTGAACACCAAGAAAACATAAAAAATTGAGGCATCAAACTAGACAAAGAGTTTCAAAAGGTAAATACAAATAGCTCAGAATTTTTAAAAAGTTCAATATCATTAGCCATCACGGGTATGCAAATGGAAACTACTTTGACATTTTTAATTTACCCAAGTCCGAATTAGTAAGATCATTTAAAAAAGGATGAAAGATGGAGGTGTTGATGTGGGAAAAGGGAATCATTTATTCACATTTTGTGGGAGTACAAACTGATGCATCCTCTATGAAAATAAGTGTGGATTTCCTTAAAATGCTACATCTAGAGCTACTATGTGATTGACTAAAACCACTCAAGGCATATTCTCAGAGGTCTCTATATCCTACTATAGTAATATTTTTTCGTTCTTGAAAATATTATACATTTTGTCTAGAAATAATCATTCTGAGGGATATCTTCCAGAAAGAAAATCACTGTGTATTTTTCTCATATGTATATGCTATTTTTGAATATATATGAATGTATGTATGCATAAATTTGAATAAACAAAGAATAAAACTGAAACTTGAATCATTAAATAGAGTAGTGGTAGGAAGACAGGTATATGAAAGAGTGTAAAGAATAATAAGTATCATTAAAGACCTCTGAAAAAGCCACATGGAAACCAACTACTGTAGGATCTTTTTTGTTATACATATAATAAGTACACACACACACACGCACACACACACACACACACACACACACACACACACACACACACACACACACATATATGTATACGTTTGTTTGATTGCTTATTTGTTTTTTCACGATTTACTATTCCAGAATTGGCCACAGTAGATGTCACTTAGCCATACCTGATTGATTGGCAGGACTCTAGTTAGATCTGAACTGAAAGCTCCTTTCGTGTAGTAGAGCTTCAGTGGTTTCAGAAACACACTAATATATATATATGGGGGATTAAATGGAATACCCTCTAACAAAACACTACAAACTATCAAATAAAAATTCCAATCCAAGTACCAGGTATGAGTTACTTACTTTTGATTTATTGGACAGTGAATACTATAGATTTCTGCATAAACATATAGCCTATTGACACTGAACTTGAATTACCATCCAGAACTCTATGCCAAAGCCTTATTGTTGAAGACACCACATACTTTGATTATAGAAGTTGGAGAAATCAAGAAGATGTCAACCTGCATTTTCATCTCTACTGACTAGTTTTCATAGTGCTAGAAAGTCCATGCACACTACTGGAGGACAAAAATCATCAAGAGTCTTTACCTAGCTATGAACCCTGGGAGCTACAGAAATGACTGACTTGACAAGATATGCTCACTATTGTATGTCCATACAATACTGACATGGGTGTTACAGAATAACACATACATATATGTGTGTGTGTGTGTGTGTGTGTGTGTGTGTGTGTGTGTGTGTGTGTATATGAAAGGTGTACCTTCTCAACAAGATGGATCTCATGCCTGACACTATCAACTGGGACAAAACTGTGGCTGGCTAGGTCATTGCACCTAGAGGAGACCCTAGTATCATTATTTTGATAAATGAACACAGTAATAAGGATCTACAAGGAAATTTATCATAATGTCCGTTTTCTTCATTTTTGTTTTTTGTTTGTTTATTTGTTTTTTCACGATTTACTATTCCAGAATTGGCCACAGTAGATGTCACTTAGCCATATCTGATTGGCAGGACTCTAGCTAGATCTGACCTGAAAGCTCCTTTCCTGTAGTAGAGCTTCAGTGGTTTCAGAAACACACTAAGCAAGCTTCAAAGGAAGTGAATCAATTAAACAGTCCTACTCAGATGGAACACAGCAGTTACCAACATGACAAGAAACGAACAAAGTTGTAATAACTGCTACTCATATACTGAAAGCAATATAGCTGTCATATTGGACTTAAATCCCAGTCACCAGGAAGAAAACAATGCCTGCTACTATAGACAGCTCCCCAGGGCTAATGAGGTCATGAACCTTGGAAAATGATCTGTTACTGTCACTTTGTTAGACTAGAATAATTTCTTACTACAGTCTAAATTTTATCTTACACCCACAAATTTATGTAGTTACTACCCCTTACCAAAGTAGCTAATCTTTATTACAAACAGAGACTATAATGTCAAACCACAACTGTACATAATTCAGAGTTTGGGGAGAGACCAGCTCCAATCAATATGTCTACATTGTGCCTCCTGCCTATGTCTATGGAATATGACTCAGGGAATACTTTAGAAGACGGGGTGGAAAGACTGTAAGAGGCAGAATATTAGGAAGTCAGATGCTAGTCTTTCCTAGAAACAGCTGCATAAACAAGACCAGAACAACATAAATATTAATGGACATGCTAATATGGAAAGGGGAAAATTGTGTGGGGTTCTATGACTAGACAGAAAACTACAGGTGACACATGACTACAGGGAAAAGGGATAAACCTCTTTATTGGTTCTCCAATGCAGAGTAGTCAGACCTGAAACCATATACACACAAACAATAAAGATGAACTCAACAGGAAATATGTATATATATATTTTTCCTGCTTTTTCTCTCTTTCCCTCTGTCTTCTTCTCTCTCTATATATATGTGTGTGTGTGTGTGTGTGTGTGTGTGTGTGTGTGTGTGTGTGTGTGTGTGTTAATAACTTGATTTGACGGTGGCCATGGGAGCATTTAAAGAGACAGTAAGTTGGAAGGGCTGGAGGGAGAAAAGGGAAGAGTAAGTTATGTAGCTATCTTTCAATTAAAAACATTTAAAACATGTCTAAAATTTTTTTTAATTAAAACTAAAGATGAACTTCTTGGGGCTGACAGATATCTCAGCGTTTAAGAGCACTGGTTGCTCTTCCAGAGACAGAGGTTTGACTCCCAGTCCCCACATGGTGTACACCTGTAAGTTTAGTTGCAGAGGATTCTGTTCTTTCTTCTGTGCCCATGAAGTGTACTGACATCCATACAGACAAAACAGTCATACATATAAAATAGAAGTAAAATTAAAAACCAAACAAAAAAGACCTTTTTTGTGAGAAGTATATTATGAAGGACAAGTGAACTAATAATGAGAAACAGCCTACAAGACACCCTATAAATAGAAATGCTTCATTAGTCTCATCCAGTAAGGCGCACGCAAGTCAATTTGATAAGACTAAGCCAAGCAATGGATCCAGTTTTCCTTATCTATTTGTAAGCGGTCATAGATACTTTTAATTTTTCCATAATCCCAATAGTCCTCCTGTACTTAATCACTTGGTGGGGGTTTGGATTGCTATTTTTAAAATGAAGGTATGTTTTTTTTAAAATTTGTGAATATTTGGCTTGCATTAACTTGATAGAAGAGAAAACAAAATGCCTGGAAAAGGAAACTCAATACAAGTGCTTTTTTGTAATGAAGGGAGCAGGGAAATAATCGCAGAGAGAAACACAGGGATTGAGGATACCTGGGAAGAGTCTATGGGACATGAAGCAAATGACTTTTCAATAAAGTTGACCCATATTTAGAAATAACATTTTTTTTGGTGTGGGTATGTGCATCAGACTGTGGGTTCATGCATGCAAATGGGTAAATCAAAACCTTTATTATGACAAAGCGGATACCCCTAAGTCTCATAGTGTCTTAAGGAAGCACAAATTAGATTAGGAACTGTAGATGAAAGCATCCATCCTGCTGAAAAGCTAAACAGAGAAGAGCCACCCTGAGTACTAACAACAGGACCTTAACTCTGAGCCATGGATTAAATATCACTGATGAATCAGCCATCTATACCATCAGATCTGATGATGTTTTCATCAATAATTTTTATATGGGCCTTTCTGCTATTGATTCATAATAGTTTTTTTTTTAATTCTCATGTGTTTTTCTCTGTCCTCAAACTTAGCTTATGCAAAATTAGCTTTTTAAAAATTTATTAGTCCTTTTCAACAGCTTGGAAGCAGGGAGGTCGACAGCCTACCTGTGCCAAGACAATGTAGCAAGTCCTTCATAATTCCTGCTTTACAATTAATGTCTGCCAGAGATACTGGGCCAAAAGGCTGAAGATAGATGCTCAAATGTTATAGAGAGAAATTAGGGACTGTCCAGGCAGCCAGTTGTCTATCATTTCTTAGTATTAGAAGGTGCTGGCTCTGCACTTCCCATTCCGTTTATTCAGGTATATTTATCCTTCTCAATTCTTATGTGGTTGAAGACTAGATAGTTATAGTCTCACAGTAAAGTTTTAAGTTGTTTAGGAATTAAAAGGATGTTCTATGTCTAAGAAGATGCTTTGAAGTTTTTAATGCAAGTTAGGATGAAAACTTAGTTAGGTATAGAACTTAGATGGAGATAGATAACAGAATATTAATATCAGTTGCCAAATACATATGGACTGGACATTGGGAATGTATGTTATACCATATAATTTTCATTATTGTGGCATAATTGTTCTTATTGTTTTGTATTGTGTTTATCATTATAAGAAAAAGAGCATTTTATTGGACTTAAAGGGCAAGCTGTTGGGGGGGGATACACTTTACATTAAAAAAAGCAGATAGGAGGGCGAGGAGGAAGAAGATAGGAGGGAGGGGACTGTGATTGAGATCCAACTTATGAAACCAATAAATGTTGAGAAAAAGTGGCAAATACATCTGAAATTTTTCATTTATTTGTTTATTTTACATTTCAATTTCAACCCCTTCCCTCCTCTCCTCCCAGTCCCACCTCCCATCCACTTCTCTCATACCAACCCCTACCCAGTATCAGCCCACTCTGGCACATCAACTTGTATCAGGATTAAGTGCCTCCTCTTCCACTGAGGCAAGACAAGACAGTTCTGCTAGGAAAATGGGGTCCAGAGGAAGGCAAGAGGCCAAGTCAGAGATAGAGCCTGCTCCAATTGTTAGGGATCCACTTCAGGACCAAGCAGTCCATCACTTCATATGTGTAGTGGGCCTAGGACCAGTCCATGCATGTTCCTTGGTTGGTGGTTCAGTCTCTATTACCCTCCCTCTATCTGAGTTAATTGGCTATGTAGGTCTTCTTGTGGTATCTTTGACTCCTCCAGTTCCTTCAAACCTTCCCCTGACTCTTCCACAAGACCCTGTGAATTTTGACTAATGTTTGGCTGTGAGTCTCTGCATCTGTTTCCATTATCTGCTAGATTAAGCCTCTCAGATGGCAGTTATGTTAGGTTCCTGTCTAGCTCCCTCTCTCAATCCACTTCCAATGTCTATTTTATTTCCTCTACTTATATGGATTCAAGCATCATCCCTTGACCCCTCTTTGTTACTTAGTTTCTTTTGGTCTGTAGATTGTAGCATGGTTTTCCTGTAATTATAGACTGATATCTGTGTATGAGTGAGTATATACCATGTGTGTCTTTCTGGGTCTGTGTGACCTCACTTGGGATGATCAAGTGGTTCCAACCATTTGCTATCAAATTTCATGATGTCCTTATTTCCTTTATTTTTAATGTTAATTTATTACTTAAAGTTACATCTCCATCACAGTGCCCTCTTTCCACCCCTCCCAGTCCCACCATCCAATCCTCTACTCCCTCTCCCTTCTATCCCACTTCTTCGGAGTGGAGTGTCCCTACACATCAGTGTCCTGCCCCATTTCAACAGATGTATGAAGGATAAGTGCTTCGTCATATACTGGGGCCTACATGGCAGCACCACTAGGGCAAAGTGTCTTATTAACAGGTAACAAAGTCTATGCTCATGATTCCTTTGGTGCATTAGTTGTAGTATAGTTATCCTGTACTATATGGCTAAAATCCAATTATAAGTGAGTCTGGTTTAGCTCACTCAGGATGAGCTTTTGTAGTTCCACCCATTTGGCTGCAAATTGCATGATTTCCTTTGTTCCTGATTGCTGAGTAGTATTCTATTGTGTAGATGTACCACAGTTTTTTCATCCATTCCTCAGTTAAGGGACATCTGGGTTGTTTCCAGTTTCTAGCTATCACAAATAAGGCTGCTATGCACATAGATGAGGAAATGTCCTTGTGGTTTGTTGAGGAATCATTTGGATGTATACCCAGAAGTGGTATGGCTGGGTCTTGAGGTAGAACTATTCCAAGCTTTCTAAGTTATCACCAGACTGATTTCCATAGCAGTTGTACAAGTCTGCACTCCCACCAGCAATGGAAGAATGTTCCCCTTTCTCCACAACCTCGCCAGCATGGGCTGTCATTTGAGTTTTTGATCTTAGCCATTTTGACAGGAGTGAGATGGAATCTCAGAGTCTTGAGTTGCATTTCTCTGATGATTAAGGATGCTGAGCATTTCTTCAATGATGTCCTTATTTCTAATGGCTGAGTAGTATTCCATTGTGTAAATGCACCACAATTTCTTTACTCATTCCTCGGTTGAAGGACATCTAAGATGTTTCCAGGTTCTGGCTGTTAAGAATAAAGCTGCTAACACATCAACACAAAACTGACACACTAAATCTAATAGAACAGAAAGTGGGGAAAAGCCTTGAACTCATTGGCACAGGAAACAACTTCCTGAACAAAATATCAATAGCTCAGGCACTAAGATCAACAACTAATAAATAAGACCCCATGAAAATAAAAAATCTTCTATAGTATAAATCCAAGGACACTGTAAATAGAACAAAATGGCAGCTCTCAGTTTGGCAAATGATCTTCACCAACCCCATATTCAACAGAGGGCGTACATTCAAAATATATAAGGAACTCAAAAAATTAAACATCAACAAAACAAATAATCCAATGAAAAAATGGTGTACAGAGCTAAACCAAGAATACACTAAAGAGGAACCTCTGTTCCCCAATTTTTGATTGGATTATTTGGTTTCTTGGCATTTAATTTCTTGAGTTCTTTGTAGATTTTGCCTACAAGGACTGTACCTAGAAATAATAAAGGCAATATACAGCAAGCCAGTGGCCAACATCAAATTAAATGGAGAGAAACTTGAAGCAATTCCTCTAAACTCAGGGACAAGATAAGGATGCCCACTTTCGCCATATCTCTTCAATATAGTACTTGAAGTTCTTGCTAGAGCAATAAGACAACTGAAGGAGATCAAGAGGATACAAATTGGAAATGAATAAGTCAAACTATACCTATTTGCAGACAATATGATAGTATACATAAGCGATCCCAAAAAATTCCACCAGAGAACACAGCTGATAAACACCTTCAGCATGGTGTCTGGATACAAAATTAATTAAAAAAAATCAGAAGCCATTCTTTTTTTTTTCCTTTATTTTTTATTTCTTCAAGTTACATCTCAATCGCAGTCCCCTCCCTATTCCCCCTCCAGTCCCACCCTCCCACCCTCAACCCCCCCATCCTCTTCCCTTTTTTTTCTTTTAAATTTAAGGTATATCTTATTTTCCCCTACAGTTTCTCCTTTCAGTCCAACAAATGGGTCTTTCTCTTATAATAACAAATACAATACAGTACAACAGAGGTAATTAGGCCACAGTTATGAGGGTTATATGGCTTAACGTACATTCCCAATGTACCAGTTCATATGTATTTGGTACCTGATTTTAACATTCTACTATCTAAACATCTCCATGAGTTTAAAGTTCTATATCTGACTCAACATTCATACTAATTGCAACACAATTTTAAAAGTATCTTCTTAGATGTATAACACTCTCTTGACTCCTAAACAGCTCAAAATTTAATTATGAGACTCTAGCTATCTGTTCTTCAATCACCTCAGAGACCTGAGAGGGATAAATATATCTGATTTTATAGGAAGTACAGGGTCTGCAGCTTCTCAAACTAAGAAATGACATACCAGTGGCTGCCTGGACAGTTCTCATTTTCTCTCCATGCATTACAGCATCGATCTTCAGTCATCTGGCCCTGCTTCTCTGACAGACATTGATTGTAGAGCAGGGGTTATGAAGGACTTACCTACCCTATCTTGGCAGAGCTAGGCTGTCGACTTACCTGCTTCCAGGTTTTGTCCTTTTTGGACAGCATTCTGTCTACAGTTGGAGCAAGGGCTTTTCCTACCAAGAGATAGGCTTGCGACTAATTCAATCATCTCCCACTGGAGATTCTTCGATGAGAAGCCATTCTTTATACAAGAAACAAATGGACTGAGAAAGAAATAAGGGGAACAACCCTTTCACAATAGCCACAAACAATATAAAATACCTGGGGGTAACTCTAACCAAGCAAGAGGAAACTCTAATAGCTGAGAAGCTCTTAAAGAAATGCACAACATCCCTAGTGATAGGAAAATGCCAATCAAAGTCACTATTAGATTCCATCATACCCCCACCAGAATTGCCAAGATAAAAATTCAAGTGACTGCACATTTGGGGAGGATGTGGAGTAAGGGGAAAACTCCACCATTGCTGGTTGAAGTGCTAACTTTACAACCACTTTGGAAATCAATCTGGCACTTTCTATGAAAATTGGGAATAGTTCTGCCTCAAGACCCAGCTATACCAATCCTGGGCATACACCCAAAATATGTTTCACCAAGCCAAATTAGCTTTTTAAAAATGTTCTTGACAGTTTCATACATGTGTAATATGAAATTTATTTCTGTTGTTTTGTATTGTATTTGTTGTTGTAAGAGAAAGAACCATTTGTTGGACTGAAAGGGGGAGCTGTTGGGGGGGGAAAAGATATACCTTAAACTTAAAAAAAGGGAAAAGAATGGGAGTTGAGGGGAAAGAGGGTGGGAGAGTGGGACTGGAGGAAGGAGTATGGAGGGGATTGTGATTGAGTTGTAACTTGAAGAAATAAAAAATAAATTAAAAATATATTTAATCCAATTTCCTCATCCATCTCATCCATTTCCACATCTTCTCCTCCCAAATCCCTATCTTTCTCATTCTTTTTAATAACTCACTGAGTCAAGTTACTAGTTGTCTGCATGTGAATGAGTGTGGGAGCATCCCTTGGGAGTATGCAAATACCACAAAGAGCCACATCCTCAATAAAGCCTAATTCCCAGTCCCCCAGCAACTCAACTGCCAATAGCTCCTCAGTAACACATGGGTCCTGGAGATCTTCTACTCCATCTATGCTGGATATTTTCTTGTCTTCATTTTTGCACATCTTATATAAGTCATCATAGCTGTTATGAGTTTATGATTGAAGTAATGATATCATGTCCAGAAGAAGGCATTGCATAACACATCTCCTCATCCTAGGGCTTTTACATTCTTTCTACCTCTGTTTCTATAGTCCTCTGAATTCTGGTGAAAGCTGAGGCTTGATACCAACACCCTGTTTAAATAGCTCTTAGACTGTTACTCTCAGCATTCCATCAATTTTGAGTCTCTAACTTAGCCAGTACCTACTGGAAAATGTACCTTTTCTGTACATTTTCTGTAGAAAGCTTGAGAACAGCCATGTCTGTGGGTACAAAATAAATATGTAGAAGGCACTTTGAAAGTATAACCATAGTCCATCAAAAATTATAACAATTCTAATCATATATGGACCAAATGTAGGTATAAAACCACATATCAATTGCAATGCATGCCTCTCACTCTGCTTCAATGACATCATGGATCAAACAAACATCTATAAAACATTCCACCCAGATGACACTATAGCCAGGTGGTTTAAGACTCAAGATTAAGGACATTTTGCCCAAATATATCCTTCTCAATAATCTATGGAACATTTTCCAAAAAAGATCACCTATTAGGGCACGAAGTATGCTTTGCTATATATATAGTAAACTTAAGTAACATTCTATATTCTACTTGACAACATGGGTGAAAGTTAGACATTAACCAAGGACTGAATAAATTGAGGTTACAACATGATATCTCTGAGACACAGTAAAGTCAATTCTAAGAGAAATATTTTTTATGCTAAATGTAGTGTCCATATTTTTTAAAAAAGAAAGATTGCAACTAAATTAACTAACCATACACCATTAGGCTTTAGAAAACAAGAACAACCCAAGTTCTAACCCAGTAAATGAAGAACATAACCAAAATTAGGACAGAATTTAATGAACAGAATGATATGCAAAGAATTAAAGAAAGAAGTAGCTGGCTGTATGAAAGACAAAACGGACAAAATCATAGAGAACTAAATGGATGAGAGAGAATAACCTGATTTAACAAAATTAGACATGACAAAGGAGACACTGAAACAAAAAACAAGGATACCAGCATGATAGGATACTCAATGGTGTAACAATGCCACATATGCCTTGAATGAAACCAACAGATGTCTATGGAGGGAAGCAGCACCAATATTGTAAACCTAAGCAAATTACCCATGTATAATAAAATCATGAGCCCTAAGGAGAATTCATTAATGCCATTTTCCTAAACCACCTGTTCTGTTAATACCTATTCTAATATCCACCTATAAGTATAGCTCACACCTCTCATTAGAGACTTTTTCAGCCTTCTGATATTGTTACACGAATCAACAGTTGGTCAAAATGAGCAACTGACTGTCTCAACAGATACTTTTATAGCATAACTCCTACACCTAAAGTTCAGTGAACCTGAAGAAGAAGGTCATAAAATTGCCAGAGTGAGAGGGTAGGATAGCTGTTGAGATATAGTTTCTTATATATATTGAAAGAATTGCATCTATGAAATCTTAACAATGGTCATATAAGCAATACCTCCAATGTTACCACACCAATTGACAAGACAATCTGGATGTGAGGAATCTTATATGATCTCAAAACTAAGTGAAGAGCTATGGACAATTATTACTGAAGGAGGGAGTCTAGGTCTTCTCCAACGAGATCCTATAGGTTATCCAACTCCAAGTGATCACTCTGAATACAACCACACACACACACACACACACACACACATAATAGAAACATGTAAGATCAGAGGACTCAGAAAGCATCATGATTACTCAGCATGCACGGAAACCCTGGATTGAACCTTATCACCATGTAAACCAGGTGTGATGGTGTAAGCCAGCAGTCATAGTTTTCAGAAGTTTTATGTATATCCTCAGCTACATAGACCTGCCTGATCTACGAGAAATCCCTTTTCAAATGGTGAAACATATCGTATATATTTCCTTCTTAAGATATTCATAGATTTGTGTATTGGCCTAATTACCTCTGTTGTACTGTATTGTATTTATTATTATAAGAGAAAGAACCATTTGTTGGAATGAAAGGAGAAACTGTAGGGGGAAATAAGATATACCTTAAACTTAAAAGAAAAAAAAAAAGGGAAGAGGATGGGGTGTTCAGGGTGGGAGGGTGGGACTGGAGGGGGAATAGGGAGGGGACTGCGATTGAGATGTAACTTGAATAAAAAATAAAGGAAAAAAAAAGATTTGTGTATTGGCCTTTCTCATACATGTTAGCTTAGCCTGAAGTATATGGGAAAAGATGTATTTTAAGGATTTAGTGAAGTCGAGTAAGTCTCGGAACCTATTCTAAAGGATGATGTGCTAAGTTGTAGTTTAGATGCTATAGCCTGGATTGGTAGAAGCGGTAAGAACAAGAGTGGTGACAAAAAAAAAAAAAAAAAAAAAAACACTAAAAGACACTAGGATGGTTTACCATTTTATATCTCTGTATAAATAATGAAAGACACCAGGAATGTTTCACACAGCAGGTATGGCATTTTGTGGGATTTTAAAGGTTTATAATATACTACCATTCCTGCCTGTACATCTAGAAATAAATACAAGAAAGTTTTTTTATATTACTTTCTTTGTTATTTGATATTGGAAAGTCATATAAATTTCACATAAGATTTTTAAAATTCTTAATTTCTCTTTAATTTTTAACCTCTCATAACAGTATGCTTTATGTTGTTTCATATGGATAAACTGATACATTGTATTTGTTTATATGTTTCTTAAGAGTAGACAACACATCATGTACTTTCTCTTATGTCCCTCATAATACCAAGTAGGATGCCAAGCACCAAGCATCTTTTTGTGTGTATTTTTTGCTAACCCCTTTCAGTGGAACCATCTAATATACTATTCCACTTTTAGGTAGTAAACTTTGCTGCAGACCACTTAATTCCTAGTAAGAGCTCACGTAACTCTCATGAACACTAAACCATGAGAGCCATCAGAAGAAAGGATGCTAAATAGGTGTTTACAGCCTGATGAACCACACCACAACAGTGGTGAACCTTCGATGGCATTGTCCTCCCAATCAATTAAATACCATATGATTGAAATGGAGCATTTGTGGAAACAGTTTTATTCTGAGAGATTTTGCACTGAATCTTGTATGATAAGGAGTGTTTTATCATTCGAGTTCCCTATGTACTTCCATGCAAAGATAAGTGAAATTGCAGAAGAAAGGATTGGGGAATGAGTAAGCAGAAGATTTCTGCTACAATTCCCAACCAGTTCCTCCCAACTGTCTCCAACAACCTCTCACTGAAGAATAAAAGATAGAACATAGATGTGTTCCTAAAATCCTAGGAACTGTGCTTAAAGCTCTCCATTCCTATTCATACTTAGAAATGATGTTGTAGTATCAGGAAATTAAAGGAAAAATCTTTGGGTATATCTCAAGAATTTCAGCATGAATAGGAAAACTAACAATATTCCTTAAGATATTTTGCTGCCTTAGGAGTAGTTGTAAATATTTGAACTGTGACCCCTATTGGCAAATCTCTATCTCCAAAAAAAATTTACATTGTGACTCATGATGCTAGCAAAATTGCAGTTCTGAAGTAGCAACAAAAAATATTTCATGATTGGGAGTCACCATGATATGATGAATTGTACTGCAGCATTAGGAAGGTTCGGAACCATGGGCTTTAGGGTGTTTTTATGAAAGGGGAAGGAAATAAGCTGGAAGAAAATACAGTGTGGCACACCACAGAGTCTAAAATGTCTAAGAAGTCACTGATACTGTCCTGGAAGACAGGGAAGATTACAAGTATCTATCAGCATACGTTGCAGTTGATCAACTCAGATCTCCTCTACCAGATGCAGATTCCCCCAGGAAGCAAAAGGAGAGAAAACAGTACCCAGACCTTAAATAAGAAGTACAACTGGGACACAATTCTCTCAAGGTACAACTCAAATGAAAATGCGTGGACTATGTATTACATTAAATAATAAGCCTGAATAAAGGTTTCTTTATTAATAACTGAAACATGGCATGGCATACAAAGGTTTACAAAAAATGAGCATGGCAGAAAGTAATAAAATATGCAAAATAAAGGGTGAATTAACTCTTCTAAAATTGAAAAGGAAAGGACATAATCCAGGTGAGCTTAAAATTCTGGAAGAATTTAATAACTATCTAATTAAAACATGTTACAGGAACAGAGGACAAAATAACAAAATGAAAAGGGAAAAGGCAAAACCCAGAGGAAAACCACACTTTTATATTTATGTCCATCCAAACAGGTTATTACAACTGTAGTTGCCATATCTTGTCCCCCAGATATGTTGGCATAAGGATTCAAAATACAGTCTGGACTTTGATGTGTTTTAGATATCTCCTGGGTGATTTTAAAGTGTGACTAAGTTTGAGAGCCATATGACAGGAAAGACCTAACCTAAGGGAGATGCACATGATAACTCAATATCTGGAGCATAATAAAGAAAAAGACAATAGAGAAACTGAAAATATATGATACATGAAGAGGGGAAAAAGGTCTAGCAAGGGAATCTGGCTTTCTTGATTCACAGATGTTAAAAGACAAAAGAAAATGATAATTTAAAGTATGATATAGAAACATTCCCATGAAAATTAGGAAAAATATGTTTGCAGATAAAAATTAAACATTATAGCCAGGGAAGAGGAAAATCAATATCAAGAAACACACACACACACACACACACACACACACACACACACACACACACACA
>CAJQZJ010032944.1:2014369-2064901 GCA_907164525.1 Lophiomys imhausi
AAAAAAAAAAAAAAAGGGTAGAGGCTACGGTGTTGAGGGGGAGGAGGGTGGAAGGGTGGGACTGGAGTGGGGTGTAGGGAAGGAACTGAGATTGAGATGTAACTTGAAGAAATAAAAAATAAATTATTAAAAAAGTGACATTTATCTGAGATTTGTCATCTTCATCAGGATTGACCTTAAAGTTGTTCCTTTTTTGTTTGTTTATTTTTTGTATTTTTGAGACAGGGTTTCTCAGTCTAACAGCCCAGGCTATCTTGGACTCTCTTTGTAGACCAGGCTGGACTCGAACTCACAGACCTCCACCTGCCTCTGGCTCCCATGCTGAGATTAAAGTCATGAGCCACCACTCCTGGCTCCCAAAGTTTTTCCTTTTGTTTCTCAAATACTACCAGTTGTTATTTACATTCCAGGAAGACAGTGAGTACTGATACTCACTTATTGGCATGTCTATTATTATTTTTAGATCAACTCAGGAAACAGATCTACCCAGTGCCAATAGTGAGAACTTGAAAAATCCAGGTAATATTAGGTAGAATTTACATACTAGTGGCTTTTAGTGGACTCTTGAAAAAAAAAATCACAATTTCAGGGTAAAAAAACCCATATATTTGTGGGAATGCATATGCTTGATAGGGTACAGAGAGTATAGATTTAAGGAACAAAGGGAAAAATGCACTCATGGGGTAGAAATACTTGTAACTTATCTGTAGAATATTGAACTTCTGTTCTTCCTCCTGTTTCTTGTTATGTTAAACATAAACTTATCTGAACATTTTCCAGTTAAAAAACCAGTATTTAAAGGACAGGCAGGGAAAGAAGGAAGACATTCCTGAGATAAAGCCTCAGAAATGGTAGGAATGAATTAGACTACAGAGCTGTAGATGTTACCTATGGTGAGCAGTCGGCGGTCATGGATATGTTTATGGTTCAGAGGCAGCTGAAAAGAAACTTGAGAAATATACCTGCTCCTCATGATGGCATCTAGTTTTCCTGAAAACTTGGAAGAGGCAGACAACTTTTGGTAAGAGCGATGAGCAAGTGGATGATACTTGGAGGTTTAAAAAACACAATTCTACTTTGTGTTTCTGCCTGTAATCCTTTTTCTAGTTCTAAACTGGCATGGGAGGTGCTGCCCTAAACCCTCCTGAGGTGCTCTTTGGCCCTGCGTGCCTCACAATTGCACTCTGGGGCGGCACTGGTGTTATCAGCCTCAATCTCATGCCCCTGTCTCTGTCTGCTTCAGTGCCTCTCAACATCCTAATTTCCTGCCCTCTGTCCCTCATGTTTTCTCTATGGCGATTTCAGCTGACATCCATATTTCTCCACTGTCTTCTGTCCTGACCTTCAACCCCATTGTCTGAAAGTATGCCAAAGATTCTATTTGAAGAGGTAGAGAGTAATCTGATTTTAAAAAAAAATCTCAAAAATAAAAAGTACATAGAGGGATAGGCTTATACTAAAACAGTATAACCAAAAATGCCACAAGCAGACATTTTTCTGGATGATTTTGGTGATTTTTATATTACTACTTCAAGTTTGGGAAATGTGTTCATGCTAAAGAATGGAAATATGATACAATTTAAGATAATTTTTCAATTCAATATAGTGTATTTAGTGACTACAGTACTAGGGTTATTCCAGAATTCTATAATTTTGGAGTTACCACAAATTAAGCATAAATCAGCTACTTTATTCTCAGTTACTCAAACAGTTACACGGTTTGCCAGTAAGATAAGGAAATCATTGTTTTCCATAAGATTTTCATTATGACATCATAGAAACTGCCTGGTTTTTCAGTTAGTTGAGATGATGTTTTTGTCATAGACAAAGGATTAAATTTTGGAGTGGACAAATTTTACTATTTTTATATTGGAACTAGACATACAGTTGTCCTCCATTCAGGAGTAGCATGACCTACATACACTGTGTGGCTGTGACTTTCTCATTTTCCCTAGTGAGAGGGAGAACTATCCCCTCCCCCATTATCCTCCTGCTGCTCTGAAAAGGAAAAAAAAATGATCACAGGAGCTTTGAATACAATTTTTGTTGAGCTTGTTTTTTTTTTCTCTCTCTCTCTCTCTCACTTTAGGTGACCAGATCGATAGACAGTCCATCACCTTGGGAAAAAAAAAATCAGATGACTGGGAAGTAGCCGGAGGCAGTTTATTTAGTGCAGCACAAGTCCATTCTGATATACAAAATTGGAAATAAATGGTATGTGAGGAGGCACTCCTATCTCAATAAATTCAAAAAGGAAGTGTGCATGCTAACATAACTCATGCTGTCAGAATCTGCCTTACAGACACACCACACACACACACACACACACACACACACACACACACACACACACAAATACCAACAATGAAACAGTCTCCAAGGTCAAGAGGGTTTCTTGATGTTTAAAAGACATTTGTGTTCATAGACGTGAGTTCATGTAAGTTAGCACAGCTAAACTGTACTGTACCTGTGAGGTGAGACAGCAGCGCATGTGTCACACATGAGGCAGATGCACCCAAGAGATTAAAACAATATCCGGGTTAAAGGTCAAATACATTGCTCCTCCCAGAAGCCACTGACTGACAAATAAAAAGTGCAGTGACAAGTATGGTAAAGCTCTCTTTGACTTATTGATAAAAAGCTGCTGTACTGCTCTTGGTTGCCCACCAGAACTTGATGCTAAGACTCTAAACAGAAGACAACATACAGTTTCATCATAGAACCTGGGTAAATCAAGTTGAGACTAACTGGGAAGCTTCCTCTCTACCGATTGGCTAGTCCTTCAAATTTGTGTAAGGGGTCTTATATCCCCATTTAATCACTTGGTTGATGCACCAAGGAAAAATCTTGTATGCATTGAATGTCTGTATACCTATTGTTTACTTATGACTCATTTCTGGTCTGGGAAATAAATGTTAGGTTGAACCAGAGGTACAGTGAGTGGTTTAAGATACATGCTTCAGCATTCACAAGAGCAAATGGCTCAGGTCAGGACCTTCTGACTCCCAGTTCTCATCATCTAAGCTATCCTCCTTGATAAAACTCACATTGTATCTGTGAGACTTCACGTTGTACTCTATGACTGCCCTCAGAGTACAACCTTGTATTTTGTGGAAGGCGAACAATCCAGTGATTTAACCTGTAGTTATGCATGATGACATGAACCTGCCTAGATCCAGGACCCATTCCTGTGCAGCAGTAATTTTCCTCCGGGTTACATAAATTCACTTGGATCCTATAATGTAGGAAAGCTTGTCATGACAGTATACATCTGGAACCATAGCAGCCAGAGAAGTCTGAGGAAGAACTACAAGTCAGAGGCTACACCTTAGCCACATAATGAGTTATAAGCCAGACTAAGCTATAATAAAACCCTGTTTCATAAAACCAAGACAATTTTCATTCTTCCAAGAAAACCCTGAAGAGCACTAACTCCATTAACCTTCCTCCAGATGTCATTCAGAAGTCTGCTCCGTGGATTGAAATTTGAAAAAAAAAATGAGCATTTGGCAAAAAAAAGTAGGACTCCAAATTTAAAAAGTCCATAATAAGGCCTAACTCCACAATCCATGGAGTGATACAGCTTTTTCCTACAATAGGCAGCACCCTGTTTTTGTGTTCACAGCATAAAGATATTGCAAATACCTTGTACAGGGAACACACACATCACACCTCACCAGTCATGTCTTTCAGTGTAAAAGAAATTTATTTAATACCAAAAGCTCTGTATTGCATATTTGCATACTATGTGGATAAGTTAATCTAAATAGAGACGTGTCTGTGTATATGTGAATGGATGTGTGAGTACACACCAATGATATGGACACTTAAAATTTACATCTAATTCTTTATCTATACCAAGAGGACAGTTATAACAATTTATTGTTGCTTTGAAAAATAATTTTAAGGTTGTGCATTCATCATAGAGTTTAGAATATTATTAATGTGAAATTCAATGTTTTTGATATTGGATATTGGATCCATTTGCTATTGACATTTCTGCTTTAATATGCCTATTTTAGAGTGTGCATTGTATCTGTCTCATTCTGATTTCAGGAACTATGCCACAACTGTCTTTTAACAGAGATAAACAAGGTGTAAAAATTATCTGGAAACATGATAAAATTAGAAACATTTGCTGAGGGAAAGAGGACAGTCTGGTAAAAAACTGTTGCTAAATTCTTGATTTAAAAAAACCAAAATACAAAATAATTTAAAATTTGTTAGAAAAACCTACAATGCACAGATAAACAAAAACAAGCAATGCTGGATTTTCATTGTATCCTATTTTGAAAAATTTCTTATGCTTATAGAAAACCTCTCAATTTAAATGCTATTCTCAATTGAATATTCTAAAATTACCCTCTAATTGGGACATGTCTTAGTGTTACTATTATCAAGGGTGAAAAAAAATAGACTCAGAGAATTCACGTGTGAATGATTTGAATAATAGTGCTAAATATTCATTCATTTTAACTCTACCATGAAAACATCAGACCCAGTGTAATGAACCACTATTATTTATTTATTTCAAATGCAAGTTATTAAAAAATGCATTCATTGCCTGAAGGCCTTTGGGAACATTCTTAAAAGAGACGAAAGTAGATGAATTAAATTAAATACATGAACAGTCCGATTCCTTGTTAAAAAGACTAACAAGTTGAAAGCACATCACACAAAGAAGATACATTTTGTGTTTGGCGTATGCCTGTGTATTTAATTAGATAACTGACTCTCTATTCTCTACTGACATTGATATAATGATTGTATTTGGTTTTATTATGTGGGTGGAAGTCTACAAGTGCTGAGTAAGATTTTTTTTTTCAAATAGTGATACAGCTATTGGATAAGGTTCAACATGAAAATGAATGCAGAGGTTTTCTGGAATTAAATGTTTGTTAGAGTTTAAAACTGAGGCCAGGTTCTGATTACAGTTTTCTTTGAATATGAAGCTCAACATTCTTTCTTTTTTGTCCACTGTGTGGCATTGAGGTCATTGTGGATTCTATTAACACTGAAAGTGTGAAAAATCCATAGAGGAGAATGGTGCTCTTGGTAGAAAGAACAGATGGACCATTTATTTTTCTTGTCTACTTCAGTCTTCATAGAACTTGTCTAAAATATATATCTTGTCTGATGACACTTGAATTTGTAAACATCACCTTAAAACAAAACTTAAATGAACCCAGGAAAAATGGTCTCAAATGAGCAGCTATGAATCACAGGTTTTTGCTCAGGAATAGAAGAGATACATTGAGGGAGTCTGTTCCATGGGCAAAGCTGTACAGGTGAATTGTCACATAATCTTACTTTCACAATGAAAAGTAAGATCAATATTCCCAGAGAAATGAACACATAGATTTAGGGTGTAGTGTGATAAGAAACAGCTTTCAGCGCTATGCTGGAGGCTTCTAATGAAAACAGTGTAGAAAGCGATGTATTGGATGGAAAAAGAAATGATTCAAGTAAATCTTTTCCTTCTCAATTTCACTTACGGTTAGCCATGATCTAATGCATTGATTTACTTCATTTCTTTTTTTATTTAAAACATTCCTTAAGTAAGAAAGTTCACGTGTTACTATTAACATACTAATGTCAATAGATCTTGAAAAGCAATTTGGACGGCACTCTGAGATCTGAGAATCTGACGATAACTTATCCAGTCACTAGATGTCTTAGCACACTCAGATAAGTGGCTGGGCCCAATAGAAGATGCTCTATTTAGCTGAGAGTTGCAAATGAAGTCTATGTCACCCCAAATGTGCTCTGTGACACAAGGGATCATGAAATAAGATTTGATGTAGAGGCCTAAAGTCATTAGTTTTCAGACTTTGTTCTGAGACCCTGTAATGTTTCACTGCCTTTCAGACCAGCTCTGTCATGTTGTCACCTGTCTTGGATTTGATTGTCTTCATAATTGTTGTGCAATTGCACATCTCTTACTAATTAGGATCTGAGCAACCCTCTACTCTTCTTTGACTGTTCTTTCTGGCTTATACTGATATCTAACACCCACTTGCTGACAGTTAGTTATTCAGATGTGCCGAGCCTCAGGATATTTTCATTAGTTTGTATTCTTCCTAGATCCCAATTCTCTGGGAGATTGAACTTCTCTTTCTTCATATCTTCCATCAGATGACAATTTTTTAAAAAAATATCTTCCTTGCCTACTCTCATATACTCTTCCTGCCTCATATTTTCTTCTGAGGTGAATTTTTCTGTCATGTTGCGCATTTTATGTTTTAATTTATTTACATTAGTAATGTGTGCACTGGTTAATAGTCATATTTATACTATTGAGGTAGTTAGTAGTTAACAAAATTAGTGTTCAAATTTTTTGAACCAAAGAACAGCAGGTAGCACTACTCAGAACATGTAGATTTTCTTATCCATAGGTCACCTGAGTAGCTTAAAGCAAATATTCAGTTCAGCCCATATTTGCTGAAAAGGAGGAAAGAATTCAACACTGAATCGGAGCATGTCACCTTAATCTTAGATTGGACATTTTTATAGAGTTTCAGAAATAAGATTTATTTGTGTAGGCTTTCTTGTATTTGTCATCAGTGGTCTATAAATGGTTGATGCCTAGGAAATAAACAGTGGCTGAACAAACTGAACAAGACTTTAATCTTTCAGGATTTCTGTGTTTTGCACCAACTTCTGTCTTTCTTCCAGTCACTAGAGGGATGTGTTGGAGAGAAGACTGATAATGTTCCTACATCCAACCTAAGTTTACACTTACATAAGGAGACAGACACCAATAAGTACACAATATTAAATGATTCATAGGGCATGTATGTATGTATGTATGTATGTATGCATATATGTATGATTGTGTCTGTGTGTGTGTGTGTATGTGTGTGTAAGCAGGATAATACTTGCATGAAGAAATTGAAAGAAGATTGAAAGCAAATGCCACTGGGAGGAATATATTCTTAATACGGGACAGTTATAGCAGACTCTTCCTCCATACCATAAGCTAAAACTTGATCTGAGTGACAGAATTGTTCAAGATATGAAATTTGCAGGCAAGAATTCTCCTAGAATGGGTTTTTCATGCTCATGTTGTTGTTATGTTCTATGCACAGAAGAGATACTGTCATTATGATTCTGAGAGGGAACAGTTTTATACAGCTATGTAGTTATTCTCTCTTTTATTTCAAGTGGCAAAGTTAGTTGTTGACATATGACTATCACTTATAAGACCAAAGTTCATTTCTGTAGAGTCCAATATATCTCAAAATTTACGTTGAGATTCACATAGTTGATACTACTGTGTAGTGACTCACAAATCATTATAATTAGGAGACAAGCAGAAATAATGTGTTTTCCTCCTTCCCTTTACTCCTTTCTTTTCTTTTATTCACTGAGCTCCAAAGTAACTAGCCCTTGGGGGAGATAAAGTGATGAATACCCTCATTCAATTCAAAGAAACAACAACAAAAAATCCCCAGTTGAATGGTTCATTGCAAATGGCAAAATGGTCATTGTATGCTGGATGAGATTTCCTGTATTTAGTATCCAGTCAATGACTAATGATTTTTCTCCAAACCTCCCACTCTTAAAGGAATGAATAAGCCCGAAGGCCTCAGAGAGATAAGTATTACTTTCCTCCTGGTAGCTTAGCTTGTGACTGAGATGGAAAAAGAAACTGGACAATATTTCAAAGCCAAGACCTCTAAACATGATGGTGGAGACTGCACGTCTTTACTCCTAATTCTTTGGTACACAAATGGTCTCTGTGGCCTCCTGTGCATTTTCTGCCTTAGCCACAAATTCACTCATCTGAAGAGGGCTTGTGTAGAATATGTTTATGAGTGCTCACTCATCAGTAGAATTACAGTTACTGCATCTCCCAAAGAAAAGCAATTTCTGTGGCCTCCTCCACTGCTTAAACAGCATTCTGAGATTAGATGACCAGTGGCAAGATTACACAAAGAACATTTCTCCCAGACTCACATATTTTTCTGTATTATTTTTCTTTCAAGGGACAACATTAAAAAAAAAAGAAAGAAAGAAACAGAAAACTACTACAAAATAAGTCCTGGGCTTTTGGAAACACACACATTAAATACAAATGTCAAGTTCAGACTATTGGTTTCATTTGCTCATCTCTATTAGCAAAAATGTCATGGGTTAATATATTTGTGCCCCCAATGAGAATTAAAAAGAAACAAAATACTTAGTGTTTGTAATGAGGTCAGGCATTAATGTGGGGAGGTCATGCAGCTAGCATATAATAGATATGGCAACATGGTTTTCCATAGTTGCCAACAGGGCATTCAACTCAATGGTGGGTGATGCTTTGAGAAATATTTATTTTGTTGAGGAAAAGGAATAGCACTAGAAAACTCTGGCTGACAAGAACCATAAAAAAGATTTTTCCCACAAAAATGTAGTAAGCAAGGATACTCCTTACAAGTGCTATTAGCTCAACGTTCAAGGAATGAGGTAGAGAGAGCTGTATGTTGCAATGACAGTAGAATATGTTTGCAAAGGCTTCATGTGAATAAACTAGATTTTGGTCTTAGGAGAAATAATCACATAAAATAAAATGAACATTGACACTTCAGGTCTGATGATCAGGTAGAAGAGAAGGGAAGAAAAAGTTCAAACTGGAGAAAAAGGTGTATTTGAATTTATCAGTTAAAAATTAAGATTGGTGGTCTTTGAAATGGATCTAAGTGACAAATTTGGTATGTGACTGATTCCAAGTCAATTTGAGAAAATTAAATGTGTGCCTTTTTAGGGGTGATATTTGTAAATAACCATTATTAGAAAATATTTAGGATAAAAGTGAAACATTCTTAAAATATAATAAATATCTATGAAGATTATTAGGAAAATAATTGAGAAGTATCACTTATCTTGCAAAAGCATTTTATCGTATATTGTGCAACATATTGAAAACCCAATTAAACAACCAAAAATATGTGAAATCTCAAATGTCTTTCACATACACACACACAAACACACACAGACACACACACACACCACAAAGAAAAGGAAATTGAGTTAAAAAAACATACAACCAACACAAATCAAAGAAATTTTTAGAGAAATGGCATTAGGACATTTAAAAAGTTAAATTATAAGGTTGGAAGTATGAATTAATCTTTTTGAGTATGACAATTCAAAGTACTATTAAATGGATATTGAATTGTTGACTTCCTTTTTAGGAAGAGTTTTGCTTATAAGCCTTTATCAGTTCAATATCTAGTAAGATTATCATTGGTAAGGGGCCATAAAGAATTAGTTATTAACAAATGGTAAATTTTAGAGTCACTAATACATGTCTGAAAATTACTGGTAATCGTGAATATTTGAGAACAATTGAAGTGTCAAATGAGAAAGGACAGATTTAGACAGGAATGATTTGTTTGTGTAACTAAATCCTCCATGGCATGTAAAACAATGTTGAATTTTGGTGGAGGTAGATGGGCATTTTCATTGTGGGTTATAACATTTCAATGAAGGTAAGTCAAATACTTCATCTTACATTGCTTCCTAATCTGGGAGAAGTGATTAATTTTATTAACAAAAAGGCAATTAGAAAAAGGTAGAGACACCCTTGTTTTGTTTGTTTTTTTTAGAATGTGTCTTCCTACAAACATCATTAGCTTTCTTCTATTTCACAATATTTAAAAGTTCCCTGAGAGAAATTTTGTTGAAAAACATCAGTAGGCCATGACCATATTTAACAAATTGGGATACTTTCATCCAGTTAGTGAGATTTTATGTTGCTATCATAAATATCTAAGAGAAACAATGTAAAAGTAAGGGCTGGTTTTTGGTTCATGGTTTCAGATGTTTCAATCCACGATTACTTTTTTCTGCTATCCTATGCCTGTTCTGAGACAGGACTCCCATTGGACAGCAAACTTTTCCCAGTTACAGCCAGGAAACCAAGAGAAAGGTAAGAACCTGTCAGTGTGACAATGTACTCTTCCAAAGCATGGACACATGTTTTATTTTCTACAACCATGCCTCTCTCCAAGTCTTCATCACATCTGAACATTAGTATTCTATCAGTAATAGTCCTCAGAGGATGAATCCATTGATTAGGTCACAGAAATCAGAATTTAGTCACCTGTCTGAAACCCATCAGCTGGCAAACAAGTCGCCAATACATGAGCCTTTTGAGCTATATTTCATATCCAAACCATCACAGCTACAGCTCCCTTGCTTGCATATATCAGCTAGATATTTCAGCCCAGTCCTTATCAGAATTAGGGCTGACATTTTTGTCCATCTGCTCTCACTTTTGATATGTCTTACAAGTGCATAAAATACGTATTGGGAGAATCATGGCTGTTTGTCATGTCAACACATCAACATAATAGAATATTTAACACCATAGATCAAAATGCATATACAAATAAAAAGCAATAGATTTGAAGACCTCATAGTAGAATATTTATATAAAATATTCTAACAAATTTATGCTTACTTATAAATTAGTGGATGACTCAATTATTTTTTGGTAATTTATTTGAGGGTTTGAAAGGTTTTTGTTACTTTAAAAACTTTTAATAATATTTAAAATATAAAATTGATGAATAATTGAAGAATTTTGAAATCTTCTCAAGGTATTTTTGTATACAGATGAAAATAAACCTGAAAGAATTGAGAGCTCTAAATATATGAAGATGATGAGGTAATTAGTTTAGTGAACTTATGTCTCTCCCAGGACTATGAATAGTTACACTATGCATTGATGAATTGTTGGTGAGAGGACCATTAGTGTATTTTCATGTTGCCTTCTAAGATCATTTTATCAAAGAACAACTGAGTAGGAGGGATATTTAGCTTCCTGGTGGGGGCTTCCATTATCTGGCCAGAGCTGTAAGATGCAATGACTTTGTAGTTAGATATATCCGATGGTTCTTCTCTTGGCATAGTTGAATATTCAGAGCTTCAATGAAATGCTACAGACTGGCATTAAAAGGTAGACATTTCCATTAAAAAAGCCATTCTTTTGAAGATCTTTTTGTTCACTACCTACTTGAAATGACTCAAAATGTTATCATTTTTCTCACATAAGTGTTATGTGTTGAATTTTACACTATAGCCATAATTCTAGACTAAAAAAAAAAATCTTTAGTAAGTCCCAAGGAAGAGCTCCCCACCCCTAATTTTATTCAACCTAGCCTAGCTCTGTCTGGTAATAAGCGCTCAGAAATACACATTCATAAATGTGCACTGAACAAATTTAAATTTCAATAACTCTAAGTATGCACATGTCAAAAAAATCATGAGCACATAAGAACATAATTAGCAAAGTTTAAAAACAGCATAGTTTAAAAGCTTTAAGCTTCTATACAACTGCCATATTTTTATGAAATCGTCAATCCAATTTTCCAACTTGTTGAAAAATGTTTCCAGTTGCTAATGTATGGTTTCATAAAGTACACGCAAATTCCAAGTCCTATGTTCCCACACTGTGACCAGCACTGAAGAATGAAGAGGAATTTAATACATTTGTTTTCATATATTTCTGTTCATATCAATTGCAATGTAAACTTTATCATAACAGAATATTGTATGATAATAATCAAAATTCTCTTTATAGAAAATGAAGGGAATTTTACAATGTTTCTTCTTAGAATAACTTTTTTTTTATGTTGGTGACTGTTATCTGAGACCCAAGTGTACTTCAGAGGGAGACCTGACAGCTTTGTAAGTGGACACTCTATATTAATGCCTACAATACATCGGTGTTCAAATTTGTCTTTCATAGAATTTTAGTAATTAGACGGAGTCCTCACCTAGGACAGTCTGAATTTCTGGATTGAGTCACACAGTTGTGCAGTTTATATCGAGCCTCGGGGTCTCTGCTTATCTATTCTATGCAATCCAAAAGTTCTTCAATAGGTGGCCCTGGATGGAGTTTTGTGAGAGTTTGTTAAAGCTTGACAGTGGGGTATAGCAGATGGTACTCTTGAAAAATTGCCTGCTCTACAATCCCAGGGCCAAAGTTCAAATCCTTAATACCCGCATGCAAAATGGCATGGCAAAATGATACATTCTTGTGATCACAGCAATGAAGAAGAATAGAAATGAAGGTCTATCCCTCCAGCCCAATGGCCACACACCTTAACCAAGTCAGTGAGCTCTTGGTTCAAGGAGAGACTATGTCTTAAGAGAAAAAAAGGATAGAGAGAATGAATGGCCTCTGAATGCAAACATATATGTGCACATACACATATATGTTTAAACATATGAGCATATAGACATGGATGTGCACATCTACATACACCATTCACCGCAGAAATAAAAAGGCAGAGACAGAGAGAGAGAGAGAGAGAGAGAGAGAGAGAGAGAGAGAGAGCTTGACAAATTCTCAGTAAGTCTGTCTGCTATCTTTTTAGAGCTGATTGCCTCAGGTATGTTATCATAGTGACACAATGCTAACACATTTTTCAGACTACTCTCTGTTTTTAATTTAAGATTACATGAAATACTTAACAAACACAGGAAATAGACTACTGCGGAAGCACTGATTTTCTATACTTAACTATCTTTTGTGTGGATACAGTTTGAAATTATATAAAGGCATCCTGCATTAGAAAGTCTTGAAATGTTGTGTGGTCAACAGAGTAGGAAATGACTGTTAGAGAAAATTTCTTGTTTACTGCTCCTTTGTGGAAGAGGCATTCCAAGTATTGTGGGTGCACGCAGGAAAGCACAAGGGATGTCATGAGACAGGAGGGAGAGGGAACGCCATGGTTCTCTCGGGGTTTCAATGGGATATAAGGGGGGGGGGTAACGTAACTGTGCTTTGAGTTTCAAGGGATGGAGTCTACACCTACATCTGTATTATTTAGCCCTGACAGAACTTGGGAAGGCACATGGTGGTGAAGAATATGAAACAACAGTATAGAAAAGTCCTGGTTGTATGCACATTGATGGATTGTTTCTGAAGTTATGGCCAAGGATGGCCAGGCCTCCTGGGAGTCATTGTTTTGTTTAAAATCAGAATGAATTAAATGACTGGGAAGGTTAAGGTTGGCTCTAGAAATGTGGTTGATGTGGTAGCACAGATCAGGGCTACTTGGGGGCTATACCCACTCCTATCTCTCCTGTATGTGTACTGGATGCCTGCCACCTTTAAATCCAAAACGATAAGGAGCTAGGTCCAGAATGAATGACTTTGGTGGCAGAAGGTGGTCACAAATACTCAGGTGAATCTTCCAAAATGAATGACTGAGACACATTTGTGAGTATTTTTATATACCAATTTATTGCTCTATTGGTCAGATGAGGCAGGCACACACAGAAAAGAGGAAAGGCCATGATGAAATCCTGCAATTAGCAGCCAAATGGATGGAACTAGAGAAGCTCATCCTGAGTGAGCTAACCGAGGCTCAGAAGCATGCACATGGCATCTATTCACTTATAATCGGATTTTAGCCATATAGTACAGGATAACTATCCTACAACCAATGCACCAAAGGAAACAGGAACATACACTTTGTTACCTGTTAATGAAACACTTTGCCTTAGTGGTGATGCCTTGTAGACCCCCAGGGTATGAGGAGGCTCTTGGCCCTCATATGACTGCTGAACTGGGGAAGGGGACTGTTATGTAGGGACACTCCACTCCAGAGGAGTAGGATGGATGGGATAGGGGGTAGAGGGTGGGAGGGACTGGGAGGAGTGGAAAGTGGGCACTGTGATGGAGATGTAACCTGAAGTAATAAGTAAACATAAAAAAATGAAAAGAGGAAAGGCCATAAATTGAATGTTGCTATGTGATAATTATTGTTTTAGACCAAATACTTTTTATCCACATAGTGAAAATATTTAAAGAAACTTGAACAGTGACATTATTATAGTAAACAAATGTAATAGGAATGGGTAACAACTACAGAAAACTTTTTATCCTCAAGGCTGCAGACAATTCCAAGGCACTGCCAGCAGTAATAGTTGTCCATAGCGGTCAAGCTAATGTGTCTCTTTGTGGTTCAATTCCAAAGAATTCTAGTGACCTTCAATACTTAAATTTCCTCAAAATTATCTTCTTGCCACTGATGGGAATATGCCCATTTGATTCATTTTCCTTTGTTGAAATACACTTAGAAAGGAATTTTAATACACAATTAAGAGCAGCTAGCAGAGAGGAAATAATCATTTTCATTTTATTTTTGTATTTTATTTTGCTAAGAGGCATGATGTTTGAGCTTAAGAGAGTCATAAAAACACAAGAACTATCTTTCATTCCTGCTGAAAAATACCACTAGCCAGGGACCAAAATCTGTAAAAGGAAAATGACTCCTTGATTAATTATCATAGTCCCAGTCTATTCCAAAAGGCATTCAAACACAGGGCACCCACCTAGCATCTTTCTTTTCATATCTCAATCCGTTCAGGTAGATTATTCTTGAGAAAATGTAGTTAGTCATGAAATAGATGAGGCTGGTGTAATACCTTCTATCTGTATCTTCCCTCATGATCTTAATGACAAATGCATTACAGTTTTTTATTACAAGTAGATTAAAGTGTCAGTATGGTTCAATTCATAGCAATCTTATACTTTTAAAATGCACTGGGAATTGGTTTTTCCCAGTGCTGACAGTGCACAGGATTACTCTCCAGGGGACTAGATTCCTCGGGAGTCCGCTTCTTTATGTTCATTACTTTAAGAACTGAAGGTGCAATCTGCTATTGCCTCAGAGTTGTTTAAATTGTTTAGAACCTCAGGTCACAATGAGAGAAACGACCGAGTACTTCCATGTAGCTAATTTCATCTGCAAATAATTAGCTACACGGTCCTTTCTTTTGCCATGAAATGGATAACTCTGGATTAAAAAAAAAAAATGATCTGTTATCAGCAGCACGTTCATGGAACTGACACTCGGCCGACCTCTCTAAGGGATATTATGAGACAACAGAAAGCATTCTGTAGCTCAGTGCCATAGTTGTGCATACTCTATACAAGCATACCTTCGATGATTAATCTACACCTCATAGTGTTGGATAAATGTGTCGTCTTGAAATAGCTGGGAACAGTGGACAGTGGTTAAATTATGTAGACAAGAACATAATGACTCTATGGCTGCAAATTCATATCATAAGAAAAATAGTTACAGGAAAGTTTCATAGTAGGTATATAAAGTGTAATGTTTTCATTTGTAAGGTAATAGAGTAGTCAATAATAAAGAATATAACCATAGAACAGTTAATCAATTATAACTGCCTTTAAACTAGAAATCTGAGAGTATGTTGGAATTACATACAGAAATTGGGATCTTTATAAATGTATATATTTTTCTGAGGTGGGTCTAACTTGTTTTCTTTCACTATTTGACTATTTTAAAGTATGTTTAGAGTAAAGCAGTATTTTAATAATCTAGGTACAATGGAACAGAGTCCAAAGATGTTTGTCTTTTAATGAGTACAGTAAATTGCAGAACACAAGGAGCTTAATAAAAAAAAACACTGTTAGAGAAATAAGGCAAATAAACTCAAACCTGAGCATTTGTTATCTGAATACTTCTCAGCAAGAGATCTGCATCTTGCTCATAAGTATGGTTTAATATATATATATATTTAAATTAACAACTACTTGCTTATGTCATGTAGTGCTTGAAACTTTCCTTCACAGATACCAGACTGATAACTTTTGGGAGGATCATTGCATATGTACAAATTACTACATATATCCACAGATTCAAATGAGTGCATTTTCCCTTTGTAGAACATTTTTTTAAATTTATTTTATTTTTTTTAATAATTTATTTTTTATTTCTTCAAGTTCCATCTCAATCACAATCCCCTCCCTACTCCCCCCTCCAGTTCCACCCTTCCACCCTCCTCCCCCTCAACTCCCCATCCTCTTCCCTTCTTTTTTTTTTTAGTTTAAGGTATTTCTTTTTTCCCCCCAACAGCTCTCCCTTTCAGTCCAAAAAATGGTTCTTTTTCTTATAACTATAAATACAGTACAAAACAACATAAATAAATAGGCCACAATTATAAGAGTTATATGGCTTAGCATACATTCCCAATGTCCAGTCCATATGTATTTGGCACCTGACTTTAACATTCTACTATCTAACCATCTCCATGTGTTTAAAGTTCTATATCTAACTCAGTTTTCATACTAACTTGCCTCATAATTTAGATCCAGAACACCCTCTTGATTCCTAAACAACTCAAAATTTAACTATGAGACTCTAGCTATCTATTCTTCAACTACCTCAGAGACCTGAGAGGGATAAATATATCTGATTTTATAGGAAGTGCAGGGCCTGCAGCTTCCAAAACTAAAAAATGACATACCAGTGGCTGCCTGGACAGTTCCCATTTTCTCTCCATACATTACAGCATCAATCTTCAGCCATTTGGCTCCATTTCTCTGACAGACATTGATTGTAGAGCAGGAATTATGAAGGACTTACTTACCCTGTCTTGGCAGAGCTAGGCTGTCGACTTATCTGCTTCCAAGTTTTGTCCTTTTTGGACAGAAGTCTGTCTACAGTTGAAGCAAGGGGTTTTTCTTGCCAAGAGAACGGCTTACCACCAATTCAATCATCTCCCACTGGAGATTCTTCGATGCTCATCTTCTACTTGGAGTAGAATAGGGGGTGCTGTCAGGAGCTGACATGTCTCGATATCAAAAAATCTTAAGTTAAGAAAACATCTTTGAATGCCATATTCTGCAGACATCTTGAGGTTTTTGAAGATGCGCTATCTATCTCTTATATTTAGATAAGCAAATATTGCTTGTCTCTTTGCAACTTGATTTCTGAGTAGCTTAGAAAATAACTGTGATAGACTGTCATAGTAACTAACAAAATGACACGTTTTCATGACTATTAGTTTCCGTTTCTTAATTATCCTAAACAGTTTATGTCAGTTGGTAGCGAGAGGTCAAAACTTGACATTTCATTTTTAAGTATTACTATGAACAATACCTTTAAGAAGCATTACTCTTAATTTTGTATCAATATACAAAGATCAATACCAATGTGGCCAAATATAATCTTAATTTTGTATCAATATACAAAGATCAATACTGATGTAGCCCAATACAATCTTAATTTTACATTAATATACAAGGGTCAATACCATTGTGGCCAAATATAATCTTAATTTTGTATCAATATACAAAGATCAATACCGATGTAGCCCTATACAATCTTAATTTTGAATTAATATACAATGATCAATACCAATTTAGCCAAACATAATATTAATTTTGTATCAGTATACATTTTTTAATGTGCATTCTATGCACTTCATGCCCACCATTTAAGCGATTATATTGCTATGTTCTTCTGGCCTCTGTCATGTTTATTCTACTTTTTAATTTGTGTGAGTGTTTATTCCAAGTATCTTATGTAAGTGACATCCTTTATTATGTGTGCCTTTGCGTCTGCATTTTAAATAGCTTGCTATTTTTACAGCTCATTCATCTTGTAGTGTCCATCTTAAACGTGAGCCATGTTCCACTATACATGAGGAGCACATTTTGCTTCTTCAGCCATTGCTTAATGGACATTTGGGCTGTTTCCATATGCCAGGTATTTTTGAATAAGACTGCTGTAAACACCAATATCCAAGAAGACTTTTCAATTCCTTCTTTGATTATTTTGGGCATACAATTAAAAGCAAATTATTTGATACCTGTTTCATATTTTGGCATTTAAGTTTTAAAATACTCTGTGTAGCTTTTCCTATTCTTAGGGTGGTCTGTTTAATGGACTCAACCCCTTTCCCTCACCAAGTTCTACTTTCCTTCTCAATATCAATAATATTCAGAACGATCTCTATCTCCTTATAATAAAATGACTATAACATCTTGCTACAAGTCGAGCCCCATTATACCCTCTATACTTCTTCCATAAGGGGGCAAGACCATAACACATGATTCTGCCATTGTATTGCTTCTGTGTCTTTCTCTGTTTCTTTAAGGTATGGATTTGTCTACATCATTATTTTACTTTTTAATAATGAGGACCTGCTCCATTCAATAATAATTTCTCCATTACTATCCATGAGTCATATCAGAAACAGTCAGACTGAAGGTGGAGTGACAATACTACATTCATTCTGCTGCCATGCAATGTGTATTGAATAGGTACTTTTTATAGGATGTTCTAAAATTACAATAATGCGATTTATTAATTTTGATATCTTGAGTGTTTTCTATGATACAAATGACCTAATTATTTGTATCTCCATCATAAGATCAAAATGATAGCAATGGAATCTTGAAGGATGATCTACATTTGTCATTCGGTCAGAGACTGAATGGGCTAGAGGATATGAGAAGTAAAACAGCCCTGCTTGAACAGAACCTCTGCTCACTCACTACAGGTCACAAGTTAGGCGATAGATGCTTATCGTCCTCATTGATTCCTCCCTCAATATAGTGTGAAGAGGCAGGTCCTTACGTCATAAGAATCAAACCGGTCACATCTAAGGACACATGGCTGTTGAGTCTCATATCTTCTCTTAATCATATTTAAAGCCTGTAGGGCAGTGACATCCTGAAAGGAATCAACGTTTTATATATCAATAAAAAAATTACTTTTGTAAACACTAGGCTTTCATTTCTCTTATAAATCTTAGCTTTTGTACTGTCATATGTCTTACAATTCCAAGTCGTTCTTATTCTTTTTAAATGTTTATGAAGAGATGCAAACCCAGGATCTTGTGCTTGTTTAAAAGTCCTCTACCACTTAGCTATGTCCGTATTTTAGGAGTTTTATTAGGAATCTCAGGTGACCAGTCAGAGCAATAAGACTACAATCTCTAATTACTCTTAACTAATTAACTGATTAGAAGTTAATAAGGCAAGTAAGTGCTATTCTTTTCATTAACAGTGTATTAACATGTCAACCAATTAACTTTTAAAATATATGTGCTAAAGTTTACAACACTTTAATTAATAAATTTATTTCAAGGAAAGAAGCACTTTCTTTCTAGGTCATATCTAAGGTTATCTGAAATTTGGTAATTAATCATTTGTAATATGATCTTAGATAATATTTGGAAAATATATTCTTAAATGTGAGTTAATTTCCATTTCATAATAATTCATTAGATATGTTATATACTCAATTATAAATAAATTATAATTTGTTTAAAATTATAAAATTAAAATATAGTGATTGAGACATTTGGATTTTTTTCACTCTTTTTCTGCTAGATTTTTATTTTTATTCTTTATTCACATTTTTTAAATGTTTATTTATTACTTCAAGTTACATCTCCATCACAGACCTCTCCCTCCACCCCTCCCAGCCCCACCATCCTACCCTCTCACCCTTCCCCCGAATGCATAATTCTCTTTTTTTTTCAGTCCAACAAATGCAACAAATGGTTCTTTCTCTTATAACAATAAATACAGTACAAAACAACGGAAATAAATAGGCCACAATTCTAAGAGTTATATGGCTTAGCATACATTCTCAATGTGCAGTCCATATGTATTTGGCCCCGACTTTAACATTCTACTATCTAACTATCTCTATGAATTTAAAGTTCTCTATCTAACTCAGCTTTCATATAACTTGCATCACAATTTTAAAAACATCTTCTTAGATCCAGAACGCCCTCTTGATTCCTAAACAACTCAAAATTTAACTATGAGACTCTAGCTATCTATTCTTCAACCACCTCAGAGACCTGAGAGGGATAAATATATCTGATTATATAGGAAGTGGAGGACCCACAGCTTCCAAAACTAAGAAATGACATACTCGTGGCTGCCTCAACAGTTCCCATTTTCTCTCTATATATTATAGCATCAATCTTCAGCTGTTTGGCCCCATTTCTCTGACAGACATTGATTGTAGAGCAGGAATTATGAAGGACTTACCTACCCTGTCTTGGCAGAGCTTTTAATACTATATTAGGCTAAATTGGTATTGATCATTGTATATTAATGCAAAATTAAGATTGTATTGGACTACATCGGTACTGATTTTAGTGTATTGATACAAAATTAAGAGTATATTTGGCCACATTGGTATTGATCTTTGTATATTGTTACAAAATTAAGGGTAACACTTCTTAAAGGTATTGTACCTAGTAATGCTTAAAAAGGAAATGTGAAGTTTTGGCCTTTTGCTACCAACCATCATAAACTGTTTAGGATAATTAAAAAATACAAACTAACAGTCATGCAAGTGTGTCATTTTGTTAGTTACTATGACAGTCTATCACAGTTATTTTCTAAGCTACTCAGAAATCAAGTTGTTAAGAGACAGCAACATTTGCTTATCTAAGCATAAGAGATAGATAGGGCGTCTTCAAAAACCCCAAGAGATCTGCAGAGTATGGCATTAAGTATATTTAAGAAAATATCTTAAATTAAGATTTTTTTGATATTGAGATATGCCAGCTCCTGACAGCATCCCCTATTCCACTCCAAGTAGAAGATAAGCATCGAAGAATCTCCAGTGTGAGATGGTTGAATTAATGGCAAGCCTATCTCTTGGTGAAAAAAAAAAACAAAAAAAACGTGCTTCAACTGTAGACAGACTGCTGTCCAAAAAGGACAAAACTTGGAAGCAGGTAAGGAGACATTTGGATTTTAAGAAAATGACAAGTCCTCTATTTCCTTCGCTAGAAATTCAATAGAGGGGAAAAGTTGAATGAAAATAACTGATTTATAGACTAACTTTTAGCAACAATTTCAAGCAATGGATTAAATTTACACCTGAGTGGAACACTACAAACCTAAGAAAATTCTATATATAAACCCTACAAATTTCAAAGAATCAGTGTGATATTGGTTTGATAGTCATACCTCAATTTATAAAACCGTAGACTATTATTTAATGTAATGTCTGTCATTATATTAAATCTCTTAAAATAAGTAATTCATAATTCAGGGTGTTTATAATTATGGACATAGGTTTACTGTGTCAGTAAATGCTTTAGAGACCATTTCTTTGAAAACTGAAGTTGAGTTATATACCAAAAACTTCTATGGAGTGTGGTAGGACTTGTGGAATATAGAACCATACTTGTTCTTAGACATACGTCAACACACACTTTTAAATATGCAGACTGCCTTCTGTTTCTAATAAGCTATCTTTATATTTCTCAGACATTGACCAATAGCATCTTGAAAACCCCTCTCTTTTCTGTCCCCTTTAACAGTCCTCCTTTAACTATATCTTTTCCTCAATCTTTTGTATTGTTGCCTAAGTAATATTTCTCTATAAAAAGAAATTTGCAGGTACAAAATATTTAAATATTCAATAAATAAGATAGGCACTACATATGTTTGATGGAATTTGGTAATTATTGATACATGACTTAGTTTTCCTTTTCTGTTGAAAATATAGCGCTATATAGTTTTGCGTAATTTCAGTTTTCCTCAGGGGATACTATGCTAAACCTTTTGGGACACTAATAGAGTTAAAACAAATCACCTATGGTACTCAGAAGTGAGGCAACTGGAAGTGATTAGGTTTGGATAAGATCATGAGCAATGAACTCTTAATTTCTTAGTGGTGGAGAGAGACAAGGGCATGTACATGTGCCAAGTATACACACACATAAGGACACATGGCCACACACATACATAAACACTCATGTATACATATACACTATACACATACATACACACATATACACACATACATATACACACATATATGCGCATAAACACATACACACATATATATACACACATACATACACACACATACACACATGCATACACACACTTCTTCTGCAACTTGCTATATGATTTGTTATCTTTAGACTCTGATGAGAGAAGCTGTCACCAGGTATAGAAATTCAAACTTGTACCAGAATAGGAACAAAGAATTTAACTCTTCAAAAAAAAAAAAAAAAAAAAGATAACACCTGTAGTGTGTGGGGATGTATCACTAGGAAACAGACTAAAAAGTGTGGTTTAAGGAAATCTGTCTTTTTTCCATTTTTCTCCATCCCCAGAGACATACCTACCTCAATTCTGGTGCATCATGACCCAATATGCACTTTCTTCTTCCTGTATAGTATTTATGAATATTACTATTTATGCTTTTATAAAAATGTAATGTATTTGTTAACAAGAATTATGTTGTTATACAACATTATAGATTATTTTATTTTATTTTAATAACTTTAAAATCATATACTAGCTTAAGAATTTGTTTGATTAATTTCATCAGAGTACCAAATTTTAGAGCAGTGGTTTTCAACCTTCCTAATGCTGCAACCCTGTAATGGAATTCCTCATGTTGCGATAATCCCCAACTATAAAATTATTTCATTGCAACTTCATAACTGTAATTTTGCTACTGTTGTTAATTGCAATGTAAATATTGCATTTTCTGATATTTTGGGATTGCAACTCACAGCTTGAGAAACCTTGTTTCAAAATCAGTGAACATCCTTTAGCTCATCAATTATTTCCTGAAAATTCTTTTGTGTAAAAGAAGGACACAGCAGATCAATGATATTTCGGTCTTTGAATGCATATTCAGATAAAGTAAGTTCAGTAGAAATGTTTCTCAACAATGCTTGTCAAAACTTATGACTATCTGCTCTCAAAAGTATTTTACCAAAACAAGACATTCTCTTTTGAAGCCATAACATTTAGTATATTTTATTTTAAAAGCTAGAACCCTCCTACTTTCTATTAAATTGGTAATGATGTGTCATGTGCATAAAACCAGGTATTTAAAAAGCAGTTCATGGTGATAAATCATAAGCCTTAATCAGTAACTTGGGAAACATGTCTGCTGGACTGCTCACCCCATTATCTGCCTTTGTTTTCAGATATCAGGGTGACTGAATATAAACTTTAATTTTATGGCCATTAGCCTGTAAATGACAGAAAGCCTTCCAAATATAATAATAATCCATATCTCTTAAAGCAGAAACGCAGTTGAAGAAATAGCCTGCATAGATGTGAAATTAGACACGTATACATAATGGCAAGAAATCAAAGATAAATGAATGAGAATGCTTATAATTACATTTATGTGTTTTCCCTATAATAAATTTTTGAAGTGAAAATGCACATCTGATTTATCCATATGCTTAATGGAGGGAAAAATTCAATCTAATTACATTCCAGTTGAATCTTCATTTTTAATGCAAATTCTTTCAGTTTTCTATAATTTACTTCAAAGGATAGCTCCAATAAATGTAATATATCAAACCAAAATAAGTAGCTTTCTCTAAAGGATGTTATATTTTATCATATTATACATGAAAATTCAATAAACATAAACACATTTTAAACATACAGTTCAATTATGCAAACCTAAGAAGATGCATTCCTCAACTTCTTGTATATTCTTTAATAGAGATTATTCCTACAACTATTATTTAGAAATAAGCCATTCTCTTTAAAATTACATAAAATTTCAGTCTATTAAAAGAGAACTATTAATAAAATAATATTCTTTTAGTATTTAGTCTTTTTCTATCATATTACTTCTGTTAGTTATTAAGAAGCAATAAACATTTTTATTTTCATGTGCTTAATCAATTACAAGGTGTATTCTGACAAATTTTAGTTTGAGGAATCTAATAACTAGTCTTGTTAATTTTTATTTTCAATTTAAATTAAACTCACTTTTCTAGACTAGTTAATCAATTACTTTTCAAATCTGAAATCCTACCAAGAAAAATACTCTATATGTTTTCAGTTGAAAAATAGATACTATATGCATCTGGGACACAGGTAAACATAATTCTCCATACAGTTCAAATCTGAACAGAAATTTATTTTTAACCACATATGAAGACAAATGGCATATACACAGCTGGACTGCATATGAATTGTTATTCATTTTCCTCTCTGCCATATGTTGTCTTCCAAATAATACTGATGTGATAATGACAAGGAATTTAGTAGTCAACAAATCTGCTTGTAACACACACCGCTGTTTCCAATCACTTTCTTAATATTATTTTTACTTTCCACATTTAATTCCAAAGATAAAAATGAGCAGGGCTGCAGAGGGTATAAGTCACAGATTTTAAGAGGCAAGGTGACGTGTTGAAGTCTGTCCTCTTTTCAGCTATGAAGGTTTCGGCCAAACCTTATGTCTAGTAGAGGATCACTGTGAACATTCACAGAGTAGATGGCATTGTTTATGCTATGGTATTAGTTTGATGCCCTTATCATCCTTAAGCCATCGTAGCTCCTAATATGATCGTAGTACTCAGAGGAGAAATAATTATATTTAAGTGACTCTTGGAGGTGGAGCTCTCTTAATCATAATGATACCATCATAATAAAAGGAAGAGAGATCAGGCTTTCCATTCTGTTCTGTGTGGGAACACAAAAGGAAGGGTACCAATACAGGCCCAGAAAATGCCCTTCACAATGAAAGTTCCTTTATGTTGTGTTTCCCCATTTCCATTTCCAGTAGTATGAGAAATCACCATCTATATGTCAACCACCAAGTCCATAGTATTTCTCTATAGCAATATCAGTTGAAACCATTTTTTTGTAATTTCTTTTCTCTTAAATAGTTTTTCAAGGATAATCTCTAATGACATTTCACATATTTGTTCTTATGCCAAAATCACCCATCATCAACAGAACTACTACTTTCTTTTATATTTTGTTTTGTTTTGTTTTTGTTTTTCAAGACAGGGTTTCTCTGTATACCAAGCCCCTGGCTGTTCTGGATTCACTCTGTAGATCAGACTGGCCTAGAACTCACAGAGATCTGCCTGCTACCTCATGAATGCTGGTATTAAAGACACGTGCCACCATGCACAACAGAATTTCTATTTTCAACAGACAGGGACCATTATAGAAAATGACATTCAATCAAAACATAAAGTAGTGGATCTCAGTTCTAATGGATAAAACTATAGAGCAATTCCTGCAACAAAGTCTCAGTGAGCATTTGTGAAGCTGGGATGGAAAGATGGTATAACCTAGAAGTTTATTCTGAGATTTTTGTCTCCTCATTCTGTCAAAGCTACACCCATGAAGTCTCACCAGCATTACTGCTTAAATATGAGCTGAACAAGGATGACAATAACAGATATGGTAAAGTGGATGGGCCTCAACATAAGATTTTAAAAACTCATTTATATTTAGGGTTTCAAATAACATAAAAATTTCTAATATCTAAAAAGGAAAAAAGTAAATTGTAACTGGTTATATGTTTCTCCTTTTCACCCCAGGCCTGGTGAACCTCTACGTTTCTTTTCTTGTAATGCAACTGAAATTCCAAAGTTTAAGGCATGCATCTACTTAAAATTTGGAAAGTGATACACTATGTTTGGTTACATTTGTTTCTTTCTATTTGCAGGTGGTTTCTGACACTGAAAGTCATCTCAGGTAGTGACCTCATGTTCTAACTATTCTGTAAATGTTTTTGATGCACAAAAAGGGGATTAACATGCAAATATAGGCTTATGTTAATGAATTAATAAATTATTTTTGTTGTATTCCAAAATATCAGAGCGTACATGGTCCATTTATTCTAATTTTGTGTTTCATTTAGGTTTATACTTAAGAATGTTTGATGAAGTAAAAGAAGTATAGTTAAATTAGAATTGCAAAAACAGTGCATAAATGCGTACATTCCAAAGATAGGTATTTATGTTTACACAATCTGGCAACCTTATCCAACTATACTGTATAGTTTTACCATTTTGTACTTGAAGTCTGCTATTTTTACCCTTCTGATTGGGTTCACAGGAAAGATTCTGAAAAGTACAATTTAGCAATAGTTCAGAATGGTTAAAATCAACAAACAACTGACAACGAAAGATAGTTAGGTTTGGGTCTAATGGTAACACTACTTACTGTTAGTGGGGATGCAAATTGGTGTAGTCATTCTGGAAATCAATATATAGAATCCTTAAAAGTAAGCACTAAAAATAATCTTTTCAGGTGACACAATTATACCATTCTTTAACATATTCCCAAAGGACAAAACATCCTCCTCCACACATACTTGTTCATTGCTGTCCTATTTACAATAGCTAGGTTATAGAAAGAATCTAAATGTCCTTCAACAGACATATGAATAGATAATGAAAATGTGGTACATATATCAATTTCATTATTACTTGGCAGTAAAGAATTTGAAACCATGAAATTTTCAGGTAGATGGATGGACATAGAAAAGACTATATTGAGTGAGGTGACAGACCCCTAGAGACAAACTCCGCATGTTCTCTCTCTTCTGTTGTTCCTAGCTACAAGTCTTCACACATACATACATAACCTAGAGTAACCACAGAATGCAGGAAAGTATAAAAGGATGTTGGAGCACAAGAGGGGAATAGTATGATACAGTTGATATGAGAGGAGAAATAGAAAAACAGGGAGAGGACCCTTCTGTGAAAGGGGAAAGTCAACACGAATGGAAGAGGAAAAAAGGACAAAAACACTACTACAGTTGTAAAGTTGTTTGATAAAGCCTCAAGGAATCATATTATTTGTATTTTCTTAAAATTATAACACAAACACACACCCATATACACACATGCATACATATACACACATACTCACAGACACCAAAGTTACAACACTTGGTCTGGCAATGTTCCCCAAAAGAACTACACTAACAAAAACCATAATGCCAGACCTGACAAACCTCATTTCATGTAGTTAGTTGGTCAGGATAATCCAAGTGATTCCCGAAACAATGCCAGCTACAGCTGTTAGCTGTGGTTGCCTCTCAGAGGTTCTTACTGAAGGCAGTACATGCTTAGATTATAGAACTCAGATGATTCCAGCCGCAGCTATCCTGAAAGTCCTATGGTCTATCCCCCATAGTATCAGAAAGCACAGTGCAAGCTGCCAAGGAAGGGAAATATTCCAATCAAGCTCATTTCAATGGATACGGCAGAGGTCAGCTCCTGCATCTATGGATCAAGAAACATTGAGGAAGAAGGACAGTGAAATCATAACAGACATATGACCAGGAAGTCTCCTGTGAGACTCTCTCTCTTAGAGATGTCTGCATAAACAAGACATGAACAATGACTTTATCAATAGATATGCTAATGCAGAAAGGGGGAAAGAAATCATTTATAGTCCCACCCCTAGACAAAAAAAAAAACTACAGGCAACTGATGACTGCTGAGGGAGGGAAAATTCACCTGTCTTAGGGATAAGCCTTACCCAATACAAAGATGGACCAAGAAACCATATATACACAAACAACAAAAATGGTCTCAGAAGATTGTATTTATGTGTTTGTGCCATTTTCTGCTCCCTGCCCTGTGTGTGTGTGTGTGTGTGTGTGTGTGTGTGTGTGTGTGTGTATACATATGTATAATGATGATTCAGAAAACAATGTTGTCAATTTGAAGTAAAAAGGAGACATAGGAGGGGATGGAATAAAAAAGGTGAAAAGGAAAAGTGTTGTAATTACATTTTAGTTAATATGCTAAAATAATGATAACTTATTCCAAACCTGCAAAATGCTTAAATATTGAGTTTTAAGTTAAGATCTAATAAAAATTCCAAACCAATCTGGTTTCTCCAAAGATGGAACAGAAAACTTACACAAAACTGTAACTGTCAGCCTCAGAGATTTACAGCTCTTCTATGAATTCTATGATGGGTGTCAGAAATACGTGAAGTCATACATGCAAAGAACATGAATGTTTGAAAGGGACTTGATGTCAAATGATTGTAGGTCACTTGGAATGCACAGTCTTCCAGCTCCACATATGCATACACTTGCTGTCTGGTTCTTCTAGTCTGTACCTACCTCTTGTCCCTTAATTGTGTAGACAACTTGTCTTCTAGCTGTTATAATACAAACAACCCATTTGCTCAGAGTGATTTGCCATTGTGAAGAAATCAAGGTTATTCTAAGCATAGTGTTACGCTTACAATCCCAGCACCCAGGAAACAGATAGAATAGTGATTTGTAGTCAGTCTGTTCTACACTAAGTTTCAAGCAAGCCTGAACAATCTAGCAAGACTCCATCCATCTCAAATGTGAAAAGAGGAAAGCTGCTAAGAATTCAGTGCTGAAGAGGCACATCAAAGACTGTTAGCACAGGAAGTAAAGCTATAACTGATGCTTTCTCCATGAATAACAGACATATTTAAAAAAATGAAACATCTCTTAGTACAGTTATATCTATGGTAATTATTCTATTTGAGTGTCCAAAAATATGTGACTTAGGAAGATAAGTTAGTAACTGAAGATACCAACTTCACAAACTTATTGTTCACCGAGACATGTTTTATGTTTTCCTATTTGTTATTTGAATCATAAATATTACAGAATATGCATGGATGACATTATAATCTCATTTATACATTAACTATACCCCAGGGACATCAAATTAAAGAGCAATTAAATATTTTCAAATTAATTTTAGATTTCAGCATTTTAACTAACACATAACAGTTACTAATAAATGGATCCTGACTCAGCAGTTATGCTGTTATAAGCTCTGTAAGTCCTGTTATAAAATTAGAAATGATTGCCCAATTAAAAATATTTTATTTATAGATTGAAAGAAGTTGACCACTTTTAAAGTAGTGTTGTTGTTATTCAGTTTTTAAAAATTTACTAGGAAATAGTTTTGTGTCCCGCACAGAGTACAATATATATCTATTTAGGTGATAAGTTAATGAATTAATGCATAAATAAGCTTCCTTCCATTTTGAACATAAGTCCAAGTGGATCAAGGACCTTAACCTAAAACTGGACACACTAAGTCTAATAGAAGAGAAAGTGGGGAATAGTCTCAAACTCATTGACACAGGTGACAACTTCCTGAACAGAACACCAATAGCTCAGGCTATAAGACCAACACTCAGTAAATGGACCTTATGAAGCTGAAAAGCTTCTGAAAGGCAAAGGACACTGTCATTAGAACAAAAAATGGCAGCCTGCTAATTGGGAAAAGATCTTCACCAACCCTACATCTGACAAAGGGTTAATATCCAATCTATATAAAGAACTTAAGAAATTAAACATCAAGAAACCAAAAAATCCAATCAAGAAATGGGGTACATTTCTCTGATGATTAAGGATGTTGAGCCTTTCTTCAAGTAACTCATGGCAATCAAATATTCCTCCTTTGTGAATACTCGGTTTAGCTCTGTTTCCCTTTTTTTTATTGGATTATTTGGTTTCTTGGTGTTTAATTTCTTGAATTCTTTATAAATTTTGGATATTTACTCTCTGTAAGATATGGGATTGGTAAAGATCTTTTCCCAATCTGTAGGTTGCTGTTTTGTTCTAATGACTGTGTCTTTTACCTTAGAGAAGCTTTTCAGTTTCATGAGGTCCCATTTATTGATTGTTGGTCTTAGAGCCTGAGCTATTGGTGTTCCATTTAGGAAGTTGTCACCTATGCCAATGAGTTCAAGGCTTTTCTCCAATTTCTCTTCTATTCAATTTAGTGTGTTGTGCTTTATGTTAAGATATTTGATCCACTTGGACTTAAGTTTTGTACAAGGTGATAAGTATGGGTCTAATTTCATTCTTTTACATGTTGACATCCAGTTAGACCAGAACCATTTATTGAAGATGCTGTCCTTTTTCCATTATAGAGTTTTGGCTTCCTTGCAAAGATTAAATGACAATAAGTGTGTGGGTTCATTTCTGGGTCTTCAATTCAATTCCATTGATCCACTGGTCTGTTTCTATACCAGTACCATGCTGTTTTTATTACTATTGCTCTGTAGTACAGCTTGAAATCTGGGATGGTGATACCTCCAGATGTTTTTTTTTTATTATTATACAGGATTGATTTAGCTATTCTGGATTTTTTGTTATTCCATATGAAGTTAAGAAGTATTTTTTCCATGTCTGTAAAGAACTGTTTTGGTATTTTGATGGGAATTGCATTGAATCTGTATATTGCTTTTGGCAGGATGGCCATTTTTTATTACATTGATTTTACCTATCAATGAGCATGGGAGATCTTTCCATCTTCTGATGTTCTCTTCAATTTCTTTCTTCAAGGACTTAAAGTTCTTTCAGTTCCCTGGTTAGAGTTACTCCCAGGTATTTTATATTGTGTGTGGCAATTGTGAAGGGGGTTGCTTCCCTAATTTCTTTCCCAGCCCATTTATCTTTTGTATAAAGAAGGGCTTCCAATTTTTTGAGTTAATTTTGTATCCAGCCACCTTACTGAAGGAGTTTATCAGTTGTAGGAGTTCTCTGGTGGAATTTTTGGGGTCACTTATGTATACTATCATGTCGTCTGCAAACAGAGATAATTTGACTTCTTCCTTTCCAATTTGTATCCCCTTGATTTCCTTTAGTTTTCTTTTTTGCTCTAGCTAGGACTTCAAGTACTATGTTGAAGAGAGTGGGCATCCTTGCCTTGTCCCTGAGTTTAGATGGAATGCTTTAGGTTTCTCTCCATTTAATATTGTGTTAGCTACTCACTTGCTATATATCACCTTTATTATTTCTAGGTATGGTCCTTGTATGCCAGCTCTCCCCAGGACTTTCAGTATGAAGGGATGTGGATTTTTCAAATGCTTTTTAAGCATCTAGTGAGATGATCATGTGGTTTTTTTCTTTCAGCTTGTTAATCATCAGAGAAATGCAACTCAAGACAACTCTGAGATTCTATCTCACACCTGTCAGAATGGCTAAGATAAAAATTCTAATGACTGAAGGGGCTGATAGGTTAATATAAGTTAGATTTAGTGAATACCTAAGTTTCTGATACAGTCTTTTAATTCTGGGCATGAAGATCAACTGCTGTGAGCAATTAGCTTATCAGCTTATGGATGAAGTCAGGTGAAATGAGGGGAGTCTCTTTGGACTGAAAAACAAGGTTGAAGCCAGGTGAAACAAGGAAAGACTTTATGACCTGGCATTGCTTTCAACTGCTAAGTGGGCAGAGCCCAAATTAAGCTGAAGCAGGTAGAACAAGGAGTGATCCTATTTAAGGACAAGTGGATGACGCCAGAAAGGTGCGTGCTAAGGGCCCCCGATATGAGAGAGCTCCGAGAGTCCTGCTGGAGAAAGTTCTGGTAGACCAATGGCCAGATCTCCCTGAGGCAGAAGGAAGCTGGTGAGCAGAGAAAGCCTCGGCAAGACAGCAAAAGGCCAAGGACTAAACCCTGTGGCTCAGCTTTTGCCTAGAGGGGTTTGACCTGTCCGAACAGTGGCCTGAACGGAACTGTGGCCAGCTTTAAAGACTGAGGCAGAACGGCAGAGTTGCTGATACGAAGGAAGTAAGGTGGCCTACAGACGCTGAGGTCTCCCAGAGAGAAGAAAGCCTCAAGCCTTATTGAAAGTGAGACTTCGATAGCAAATTTACCCTGACGAACCTGCGTCTGAGCTATTCCAGAAAAAGGACTGCTAAGTGCGTTAAAGAGTCTACCCCCGAGACTGGTTTCCTGACGACTGAGGACCTGCCCCAGAGACTGTATCATTCTAAAAGGGTATGAAAGAGAGACTGTATCATTCTAAAAGGGTATGAAAGTAGTTGTTATGATTATCAATAGGTTTAGCGGATAGGTTAAAGGGGTTGTAGGAATTTATAGGATTAATAGTTAAGAAATTAATGGTGTTTGTTATAAGTGAATTTAGTAATAAATAAGTGTTAAATAATAACTAAAAGATCGGTTTCAAATGACAGCACATGCTGTCGAGGTTGGAAAGGAAGGGGAACATTCCTCCATTGCTGGTGGGAGTGCAAACTTGTACAACCATTATGGAAATTAGTCTGGCCATATCTTACAAAACTTGGAATAGCTCTACCTCAAGACCCAGCCATACCACTTCTGGGTATACATCCAAATGAGTCCTCACCAAACCACAAGGACATTTCCTCATCTCTGTTCACAACAGCCTTATTTGTGATAGCTAGAAACTGGAAACAACCCAAAGAATGAAAAAAAGAAAAAAAAACCTGTGTTATATCTACACAGTGGAATACTACTCAGCCATCAGAAACAATGAAATCATGCAATTTTCAGCCAAATGGATGGAACTAGAAAAGCTCATCCTGAGTGAGCTACCCAGACTCAGAAGGATGCTCATGGCATCTATTCACTTATAATTGGATTTTAGCTATATAGTACAGGATTACTATTCTACAACCAACACATCAAAGGAACAGGAACATAGACTTTGTTACCTGTTAATGAAACACTTTGCCCAAGTGGTGCTGTCCTGCAGGCCCCCAGTAGATGAGGAAGCTGTTAGCCCTCATATGGCTGCTGAACTCGGGTAGGAGACTGATATGTAGGGACACCCTACTCTGGAGGAGTAAGATAGGAGGGAGAGGAGTGGAGGGTGGGAGGGTGGGATTGGGAGGGGTGGAAAGAGGGCCTGTGATGGAGATGTAACCTGAAGTAATAAACATAAAAAAATGAGGTACAGAGCTAAACCAAGAATTCATAAAAGAGGAATCTCCAACGGCTGAGAGACACTAGATGAAATGCTCAGCATCCTTAATCATCAGAAAAACGCAACTCAAGAGGAATCTGAGATTCCATCTCACACCTGTCAGAATGGCTAAGATCAAAACTCAAATGACAACACTTGCTGGCGAGGGTGTGGAGAAAGGGGAACCCTCCTCCATTGCTGGTGGGAGTGCAAGCTTATACAACCACTATGTAAATCAGTCTGGCGATATCTTAGAAACTTGGAATAGCTGTACCTCAAGACCAAGTCATATTATTTCTAGGCATATATCCAAAAGATTACTCACCAAACTACAAGGACAACTCCTCAACTATGTTCATAAAAAGCTTTATTTGTAATAGCTAGAAACTGGAAACACCCCAGGTGTCCCTCAGCCAAAGAATGGATTTAAAAACAAAACAAAACAAAACAAACAAAAAAACTGTGGTATATTTACACAATGGAATACTACTCAGCTACTAGAAACAAGGAAATCATACAATTTTTGTGTCAAATGAATAGAACTAGAAAAACTCATCCTGAGTGAGCTAACACAGACCCATAAAGTTGCAAATGGCATGTATTCACTTATAACTGGATATTAGCCATATAGTACAGGATAACTCTCCTACAATCGACAGACTCAGAGGAACAGAAACGTGTATTTTTTACCTGTTAGTGAGACAATTAATCCTAGTGGAACTGTCATATAGGCCTCCAGTGCAAGAGGAAGCTCTTAGCCTTCATGTGACAGATGAACTGAGTGTGGCTGATATGAGGGAGCGCCACTCACTAGAGGGTAAAAGGTGGGAGGGTGAGAGGGCAGGACCAGGAAGGAAGGAGAGAGGGGGATGTGATGGAAATGTAACTTGAACTAATAAATAGACATTAAAATAAATAAATATATAAATAGAAAAAAAGAATTCACAATCTTGTGAAAATTTTGGAATTTTTAACTGGGTAAGTGACAAATGTTTTATTGCCTATTTTCAAAGCAAAATGTGAGAATGCTATATATATTAAAAAAAAACACCAGCAGTGTTGAAATGAGATACTTTGTATAGATGTTTTCTACATATCTAACTGGGGAGATTAGAAAAGTCCATTGTCAAGGATGTAGGGTAAGACTTATTCCTGTTTTAGTTAGATACAAATGAATAAACTGAAATCAAGCTTTGTGGGAAACTCTTATCTGTAAGTGCATCATGAACCAACATGATCCCAAGACTATCCTTTACTCTACTAGAGCTGTTTATTTTTATGTTAATTTTGGATGTTAATAGAGCAGGAAGAATTGTCATGCAGTACAAAAAGATCTAGCTTTGATTTTAACCAGGAATTAAACCACCAAAGTATAGAAGTTTTCTTAATACAGAAATGCAGGGAGATCCATGCGGGTGAGAAATTGGCTTTTAAAGGACAAATGCACCAGAATGAACCCATATTAGTCACTATCTCTTGCTCAGCCTCTTATGAAACTTATTAACATTGCCCTTGGGTTCTAGGCCATGTGAGAATACTGGAGACAACTTAGGAATTAACTTTGGAATCATATATTGTTAGTTCTTGCGAAAGTACCTAAGCCTAACACTCTTTCAACTCAGGATGCTCTTTCTAACTCCAAAACAAGGCACTGACCACCTAACTAGACAAGTTGTAAAGAGGGCCCCTTAACAATTTGTTCTTGGTGTTTAAAAGGCTAGCTTTTATCAAGCCTCGTGATTTTAATGAATATAAATCACAGTGATCCAAAATAAGGCTCTTACTTATCTTGTCATTTTTATTGAATTGCCAACTCCATTTTGGTTATATTTTCAGGTTTTCTTTGACTGTTAAGGAATGTTGACAAGTAATTTAATCTACTCCTTGGTTATGCTACAAATTGAAAAGAAAAATCTCAGAAGTGAATTTGTCATTGTCTAAATATGTTATGTGTGAACGTCACAAACCCTTACTTTTTTTTTTCTACACAGTGTATGAGTCTTTTCAAAACGCAAAGTTTTGCATGCCTGCCTGGTGATTTGATAACTAATATTATATGTTTTAGAGTGAGAACATCTGGTTAGTGATTATTCAAATTTTACAATCAATTAAATCTTCCATTTAACATAGGTTTCAATGCTGTCACTTTTAGCAGATAAGGGCAAGATATACTTTTTCCAAATAGAATGCATCACTCCACAACAAAAATTGATAGTGGGTTTAGACACTAAGACATGAGTTACTATAAGTTAAATATATTAAAGCAATTTTATGAGCATACATTGGCAGTGCTTAATACAATATATCAAAATAATAATGTGCTTTTGCCAATTACATAACAATGTCAGAATATTAAAGATATTCATGGTTATATTTATATGCATATACTGAAACATTATTTGTCTAAGTAATATATTATCTGTGCAGCATTTCCTCTACCTCATTAGTATATCACTATACATTCCTACATTTTTATAAACTATAAAAAGTATATTTCATACATTACTTCAGTGGTTATTGCAACACAATGGCCAATATCAGGAGGACACTGAAATATACAATTAAATAACCCTTTTTTTTATCAAGAATTCTTTTCTGAGTTTTGGAGATAACCAGTGTTTGGTTGACTCAGCAAAGGTATCTATGCAGTGCTCACTGGGATTCCATCATTTGAATTCTTAGTTCCAGTTTGGGGGTAGATTCCCAGAACTTTCTCCTTAGTTATTTTCTATTCGATTCTCCAAGTAGAGAATTTGTAGTTCCTAATTTTTGTTTTGCTAATTTGCTTTTCATTTCTTCTTTTGTCTGAATGACTAATTGTGCAGAAACTATGCCAAATCTCTGAAATTGCAAGCACTGTGGCCCTAGACAAAATGAGAAGCATGTTAGCAGTCTACCTTTAAATACTTTAACGAGAAGAAGTAAATAGTCTTTCTGAATGAAACACATTCATTATCCTGTCCCTTTGTAAGCCTTTGTGTAAAAAATGAAACCACACACATCAGTGTGCAAACTATGCTAATGTTCAGTGCTTTTCCAGCACAATTCAGCAATGCTGGTAACCCACTTCTTCAACTCTAATTTCTGTGTTGGTGATAATGGCACAGTGACCGGATAATGGAAAGGTAAGAGGCTCTAGGTAGACAGGGAAAACAGCGATGGGCCTCCCAAGAGGAATATTCTTTTCTCTTGTGAAAGCTGGCATTGGGGAAAATTTCGGGTTAATGATAAATACCTGCAAAAGATAATACCGAATGTGGGTGGACTTAGGAACTGTACACAATGCCTAAGTCAGAGTACTCCTAGCCCTAGCAAACTCCCAAATATGAATGTTCCCTCCCATCCAGCCCCATAAAGATGGAAGCTGTCAATATGCACTCAGTAATGATTATTTTCACTCTCACCCCACATTTCGGTCTTTTGACTTCCATGGAGAGTCAAATTTCTCCATTTCCTGTAAATGAAATAAAACTTAAAAAACAGTTGAAGTACCAAACATCTGAGCAAATTTTACAAGATACTTATAAAACACAAGAGAAAATATATATCTGTCTAGTTTCCTACATATCTACACAAAGATGCATATAGGATCTTAACATTCTCTATATCAGAGTCAATGAACTAATGTCATACCTCTTCTAAATCCATAACAATTCCAAGGACTAACTTAAAAATCAGAAACAGACGTCTAATCAAAATGTATTTAAATGTTTGGTTCTTTCTCAAACATATTTTCTAGATATTAAATTCAAAAGTTATTTTTTTGTCCACCTGCATGAATTTCAGCACCCAGAAGAGTATAGCAGAAGATGAAAATGAACAGTATGAATGCTGGACAGTCTAAGGGACTGTACTTCTGGAATATTTGGCTTAACCACGTAAGATGCTATCAAGACAATTAATTGTCACTGATTTTTCTCCTTAATAAGAAAAATGAAAATACTATCTGGTATAGGACAATATAACTTTGACTGAACACAACACTTTAGTGCCTACTTGCTGCCAACAAAGAAAAAAAAACACAAAAAAGATAGACATAACTTCTTCAGTGCCAAGGCCAAATCTAAAAATGAAATGTGTTTACCAACCATAAGTGTATAAGTAGTTCTCTCTAAAATGATGACTTCCCACAACTGTTATATGTCCTGACTAATGGAGATTACTAGATAACATGTTGTCAAACTCATAGCTTTGAGGAAATTATTCAGGATTTCAGAATGGAGACATCATGGGACATCACAGGGATCATAAAGGATAAACCTAATGGAATCATATTTCTTTCTTACATTGGCAATTAGATGTTAATGTCTGGCTGTGCTCTGAATTAAAATGGAATCCACATTTCAGCCAGTCTTGATCTTCATATTTAAATGCTCTTCTTCATAATTTTATTTATGCATATGTGGTGAAGGTACTCTGTTCTGATATCAGTAGAGAATATGAGGTATATGAGTCATTATCCGCTGACTTCCATTCCTGTATCTCTTACAGATAATGGAGATCGCAACTGTCCTATGACCTCTACTTCACTAGCAAATGTTATATGTGATTTCTAGAGTCTGCCTTTTCTTTTTTTTTTTTTTATAAATACTTTATTTTTTTTTTCAAGTTACATCTCAGTCACAAACCCCTCCCTATCCCGCCCTTCCACCCTCTTCCCCCCAGAAGTTTCCCCTTTCAATCCAACAGATGGTTCCTTCTCTTATAACAGTAAGTATTATACAAAACAACAGATATAAATATGCCACATTTATGAGAGTTAAATGGCCCAGTATACCTTCCCAATGCCCAGTTTATACATATTTGGCCCCTGACTTTAACATTCTACTATCTAACCATCTCCATGAGTTTAAAGGTCTATATCTGACTCAACATTCATATTAACTTGCAACACGCTTTTAAGAGTATCTTCTTAGATCTATAACACCCTCTTGATTCCTAAACAACTCAAAATTTAACTATGAGACTCTAGCTGTCTATTCTTCAACCACCTCAGAGACCTGAGAGGGATAAATATATCTGCTTATATAGGAAGTGCAGGGCCTGCAGCTTCCAAAACTAAGAAAGGACATACCAATGACTGCCTGGACAGTTCCCATTTTCTCTCCATACATTCCTGCATCAGTCTTCAGCCTTTGGGTCCTGTTTCTCTGACAGACATTTGTTGTAGAGCAGGGATTATGAAGGACTTACCTACCCTGTCTTGGCAGAGTTAGGCTGTCGACTTCCCTGCTACCAAGCTTTGTCCTTTTTGGACAGCAGTCTGCATTTGGTGCAAGGGTTTTTTTTTCATGCCAAGAGATAGGCTTGCCACTAATTCAACCATCTTACAGTGGAGGTTCTTCGATGCTTATCTTCTACTTGGAGTAGAATAGGGGGTGCTGTCAGGCGCTGATATGTCTTGATATCAAAAAAAGAAGAAAAGAAAATCTTAATTTAAGATAACATCTTTGAATGCCATATTCTGCAGATCTCTTGGGGTGTTTGAAGATGCCCTATCCATCTCTTGTTGCTAAGAGACAAGCAACATTTGCTTATCTAAATACAAGAGATGGATAGGGCATCTTCAAACACCCCAAGAGATCTGCAGAATATGGCATTCAAAGAGTCTCCTTCCCTCTGTCATTCACAGACTTGGCTCCCATTGGCAGGCTAATCTCATCATGTCCCATCATGCTGGCTCCAACTCTTGAGTCTACTCCCACACAAATCCAGTCACACCTAATTAAATTCCCTTCCATCAACTGTATGTCTTTATTTTTTCAGATACTATAATTCCTTCCAATGCATGTCCTGGAATTCATGGACAATGGTTATCAAAGTGGTTCTTATGCACCTTCTTCTCTGACAATTGTGTTCACTCTCTTGATCACTCTTCTTCCCTATAGACATTACTACTCTAGGAGCCTTTCTCAATTGTCATATGAGTTGTCCCTGGCCTTAACATGATTACATCTCTCTGGTTTGCAAAGAGTCTGGCATTCTCTTTGTACTTTTGATACATTTGATACTTCTCAATCATATTTTTAAAATCTTTTCCCCACAAAATATTGGCTTTGAATCTTCTCTCTCTCTCTCTCTCTCTCTCTCTCTCTCTCTCTCTCTCTCACACACACACACACACACACACACACACACAATTATTTGTCAATGGTTGAATCATTATAATATTTTTGTTTCCCATGATCTAACTTCCTTCAACATGCTTCTTTCTAGATTTAGCTATATCTGATGAACTGCTCTACTCTTTTAGAGCTGTGTAATTCATCCATATTACCTCTTCTGTATCAATAGATTATTTTTTCACTCCTTACCAGTAATTTTTATCAGCATATAAATATCTTGACATTTTTCTTCAGTCACTACCATATTTCTATTACTCCCCTTACAAAACACTGACCTATAAAGCTATATCAAAAGCTTTCTTTTTATACATTTTTGGATTTTAAGTTTTGATCGTGGGGAAAGGGCATTTCAAAAATAGATGCACTTTAAACATTAATGCCATTAATAGAATTCTATTGTATTTCAGGGTAGTTATCAAACTCATGTGTTGCACAAAGACTTGTTGTGTGATACAGTAGTACCAATCAGATGCCCCCACAGAAACTACTGTCTCTATGATTTGCTGCTAAAGCAGTATCTTAACAACATTGTGCCTAATTTGAATACTCATTGTAATTAAGCTGTCAGTTTTGGACAGTTGCTCTTTCTCCCTTGACACCTATTTTATATTTGGTTGTGAGCCTAGCCTTTAATGACTGAGACATCTTTCGAGCCCATCTATTTTAAATTTGGCCTGCCAAAATACTGTGCATTCCTGGTTTTCTCACTACTCTCCTGTTCCTTTCAATCTCTCTCTTAAGTGTTTTCCCTTGAACCCTCAAGTGTCAGGGTTCTCTAGTCCGAGTTTGTGAACATTTTCTATATAAATTATTTTCTGGTTACAACTAATACCAGCTCTTAGAATGGGGACAGGGTGACTAACAGGACATAATCCTATATTTGTTGACAATGAATTTTGGGTTATTTTTCTTTCACATCACATCCTTATCCTCCATAATTCCTGGCCTGTTCTATTATGACACACATACTCCAATATTCATGTTATTCATCACCCTCACCTAAATAGGCTACCAACACTTACCCTTCCAGATTTCAGTATTTCTTCAGTCTCCCTCCTTCAAAGTAAATACTTTGAATGATTGAAAGAGAATTCTGTTACAAAATGTTTCAATTCCTTTGAAATTAAGTTTCAATTCCTTGGGATATTAAGACACAAGAAATTTTGTCCAAACACAATGACATTTCAACTTTTACATTCTGCAATTAGTACTCAACCCTCTGTGCCATGGTAAAGTGAGCAACAGGCCATGGAAGTCTTAGGTAGTGATTAATTTACGCGTCAGATTTGAAGATGCTAGGAACAACTGAAACTGTTTAAGTCTTTGCAACATTATTATACTGGATTATCTGAAGATGTACCATCCATAACAAATAACTAATTTTCTTATTATTTGTTAACTCAGAATGGGTGAGTGATGAACTAGATATAAGGTACCAAAAACACATCTCTGTGGCTAGGATAACTGAGCTACTACTCATGAAATCCTCTTTTAGTTAACTTACAGGGTGTATTGCTTTCATCAAAAATATGCCATAGATTCCTCTACTTTACCAAAAAGTGTCCCATTTGTTATTGGGGACAGAAATTTGAAATCACATTTACTAGGCTGTTGCTAGTGCAGTACCATGGTCCCTTTGGCCATCATAAGGGCAAATTATTCACTGCTTCCCCAGGTTCCAGTGGCTGGTGGTATCATTTGGCTTATAGTTACCACATATTCTTCAGTACCTCTGTGGCCACATTGTCTTTCTTTTCTGGATTTTTATCCCTAAAATTTCCCTCTAATACCTTTAAGAATGGTAAAGAGATTACATTCAGTATCTACCTCATAACCTAAGGTATGCTCTTCCTCAAATATCAGGATCTTTAAATTAGTCTTAGCAGCAAGAACTCCTGTGTCATATAAAAGAGTATACATATGAAAATTTTAGATATTATGACTTGTATTGCCTTTCAGAGCCATTATTCAACTTACCATATGCCCCCATCTTTTTAACCACAAATGATAATTAGTATCTATATTCATTCCATTGATTTTGACCTAATTAAAACATATCATATTGTCAATAATTTTTATGTGATAATTTATTTCAAACTGTCTTATTATATGTATCTATGACTCAATACACATATGTTTCTTTTGGCTCATGTAGAATTCATTTAATAATCAATTGATGAGAAGACAAGGAAATGTATAAAAATCTGATATCATATATATTCATATATATATATATACATGTGTATATATATGTAATATGTATACAAACACATACACATGTTTATTCCCACTTTGTATGCCTAGCTTCTTTTTCATAAGTATTAAAGAATAATTTTAAAAGTTTAATGAAAATGAACATATACTATTAGCCTATTTCAACTCTATAGTTCTCAGTAAAAATAATTTGCACAGTATTTTCTATTGTGATTGCATTCTTGAGATGTCAGATTTTTATTGTCTATATATATTGGAAATTACAACTGCATGCCCTACCACCCTGACCTTTATACATATTCTGCATTCATATTGGATAATCTTTCTACTTTTTATTCATATTTATACCTTTTCCAAACTAAGTGAAAAGGCTGAAATATCCAGCTTAAAAAAATATACAGAATAGCAGGTTGAGCTAAGAGAGGGGAAAAAGCAAATTTCACATAGGACAGTCAACATCTCAATGCTATGATCCCATACTTATGCTAAATTTTAAATAAGCATGCAAATTAGCATAACTGAATTCATCTTGTAAAAATGAATGAAAGAAATATGACAAACTTAACCCATTCCATATAAGGTTACAATTGCTTAGTCTTCAAAGGGAACATCATTGGAAGATTACGTAAGGTCACAAAGTCAGGTTTCATTAATATTAAAATGAGGCAGACATATTATTTGTATCTTAAGCTCTGAGCAAGGAAAGCTATTTCAGACCTGTCGTGTGTACGTGATTGCAAAAAGACAGATTGATCATGACATTTTCAGTTGTCTGTTGACAGTTTGCACTAAGAGACTCCTAAGAGACTACACAGATGCCTTAAAAGGAAAGAACTGTTGTACTCCAGATATAAGAATCATTACCAAACTTCTCTCATACTGTCATATAAACTCAGTATTTTACTTAGGATCATAGGCATGGGCAGTAATTCATATCTAGTACCTTGTCACATCCTTAGTTCATTTATTAGTACAATAGTACTTAGTACATGAATTTGCCCAAATTTGAGATTAGATCCCCGAAATCACTGCCTTAGGCAATATTCAAGTATATAACTAAACAAATTTTGTTTTAAATAAGTAATTAAGGTCAACAGAATATATTTATACTTCCAACTAATGAAAGAGTCCAATATCTAAAAAATGAATAAATCTGTTTTATACGTGAACAATCAACTACAATTTCTTTCCTACTATAACTTAGTAAATCCAGCACATATATTCCTGGAAAGAGAATTAAGTATGATCTATATGGCAACATAAGTTGCCCAGTGTCAGCCAGATTCTTTACTAAAGTTTATAAAGTCAAAAGTCTTGCTCTTGGGCAAGACTATAAGCCATTGAAAATGTTTGTGCCTATTATGAGCAAGATTCCGGGATCAAATGTCTAGCTCCAAATTTAAAACAGTTGTTAGTAAGCATTTTGAAGTATACGCAAACTTTTTTTATGTTGTTGAGGGAAACTGCCTTTAAATTTCCTCATCTTAGTATTTTTAAAAATCTAATGTGTCAAAATTAACTGGTTACTTTCACAGGGAAAAGTACTGAATATGGAGACGGATCACCAAAAAAAAAAAAAAAAAAAAAAGATACATTTTTCCTCAGATGTAAAAAGAGAAAAAATAGCTCTAAGTTCTCAGAATGTATGTTATATTTTAAGTACTTTTCTATTCATATCATAGAATGTTTACTTTTCCAACATTTAAATAAAACAAAAAACCCAACATACCCTTTAGTGAAGATGAAAATATAGGTGCAGATAGAAGTGGAGTGTTGATGAGGAATGGAAGGATATTTTTAATTGTTTTTGTTGACAATGAGTGGTAAAACCATTAGCAGAATGTTTTTTCTCACAGATGGCATACACATACACACACACATATACATATATATTTTCATGTAAATATACACAGGCACATACATGTACATATGTCCATGATGTAGAACTTTAAAAGTTTTACATAGCTCCAGAACACACTTATTATTGTCATCCATATGAGCATGGCCTGGCATGACTGCTATATTGAGTTATCATTATTTGACAGCTGACTTTTTAACTGGCAGTTAATCACAAAGAGTATACTGTGATCTGTCTTATTATACTTACAGCCCACATCCTACTAAGTGTATGGTAAAGTAACACAGAGTGGCTTTGCCTATGTTTCTATATGCCAGCCATCACAGAAGTAACAGATCCAGAAATGACTACTAACAAACTCACCATTTATCCACTAAAGTAATAAAAGGGTAGGTGAGTGATTTGAAAATTCTGTGAAAAAATAATATTGAGTTCATGAATAATATAACAGGTCTTCATGCAGATTTTGCTATTCGTTGGTGACAACTTGACCATGGAGTCTCTATCCTCTTAAGATGTGTTAATTCTATGCATTTGTGCTAAGTATATTTTGATTTCTACCTCAAGCCATATATTCTGTGTTATCCAGTGAGCTGGTCATATGTGTAATAGTTTAAGTTATCTGAACTTAAGTCATCAACCAATAGAAACAGATGCATTCTCACTAAAGTCATCATGTAATTTTTTTAGATAGTGATTTTTTGGATGACTTCTCAAGAAGGGTAAAGGGGATAGAAAAAAATAGACTTAAATGGGCCATGAACATTAATTAAGTTTAGTTCAAGTACAGTTACCAGGGAAGAATAGATATCTCAAACTTATTAATTCCATAAAAAGAGAGTAATAATGGGTGTTTCAGAATATTTGAACACATGGTGAACAAGATTATAAACTGCAAATTCCTGTTTCTAATTGTAGGTTGGTTCAGCCTTTAATCCTAGGGCTTTCTGTCTACTTAAACAAGAACTTATGATGTTGATCTGCCTTAGCACACACCTTAAATTCAAGAGCTTTCAGTACACAGGATTAAATAAAACTAACACAATATCAATAGTGGAACAAGAAACCAGCTGTTAGGGATTAAACAGAAAGGAGGGTGATTGAGCTGGAGGGGAGTTGTTTAGGAATCAAGAGAGTGTTCTGGATCTAAGAAGATGTTTTTAAAATTGTGATGCAAGTTAGTATGAAAGCTGAGTTAGATATAGAACTTTAAACTCATGGAGATGGTTAGATAGTAGAGTGTTAAAGTCAGGTGCCAAATACATATGGACTGGACATTGGGAATTTATCCTAAGCCATATAACTCTCATAATTGTGGCCTATTTATTTCTGTTGTTTTTTATTGTATTTATTGTTATAAGAGAAAGAGCCATTTGTTGGACTGTAAGGGGGAGCTGTTGGGGGGGGAAGATATACTTTAAACTTAAAAAGAAAAAAAAGGAAGGGGATGAGTGGGTTGAGGCGGAGGAGGGTGGGAGGATGGGACTGGAGGGGGGAGTAGGGAGGGGATTACGATTGAGATATAACTTGAAGAAATAAAAGATAAAGTAAAAAAAAAAGAAAAAGAAGAAGCAACTTTTAGCTTTGGGCTTTTGGTTTTTAGCATTGAGGGCTTTTGGCTTCTCAGCTAGGTGCTCTCTCCACCTCTCTGAGATAGGAAGGTTTCAACATAGCCTCTAGCTCCTATGTCTTCATTGGTGAAATCAAATGACTGGGATATTTTAGTTTTTTTTTTTTTGTTGTTGTTGTTGTTTGTTTGTTTTTTGTTTTGTTTGGATTTTTTGTTTTTCTTTTTAAACAACAAATGGGTAGAGGGAACCAATGATACCAGAAAGGTAATTTGAAAGAAAAATGTTTTTGGATATAGAAACAAGAAGGCTGCAAAGACACTTGGAGGAAAAAAAAACCCACTTAATCAAGTGAAGGGATATTGGAAATTGCAGATCAAAAGACATGATGTAAGTTATTGTGGACCAGCAAAGGTGAGAAGGACTTGGATTAGAGTTAAGGACAATATTATGCAGTGTAAATATAACACCTTAAGTATTTCACATAAACAGATATGTTATGGTGAAAAGGCCTGATGCCTTTAATTAATTTGCATAGGAAAAAAGATATATAAACAAAGAGACTGACAAGGAAGCTGTTTATCCCTGAAGAGCATTAAAATTCATTTTTGAATATTAAGTTTGAATTCCACTAAAATTCATTTTGGATATTAAGGATGAATTACACTAAATGAACTTTTCACCAACTAGGAGATGGAGAATTGTAGATTTATTTGTTCTAAAAGTTGATATGCACACACACACGTAGTTATAATCTATATTACAGTGGTAGACAAGCTCTTAAGAGAGAGAGTCGGGAGTTTCATACATTTTAAAGGTCAGAGGTAGTGAACTCTGTTTTATATATTGAGCGCTGATATTTGCAGTCTAATGAGATTTTGTAGTTTCGAATGTTATCTTTTAGTGAGAGCTAGCATCAGTGAACTTCTGTAATTAAAAAGCTGAAATTGTGGTTCTTAATAAGTAAAAAGAAATGAAATGTTTTAGCAAAATGGTCTTGTCCTAGAGGGTAAAGCTCCTGGTGTGCTGGCATTTTCTAGTTCTCCCATAAGGTGCAGACAGTTTTAGCTCCTCCTCCCACTGAGGAAAAAGGAAATTCTTGAATTAATAAACTTCGAGTTGTAAAATTTCAAAGAAAATTTAGATGTAATATGCTAGACTAATATAATATTATAGGATTATTAGGTCCCTCTCCTAAAATTGTTAAACAGGTATAAATGTCAAAATATCATTAATTGTATCAAATTTTGTTTGAACACTTACCAATTCTAGATATAATTAAAATATGACTCTTGAATCTCTGTGCAGTCCAATAGTAACCACTCAGCATTTGACTCCTCAGCATTTGCCACATGATGCATGCTGCTGAGGAACTAAATTTTTAAATTCACTCTATTTAGTGAATTCTAATTTATAGTCACGTGAGCTTAGTGTTACTTTGATGGGAGAGTATGTGAGACAAAGTTCACAGAGTGTATAGATGACCGGTTCTGAATTAGACTCCACCATCACCCCTAATATCTCTCCTTAATATGAACAAAAGACTTGTGCTCTAAATGATTTTGAAAACTTTCTGCTCTTCCAACTATTCATTTTAAAATTGGTCACTTTTCTCCATCACACTCCTCTCTTTTCTGAGATATTCGGATCAATGATTATCCTGTAATTATGTAACTTCGAAAAGGAGAGATAATCTCAAATAATCAGCCTCATCTCCATATGTCAAACGTACAGTATTTTTTTCCCATTCTCTTCCATGCCAATTGACACTTCCTTTGACTAACTTGTCATTGTCCCCTGTGGGAAAGATTCCAGTTGTTTTCTGAGTATTCTCTTGTTATTGGAACTGTTCTTAATCTTGTTTCCAAACTTTTCTTCATGGTTGTAAAGTTTTGGTCCAAGATAGTTTGAAGATTTCCCATGTATCATTCAAACATCCCCTCATTTTCTGAAACACACTAGGGTCATGAAGGTGAGAAATGCAGTAAAATGGAGGGTTTCCTGAGAAGCTACACCTTCAATGTGTGACTTGTTCTCTCCTTTCCCACTGAGCCCCTGACATTGACTCCTAGCTCTCTGTGCAGTGAGTGGTGCTCTCATACCAACTTGATCTTGTTATATAATAGAAAACCTTAAAACATCCCCTTCCTATATGGCTTAATGATGACTATAGCTTTTCTATCCGATCCTTCAAACTTATCATTTGTCTCCACCTTTAAATACACCCTTAGCATATCCACAACATTATCTTTTCTATTGTATGCAGCTCTTGTGGTTCAAGTAAAAGCTTTACCAGAAAGAACTGCCATCACTCTCCAGAAAGTGACAATTAATAGTCCACCTTGTCATCTGCCTGATTTCTATCACAATACACTGAAAGTTCTGCTCTTGAATTCTATGAGCATTCAGAAGTCAGGAAAGTACTATTTCCTTTGTGTAGTTTTAATATCTATGATTGTGTACTTCATTGCCCAAGATACTTTAAATCTCTTCATTAATAACAGATGAAAGAAATTCACAATAAGAATTTAGAGATTATATGGAATTAGATAATTCACAGATGAAATAAAATCTGTCTGAAATCTCAGGTTCTTCTTTTATGTCTAAATATATTTCGTATGTATATACATATGTATATTCATATGTATGTGTATATACATATATGTGTGCATGTATATGTTTATATGCACATACATGTCTACATATATGCATGTCATCACAAATATTTATGTATACTTATATATATATTGATATACAAATATGTTTAATTTGCATATTGTATGTAATAAATGTCTATAAACGTATGTTGATGCTTGAAAATAAATAGACATGATTTGACAGATAAAAACACATTAGAAATATCTTATATCAGCTCTATCATAGTCTTTTTTAATAAATTTACTTTATGTAAATTGGTACAAGGGTGTCAGATTCCCCTGGAACTGATGTCACAGCTGTGAACTGCCATGTTGGGGCTGAGAATTGAAGCCTGGTCCTTTGGAAGAACAGCCAGGGCTCTTAATCACTGAGCCATGTCTCCAGCCCCATATTTTGTTGTTGTTATTGTTTTTTAAAATTAATTAATTAATTAATTAATTAATTAAATTATTCATTCATTTATTATGTGTACAGTGTTCTGTTGTATGTATTCCTGCAGGCCGGAAGAGAGCACCAGATCTCATTATAGATGGTTATGAGCCATCATGTGGTTGCTGGGGATTGAACTCAGGACCCCTGGACAAACAGCCATTGCTCTTAACCTCTGATCTTGGTCTTCATGTGGATTCCCTAGTGAGTGGAGTGGGAATTGTCCCTGACATGGACTCTGTTGCCTGTTTGTGGATTACTTTACCCTAGTGGAAGACTACACTCTTAGTCCTGATGTGACTTGAAGAGAGAGCCGAGGTGGGTTGATGGGGGAGTCCCCTTTTCTGAGGAGAAGTGGAAAGGGAAAGGGGGAAAGAAGGTGGGATGGTGGGGATGAGTGGAGAGAAGGGTGGGGGCTGGGATCCAGATGTAAAATAAATTAAAAAGAAAAAAAGGAAAGAAATATCCTCTAAATCACTGAGATTGTGACCTAAATGGTTTTAAATTTTATTTATACAACATGTACGCCTGCTACTGGTTATGTTAATTTGGTGACTGTATAATAAAGTATATACTGTCATGTTTCTTGTTTGTGAAATCATATTTGCTGCCCATCCTCTAACTCTCTACATAGTAAAGACAGAAGCCTACTTTCAGGTATTTGGCCGATAATTTAACACCACATTGAATGTAGCCTAGAACTACTTTTATATCTCCTAAAATAAGAGTGAATGCATTTAATTAATTATAATATTAAATTATATAAATAAAGCGAAAGCAAATTTGGAATTCCTAAAATAGGATAATTTCTCTTTACATCCAACATGTCTCTGAATGGGCTATATATACACTTCATGAGCATGACACTGTTATCTCTATGATAACATAACAATAGTGAATTTATTGCACTCTAGAAAGACACTTTAATTGCCTGTGGAGGCCATGCCAAATTGAAAATCAGTGGGCAGGAATATTGCCAAATAGTTCAACTGTTGAGTCAGTATGATATCCAGGAAATCACATCAGTGAGAGGAGAAACCAGAGCATACCTTATACTGTTTAACACACCAGAAATCGATTTCAGCAGGAAAACTACCATGAGGATGAAGTATTTAGAAAATTCAGAATTCAGAATTTACAGAGCACTACTGTATCTTTGTAAGTTTTAGTGATATAGAAAACTGAATGTAAAATGCTGGTTGCTTTTCATTAAGCTAGCATTTCCACTTACAGCTTCCCATCTTAAATTGCTTTAATTCTTGAGTGAGCAAAGAACCTGAAGCATGCTGATATTCCCCTACTGCATTTAGAACTGAGATAATTGCCAAGTAATTACATTAATGTAAAAAAAGGGACAAAGATAAAATGAGATGTTAAGAAAAACAAGTTGCACATGTTCTCAGTTGAAATAAGCAGGTTTAAGCTATTATGAAAATCAATGGCAGAAAAACAAATAAATGATTCCATCTCACTTTACCATCTAACTTTAGTTCGAAAAGGGTCCTTTGTCTATTCTGTGCAATATGAACATAGCATTTCCTATGAAAACCTGCAACATTATAATCTGCAACTTTATTAACCATTTGCATTGTTCAAAAAGAAATTCCAGGGAGTTGTTCTACAACCTAAAACAAAATCAATTGTAAAATTAAAAGTAGAAAGGTGAGACCGTGCAATTAGCTAATCAGAAAGTAAATCAGTGTTGGATAATCTCCATAGCAAAGCTGACAGGAACAATAGACAAATGAAATGTCTTTGTTATATATATTTCATCAAGGTTAAAATGATTTGATTGTAGCTGATTCAACTTCCATAGTTATCGCAATTAGAATGAGAAAAAAGTTAACATTATTATTTTAAATTTAAGAAATCACAGTGACATATTTTAAATAATTTGAGTCAGAATGGAGTTGTAAATATTGGAAAATCTTAGTATTTTAGAAATTTACATAAATATGCATATACATGTAAGTATGTACATATAAACACTTACTGTTGATTTCTTGAACAAAATCTTTATCAACTGCAGGAGTTTGAAGTTATTGCCTGTTGAAAAGTCAAAACATGAATATATTAATTTAAAAAACAATAAACTCTAAATAGAAATAGCTAATAAGATTCCTTTATTTTCCAACTATAATATCCTGATTTTAATTTATTTCTTGAACGAAAAGTAGAAAATCCAACGGAAAATTATTTCTCAATGTTCACTGCATATTGCAAAATACTATGCTTAACAGAATTAAATTTTAATTACCAAATAAAAAATATGAAATGTTCTAGTCAGAACAGACACTTTTCATTTTCCCCAAGTTTATGAGAGACACAACCATTGGTTTATATTGAATGAATAAAGAGTAATTTGTATTTAATTCTGCTTAGAGTTTTAGGTTTTCATGATTTTCCAGATTTCTCTCTGATGTAAAAACCTTTCTTAGTCCATAAAATAAATTTGAAAATAACAAGTTGGAGAAAGGGTTCTAATCAAGCTGGAGACACAAACTGAGTTTATTATGTGTTTTATGTAGAGTTGTATCTATCTCAGTGTTTGACCTGAAATAGGGATCATTGGTAATTATCTCAGATACTCATGACCAAGACCAATTTACAAAAATTACCCAAATCACTGGGGCAAAAGAGAATTTTTCTTGAGTTATTTATTAAATGCTAATTTCACTTTCCATGGTTGGAACGTGCCTAACACAGAAGGACATGATACAGTTTAATTAAATATCTATGAACTCAGAGAGAAAATTGTTTTGGTAGAGTCAGTGGGATACTCAGCAATGTCTTAGTAAGCTTTGTCAAAGCACAGCTCTGAAACAGGGGTGCTGGGAGAAAGGAGCACACTAACCAGTGAAGTTCATAGATACTCAGGCATCTTTATTCAGCCAAGGGCATGTATCCTTAAATGTTCTGATATTCTGAGACTTCCTTGATTCTTGTGGTTCAATCTGAGAAAAATTATTTTGCAGTCATGTTTCAAAAGCAAAACTACAAAATATAGGTTCACACACCCTTCGACTATCCAACATCTCATGGCCTCATAAATTACAGAGGTTGAGAAAACATACACAACACATAAAATAAAATGATGTTTCCTAAAATGTGACTGTTACTTGATATGGCCATTACCCTTCTGGCATGTTAAATCAACTAACATCTAATTACGTTTGGAAGAAAAACTGATAAGGGTGAAGAAAAATAAAATAGAGGAGCAAGAAGACCCTGTATTCACATAGCTGCTCTGGGATTTACATTAAAATTCTGAACAATTCACATGGGACTTTGGTTTACTAATCTATTAGCTCTCTATCAGCCCGAGACTCTAATCCTTAACCTTCCAAAACACATGCTGGTTTCTAGGTATGGTTTCCTAGCTTTTTTTTTTTTTTTTT
>CAJQZJ010032944.1:2064911-2090174 GCA_907164525.1 Lophiomys imhausi
CATGCTGGTTTCTAGGTATGGTTTCCTAGCTTTTTTTTTTTTTTTTTGCTTTCAGTGCATAATTTGATAGTATGCCACCATGGTAACAGGACTAATTAAAGGTATTACGTTGTTTTTTGTTCTGTTTGTTTGTTTTCTGCCAATGAGTGTATTGGCTGCATAGCCTACTGGCCTCAGAAGATTGATCCATAATATTTGTCTTATGAAATCTTGTCATCTCATAAGATGGCTGATGCTACAAATATAACCCAAAATGAGCCAGGCTCTCCCCCATGAACTACTCTCTAAAGTCAAGTTAGATACTTTAGAAACTGTATTTTTATCATTATCAAAGATGGGTGCTAAAAGTAGGCTGCCAACAAATGATATGTATGTAACCTCATCATCCTTAGGTGGAAGGTGGATTAGGAATGCAATACCCAATTTTCATTGTTTTAATCCCAAAATGTAAGTTCTAGCTTTTGATAATTTAGTTTGTGTAGTCAGCATCAGAGGCAAGGTTTGCTGGAAATAACTGATGCTTTGATTCAGTAAAGGAAAATGTTCCTAATGTTGGTAATTCTCTTAGTTTCTTTTCCTGTAGCTTATGAAGAAAGCAATTTAAGAGAGAAAGGTTTGCTGCATATGTACAGTGGGCCTAGGTTCAGCCCGTGGTTGATCTTTGGTTGGTGGGTCAGTCTCTGTGAGCCGTCCTAGGTCCAGCTTGGCTGGCTTTGGTGTCCTTGACCTCTCCAGCTCCCTCGATAATGACCCCAACTCTTCCACTAGAGTCCTGAGCTCCACCTAATGTCTGACTGTGGGTCAATGTATCTGTTTCCATCAGATGTGCAGCTTGATCTTCCTATGGGTCCCACAATAATTGGAGCAGAGCCTGCCTCTGACTTGGACTCCGTTGCCTGCCTTTGGATCCCTTAGCTCTAGCTGCTCAGTGGAAGAGGATGTGCTTAGTCTTGCTACAAATTGATGTGCAACAGTTGGGTGGAGAATCCCAGTTTCCAAGGAGCAGGGAAGTGGGGAGTGAGGGAAGAGGGTGAGAAGGTGGGACTGGAGGAGAGGATGGAGGGGGGCTGCGATCAGGATCGAAAGTGAATAAATATATTAATTAATTTTGTAGGAGAGAGAGGGGAGAGAGAAAGACAGATTTTATTTTAGCTCACAGTTCAAGGTCAGTTCATCATGAAGCAAGGGCTTGAAGCAGCTTGTCACAATACATGTATGCCTAACTCAGTTGCTTCCATTCTATTCCTAACTCCTCCCCACAATTATGATGAGTCTTCTGATACCAATGCACATTATCAAGAAAATAACATGTCAAATTGAAAAGAACCACACCATCATTGTAACCAAATTTTTCATAGGGCGGAACCAAAAACCAAACGAACAAACAAAACCACGTTTTTCTTTGCGTTTAGTTGCTACTCCTTGCCTTAGTGAGGTTTCTTATACAAATGTAGAAGTTTCAGAGAGTAAGACTTCTCCATGGCTAAATGATAAATTTCAACATGAATATGCAGTATTCAGCATGGCATGGTGACAAAGACCTGAGTCTTGCACATCAGCAGGTGATTCAAGTGAATCAGGTTTTCAAAATCAGCCTTAGCTAAGTAGTAATGTCAAGTTCAGCCTCGGCCATATAAGAGCCTTTCTCAAAGAGAGAGAAATGAAGAAAAGAATATACCATATTCATCATTTGGATACCATTGCTATCATTGCTTCCTTCTTTCCTGATGTTACACCATGTCCTAGTTTGCTTTCTGTTTCCGGAGAAAACATCATGATACGAAGCAGCCCGGAGAAGGGAAGGTTTATTTGGGTTTACACCTTTTCATCATGGTGCTTAATCCAGGGAAATCAAGGCAGAAACTCAGAGCAGGAACCTTAAGGCAGGAACTAAAGCACACGTCATGGGGGAATGCTGCTTACTGGCTTGTTCTCCATATACATGCTTAGCTATGTTTCTCATAGCTCCCAAGACCACCTTCCCAGGGATGATGAAGTTCACAGTGGAATGGCACCCCCACATCAACCATTAATCCTAAAGGTACCCCAAGACTTGCCTACAATCTGATGGAGGCATTTACTCAGTTGGGTCCCTTCTTCCAGGGGGACTCAGTGACAAGTTGACAACAAAACAAAAACCAACAAAAACACCACTCGCTTTACTTCTTGTAGCATTCACTCATTCATTCTTAACTCCTATACTTATGTTGAGTAGTTGCCTTGAAGTTACTTATAAAACATGAAAATAAAATATGCTCTCTATTCCACCAGGAGAAAAGGCAGCAATGGGTATATGAAGTTAATTCAACCAAGGGAATCTGAAAGTTGCTTGTGCAAATAAACACAGCAAAAGAAAAAAATGTATCTTTTAAAAAGTGTGTCTAATGAATGCTTTTGTGCTTGATTCTTTTATTTTCCAGATTGCTTCATTTTGTACAAAATTAATTCTTAAAATATCTCAGCTTCGTGAGAATCTAAAGAAGTTTTTGAGAAAATCTCATTTATTTAATATTTCTCATCATTTTTAAACAATTTCTAGTAGCTTAGTAAATTAGTATATATGTTAAGAGTCATGATGTAAATAGGGGATTCAACAGAGAATAGACACTTTCAGTCTTACGGAAGGAATAAGGATAAAGATTTGTATAAGAGACCCAACTCTCCTCTGATTGTCATCTGAAGCCAAAGAGGAACAAAAGCACCCAGAATATGATAAAAAGTTCTTTTAAAAATGCTACTTCTTCTCCCTAAGTTTAGAGGAAATGTTTCAAGTTTCTCTCCATTTAATTTAATGTAGGCCACTGGCCTGCTGTATATTGCTTTTATTATTTCCAGGTGCGGTCCTTGTATGCCTGTTCTCTCCAGAACTTTTAGCATGAAGGGGTGTTGGATTTTGTCAAATGCTTTTTCAGCATCTAGCGAGATTATCATGTGTTTTTTTTCTTTCATCTTGTTTATATGATGAATGACGTTGATAGACTTTCATATGTTGAAACCATCCCTGAATTCCTGGGATGAAGCCTACTTGATCATGGTGTATGATACTTTTGATGTCTTCTTGAGTTCGGTTTGCTAGTATTGTGTTAAGTATTTTTGCATCAATGTTCATGAGGAAGATTGGTCTGAAGTTCTCGAGGAAGTCACCTTATCCCTATTTGCAGATGATATGATAGTAAACATAAGCGACCCAAAAAATTCCACCAGAGAACTCTTACAGCTGATAAACGCCTTCACAAAGTGGCTGGATACAAAATTAATTCAAAAAAAATCAGAAGCCTTTCTTTATACAACAAACAAATGGGCTGAGAAAGAAATAAGGGAAACAACCCCCTAGACAATAGCCACAACAACATAAAATACCTAGGGGTAACTCTAACCAAGCAAGTAAAGGACCTGTACAACAAGAACTTCAAGCCCTTGAAGAAAGAAATGGAAGAGGCCTTTAGAAGATGGAAAGATCTCCCATGCTCATGGATTGGTAGGATCAACATAATAAAAATGGCCAAAAGCAATATATAGATTCAATGCAATTCCTATCAAAATACCAAACCCAGTTTTTTATAGACTTGGAAAGAGCTATTCTCAATTTCATATGGAACAACAAAAAGCTCAGAATAGCTAAATCAATCCTGTACAATAAAAAAACATCTGGAGGTATTATCATCCCAGATTTCAAGTTGTACTACAGAGAAATAGTTGTAAAAACAGCATGGTATTGGTATAGAAACAGACCAGTAGATCAATGGAATCGAATTGCAGATCCAGAAATAGACCCACACACTTATGGCCACCTAATTTTTGACAAAGAAGCCAAAATGGCACAATGGAAGAAGGACAGCATCTTCAACAAATGGTGCTGGTCCAACTGGATGTCCACTTGTAAAAGAATGAAATTAGACCCATACTTATCACCTTGTACAAAACCTAAGTCCAAGTGGATCAAAGACCTTAACATAAGACCGGTCACACTAAATCTACTAGAAGAAAAAGTGGGAAAAACCCTCGAACTCACTGGACAGGTGACAACTTCCTGAACAGAAAACCAACAGCTTAGGACCTGAGATAAACAATCAATAAATGGGACCTCATGAAACTGAAAAGCTTCTGTAAGGCAAAAGACACTGTTATTGGAACAAAATGGCAGCCTACAGACTGGGAGAAAGTCTTCACCAACTCCACATCTGACAGAGGGCTAATATACAAAATCTACAAAGAACTCAAGAAATTAAATGCCAAGAAACCAAATAATCCAATCAAAAAATGGGGGACAGAGCTAAACAGAGAATTCACAAAGGAGGAATCCCTAATGGCTGAGAGACACTTGAAGAAATGCTCAACATCCTTTATCATCAGAGAAATGCAACTCAAGACGACTCTGAGATTCCATCTCACACCTGTCAGAATGGCTAAGATCAAAAGCTCAAATGACAGCACATGCTGGCAAGGGTGTGGAGAAATGGGTACCCTACTCCATTGCTGGTGGGAGTGCAGGCTTGTGCAACCACTATGGAGGTCAGTCTGGCGATATCTTAGAAAACTTGGAATAGCTTTGCCTCAGGACCCAGCCATATCACTTCTGGTTATACACCCAAATGCCTCTTCACGTTATCAAAAGGAAGTTTCCTCATCTATGTTTATAGCAGCCTTATTTGTAATAACTAGAAGCTGGAAACAACCCAGATGTCCCTCAACCGAAGAATGGGTTAAAAAACTGTGGTACATCTACACAATGGAATACTATTCAGCTATCAGGAACAATGAAATTATGCAATTTGCAGCCAAATGGATGGAACTAGAAAAGCTCATCCTGAGTGAGCTAACCCAGACTCAGAAGGATGCATATGGCATCTATTCAGTTATAGTAGGATTTTAGCTACATAGTAGAAGTTATCGACACTAAAGCTAACACACCAAAGGCAACTTGGACATAGACTTTTTATTTTTATTTATTTATTTATTTATTTTATATATTATTTTCTATTTTTTAGTCTTTTTTATCTGTGTGTCTGCTTATTTGTTTGTTTGTTTTTTAGTTCTCTCTCCTGGGCAAGAGACACTTTTCACTGTTTGTACTACCTCATAGACCCCCAATGAATGAGGAGGCTCTTGGCCCTCATACAACCTCTCAACTGAGATGAGGGACTGTTATATAAGGACACCCCACCCCAGAGAAATGGGATGGAAGGATTAGGAGGTAAAGATTAAAAAAAAAATGAAATGTGATGTTTCGGCCTTTTACTACTAATTGTCATAAACTGTTTAGGATAATTAAGAAATGCAAACTAATAGTTATGCAAGCCGGTCATTTTGTTAGGTACTATGACAGACTATTATAGCTATTTTCTAAGCTAATCAGAAATAAAGCTGCTAATAGACAAGCAACATCTGCATATCCTAATATAAGAGACAGATAGGGCCTCTTCAAAAACCTCAAGAGATCTGCAGAATATGGCATTCAAAGATGTTTTCCTAACTTTAGATTTTTTTATATCGAGACATATCAACTCTTGACAGCACCCCCTATTCTACCCCAAGTAGAAGATGAGCATCGAAGAATCTGCAGTGTAGCCGGGCGTTGGTGGTGCAAGCCTTTAATCCCAGCACTCGGGAGGCAGAGACAGGCAGATCTCTGTGAGTTCTAGGCCAGCCTGGTCTACAAAGTGAGTCCAGGAGAGTCAGGCTGTTCTACAGAGAAACCCTGTCTCGAAAAACCAAAAAAAAAAAAGAAGAAGAATCTCCAGTGGGAGATGATTGAATTAGTCGCAAGCCTATCTCATGGTAGGAAAAGCCCCTTGCTCCAACTGTAGACAGAATGCTGTCCAAAAAGGACAAAACCTGGAAGCAGGTAAGTCGACAGCCTAGCTCTGCCAAGACAGGGTAGGCAAGTCCTTCATAACCCCTGCTCTACAATCAATGTCTGTCAGAGAAATGGGGCCAAACAACTGAAGATTGATGCTGTAATGTATGGAGAGAAAATGGGAACTGTCCAGGCAGCCACTGGTATGTCATTTCTTAGTTTTGGAAGCTGTAGGCCCTGTACTTCCTATAAAATCACATATATTTATCCCTCTCAGGTCTCTGAGGTGGTTGAAGAACAGATAGCTAGAGTCTCATAATTAAATTTTGAGTTGTTTAGGAGTCAAGAGAGTGTTATAGACCTAAGAAGATTCTTTTAAAATTTTTTGAAAGTTAGTATGAATGTTGAGTTAGATATAGAACTTTAAACTCATGGAGACGGTTAGAAAGTAGAATATTAAAGTCAGGTGCCAAATACATATGGACTGGACATTGGGAATGTAAGCTAAGTCATATAACCCTCATAACTGTGGCCTAATTACCTCTGTTGTTTTGTATTGTATTTATTATTATAAGAGAAAGAGCCATTTGTTGGACTGAAAAGGGAAACTGTAGGGGGAAATAAGATATATCTTAAACTTAAAAAAGGGAAGAGGATGGGGGGTTGAGGGTGGGAGGGTGGTACTGGAGGAGGGAATAGGGAAGGGACTGCAATTGAGATGTAACTTGAAGAAATAAAAAATAAAGAAAAAAAAGAAAAAGAATGCTACTTTTTCTTCTTTTAACAGTGCCTTAACTAGATACATATTTTGTTTTGAAGTTCAAAAAAATGCATCAAATAAAAGGTTAAGTAACCCTTTTAGTTCATCTGAAGGCAATCAACCTTTGTTTATGAATCTTTTTGTAGGATGCAATAGTGACAATTTTAAGTCCTATGAAATCTTTTAAAGCTAATGAAGCCAAAGTAATTGGACCAATCCCCATGGGGGTTCATTGGCTGCAGCATGAAGGTCTAAACTGTGCTGCACCATTGTTTTCTTGTACTTCTATTGAGTAAATGAGATTGAAGATTTTCAGAATGCCTTACCTCTGCAATGTTGCAAAAACACAATGAACAAGGTATGTGTCCTACCTTCCAGACATGGAAAACAGGTATAGATGGAAAATGTGGTGAGTGAACTAATTAGTTCTGTCAAACACATTTAACAAAGGAAAAAGTATAATTTGTTGGTCTTTGAGAAGTGACATTTACTAATAGTACAAATTTTGATCTAATAAGTCCAAAATTTATATTTATTGTTATTTTATACTTTCATACATATAAAACATAAAAATGAAAAGCAATAAGAACCTTTGAATATATAGTGTAACATGCTCTAAAGGTTACACTTTTTAACAGACATAAATGTAGAAATTTGTCACAATAAAAAACTTAAATATAATATGAAAGAAAAAGAAAGATGGAGAAGTGACAAGAAGGCTTTATGATTTACCATAGAGATATGGTAATCAGAGCAATATAACATGGTGTAAGAATAGAAAAATAGATCAATGACACAGAATAGAGTGCCTGGAAAGAGACTCACATAAAGATAGTCAACTGATCATTGACAAAGGTGCAGAGGCAATACAATGGAACAAAGGAAACTTTACAATGAGTGTGCTTTAACAGTTGAACCTCTGTATGGAAAAAAAATCTCAACAAAGTCTTTAAAAACTTCATAAAAATCATCTAGAAATGTATTAACTCAACAGAAAAATGTAAAGCCAGCCAGCAAAACTATTAACTCCTAGAGAATATCAGTGAGGAAGATATTTAGATATTTCTGCATTTGGAAATAACTTTTTAAATGTGACCAAAGGCTTGGCCCATGAATGAAATAATCCTGCAGGGCAAACGTTACTGGCAAAAGAATGAAAATAAAAGCCATATCATGGAAGAACATGTTTATACATCTCTGACAAAAGCCTGATATGCAATCCTCTAAGCTTCATTTCCTTTCCTGCCATCTGGTTTCTTGCTGGCCATGTGTCTGATATCCATGCCAGCATAAATGGCCTAGCTCTTTCTCTTCGGTCTCCCAATCTCTGCTTCTAGATAACATAAGAGGTCTCATAGCTTGCCTGCCTAGCAGTCATTCTTTTAAACTTTAATAGAAACACTTGTTCATGTTAAATTTTTAAACTTTAAGAAACTTTAAACATTAATAAAAACACTCATTGAAAAAGGAAAGACTGATACCTAAAATGCACAAACTAAATGTGAACATTTAGCAATAAAAAAGTGGGGTTAAGGAGCTACATGTCAGTGTGTGGTGATGTGTGCTATTTATTCTCAGAATTCATGCAGAAGAAGCAGGAGTGTGGCTGCAAATTTGAGCTCCATCTGGGTTACTTGGTGATTTCAGGGGTACTTTCAGATGCATAGTAATTGACTATCTCAAAAATAAACTTAACAAAATAAACTAATCAATGAATCTGACTGGAATTTTGCTAATGACCTGGATAGACCACCTCACTCAAAAGATATATTGAAGGTAAATAAGCCTGGGAGGAAATATTCCATACTATTAATATATCAATGTGTTCAAAAACACTGAAAATATCAGGTACTTGTTAGGCTATGACATATTATGGCTATGACTGATTAACAAGAATGCAAAAAAGTTTCTTCCACTGAAGAGCATGCTATAGTAGTTTTTGTTTTGTTTTATTTACAAAATTAAATATACTTTCCCACATGATAAGATATTATCATTTTATTATCCAAAGAGTCTGAAAACTTATACCCATACAAAATATATACACTGATATAAATGGGAACTATATTTATTATTACTCAAACTTGTGAGCAGCTTGATGCTCTTCAAGCAAACTTTGGTAAATGAGTAAAAGTTAATATTCAACATTAAAAATAAATGAGCAACAAAATCAAAAGACATTTGAGAAACTGTGAGTACCTATTATTAATTAAAGGAAACCAGTCTGAAAAGTTTGTATGATGTGGAATTCCAACTTACATGAGTCTAGAAATGACAAAAACATAGAGACAGTGAAAGGATGAAGTGTTGCCATGGCTTGGGTGGAAAAGGGTGAATCCAATGCAAAGGACTGTTCTGACATTCAACTCTTGTAGTGTTATAATGGTGGCTGCAATTTTTCAAACACTTAGGATGTACAATGCCAGGAGTGAAACCATATGCGAACCTTTGTAGGCTAATTGGTTGCAAGGTGTGTCCTGGTCTGTAGGGGGATGTTAATAATGAAAGAAGATACATTTAGGTGGTCCACAAGTTCAAAGTGAAACCTTTGTGCTTTGTATTCAGTGTCTGGCAAATGTAAAAGTAATCTGAAATTTATATTCAATTTTTAAAACTTGATTGAGGAGGTTCATAATAATTTGTAGCATATTCTACAATATTATTATTATTTTACATCTATTTATTTTTAATACTTGTTTATTACTTCAGGTTACATCTCTAACACAGTACCCTCTTTCCACCCCTCTCAGTACTGCCCTCCCACCCTCTACCCCCATCCCATCCATCTCATTCCTCCAGATTGGAGTATCCTTACATATCAGTGTTCTGCCCAAGTTCAGCAGTCATATGAGGGTCAAGAGCCTCCTCATACACTGGGGGCCTACAAGGCAGCACCACTAGGGCAAAGTGTCTCCTTGACAGGTAATAAAGTATATGTTCCTGTTCCCTTTGGTGCATTTGCTGTAGTATAGATATCCTGTACTATATAGCTAAAATCCGATTATAAGTGAATAGATGCCATGTGCATCCTTCTGAGTCTGGGTTAGCTAACTCAGGATGAGCTTCTCTAGTTCTGTCCATTTGGCTGAAAATTGCATGATTTTGTTTTTTCTAATGGCTGAGTAGTATTCCATTGTGTAGATGTACCACAGGTTTTTTTAATCCATTCCTCATTTGAGGGACATCTGGGTTGTTTTCAGTTTCTAGCTATTACAAATAAGGCTACTATGAAAATAGATGAGGAAACGTCCTTGTGGTTTGGTGAGGAATCATTTGGATGTATACTCAGAAGTGGTATGGCTGGGTCTTGAGGTAGAGCTATTCCAATTTTTCTAAGATATCGCCAGACCGACCTCCATAATGGTTGCACAGCCTGCACTCCTGCACTCCCACCAGCAATGGAGGAGGGTGCCCCTTTCTCTACACCCTCGCCAGCATGTGCTGTCATTTGAGCTTTTGATCTTAGCCATTCTGATAGGTGTGAGAGTCGTCTTGAGTTGCATTTCTCTGATTATTAAGGATGCTGAGCATTTCTTCAAGTGTCTTTCAGGCATTAGGGATTCCTCCTTTGTGAATTCTCTGTTAACTCTGTTCCCCATTTTTTGATTGGCTTATTTGGTTTCTTGTCATTTAATTTTGAGTTCTTTGTAAACATTATTTTAATTTAGAAAATTCCAATTTTAATGTTAAGGTTTTAAAAGAATATACACTGATACCAAAATATTTGCAGTGATATTTATATAGTGATATCTAAAATGATGATATTCTATGTAACTTTATGAGACAGTACATTGCAAGTGCTAATAAACCTTCAAAATACAAATGAATGAATATTAATTTATAATGACAGAATTCTGTGCCTGGTTATAAAATAAAAGAAAATCTACATATCATAAGATGTAACGAAAAATTATTAATGGAATAATTTAGTTTATTTACTTTTAAATTTTATTTATTTCTTTGGTTCTGTCTGGGTCTCTATTAAGGGACAGGTTCTCCTTAAACCCTTAATCCATAAACATTTGGATTGTAGGTATAGACTACCATATTTTGCTTTTATATTGCCTATAATCTTACTAAATGAAGTTCCCATGGCTGGTGCTATTGGATAAATAGAAATAACTATGACGTTTTCATTATTATGTACTAAGTGTTCAGTGCTTTATATACTTACTTAAGAAAACATCTTAATGCTGCCCCTAGAGACAATACAGATGTGACTGCTAGGTCACATGTGCATCAATAAGTGGCAGAGAGGAGAGAGACTATATTTCACATTCCCTGAGAAAAGTAAGCCCCTGGTGCCAGGAGTCCAAACAGGAAGCCTGTGACAACCACCAGTCCAGCACAGATGGGCTCCCAAGACAGGAAGCAAGCCAGAGACTAGAGGAACTTTTCTTGACCCATGGATATAGGGTTTGGGGGTGAGCTAGCCCTAACAGCATGAGTGTGGGAGAGACAGATCTGCTTTTTGTCTGCTTTGTGGTGCTGTTGGTGTGGGAGAGATCCCCTCTCCTCCCTTTTCTCCTTACCACAGGCAGCACTCAGGAGAGTTGGTCCTGATGGGACCATGAGAGCAGGAGAGTTGTCCTAGCCTCTTACCTGCTGCAGCACAAGAACAAGCCCTGCACCTTACTTGGTTAGCACAGTAGAACGTCCTGGATGTGGGGGTTGCACGTTCAGAACCAGGGCTTTGAGCTGGCCAACCCCAACATCTACCCCATGAATGAACTGGTGGAGTGCAGGGAGAGGCCAATTCCACAAACCCAAACCTATAGAATCTCTATGAAACAAGACAATAACAAGATATCTGAGAGGAGTGCCAGTGAGGTTCCAGTATACACAAATTACCAAAGGCCAGAGACCTCATACCAGATCAAGAATACATTATAATGAGTATTTGCAAAAAAAAAAAAAAAAAAAAAAAAAAGGACAAACTGGAATATTGTGGGACACACTATAGCTTCCACAATAAGATTTTTTTTTTCCTGTTGGGAGAGGTTGCAGTGCATGATGAAAAATACACAAATATAAAAACAATAACAAGATTTAAAAAAGAACATATATTTAATATTTTGCCATGGTAAAGGTCCAGTAGTAGATTAGAATTAGAGTCACATACATATTCAATCAAGATAATTTCTTGTTGAGAAATTTAACCTTTTAAAAAAATATTTCTAATCTTTATTTTGGTAACCAAATTCCCTCAATAATGTTAGACATGAATTCTTTTTTTTTTTTTTTTTTTTTTTGAGACAGGGTTTCTCTGTGTAACCCTGGCTGTCCTGGACTCACTTTGTAGACCAGGCTGGCCTCGAACTCACAGAGATCCGCTTGCCTCTGCCTCCCAAGTGCTGGGATTAAAGGCGTGCGCCACCACGCCCGGCTAGATATGAATTCTATGCAAATCTCTATATCAAATCTGCATTTTAAATAGTTTAAAATAACACTAAAGAAAGTTAATTTAATATTTTTTGTTGTTATTTTAAAGTAAATTTACGAACAAATGGATAACAAAATAACTTCTTAAAATAATAATTGAAAACATTTTCATGCTCTCTCACTTAGCATTTAACCAAATAATTCATAACAGTCATAGAAAAATGAAGCTAATAAAAAAACCCTATCCTAACAGGTTTAATTTAAAATAAAAAATAGCCAATACTGTATGAAATTCAGAAAATGTAAATTATCAAGTTAAATATACAGAAGCTTAGGAACTATCTATGAGGGACTATTTTTATACGTAAGAAAATCAACTCTAAACATTAAGGGAATAGACTGCATCAAAACTGAAGGCATTTATGTACATGTCACATTCAATGGACATATGATCTCACATAAAAGTAACAGATTCAAAATGTAGACTGGCTCTTCTTAAGCTTCTGTTTTGGCTATAATAAGAGATCTTCAGGAGTTCCTTTTCTATATTAATATAAAATGCAAAAAAGAAAAAAAAGAATAAAACTTCTCCCACTAGGGATATTTTAAGTTGTGCTGACTAAGAGGTACAGTGACTTTTCTAATCTAACCTAACTGTTAAAAATGGATTGCTCCCCTGGGTTCAAGGAAATGCTTATGGTGATAGAGAAACACTGTTGATTTATAAACACTGGGGTGTGAAATATCATTGAACCCTCTGAACTGAAGGCATACAAGAAGGAGTAAGTTGTCTCAAGAGTAATGTAAGAACCATTAAGGCACAATGGAGGGCTGCTGAAATGTTTGACCCTCACACAGTCATTCCTTCAAACCTATAGAGCTATTATTTCTGGAGAGTTCAAGTTTGAATTCCTCCACGACATTCTTCGCCATGACTGGCAAACAATTAAAAATTGACTCTATAGCATATTATCCTCCCTAATCAACTGAATAAGTAAGCCAAGCATTCTTGGGGGGAAAAACCTAAAACATTCAATTTCTCATTCTCTAGCCAGTATTATGTTAAAGCCCATCCACAATGAATGACTCGTTTTAAAAGACCAATGAAACATTACTTAAACGCTCATAGTAATCTGTGATAAATGAGCTTTTAATGGGCAAACCTGTGCATATTTCTTCATTAATGGTTCTTCTTTCCTTGAAAGCCACTCTTGTCATTGTAAAGCCATAGCAGCTAGCTGACTGTGTTACAGCGTAGAAAACCATTGTGTCCCTAATTGAAGGATGTAGTGCAGTACACAGAATAATATAAAATCCTGGGATCTAATCTTAGCTTTGCCAATTTATAGCAATAGCAGAGAGGCTTTAAGATTGACCAACTGACTCTCAGACTCCTTGCTAACATATTTATAGACACTTTTACTTTGTGGTGAGTTTTAAAGACAAAATATACAATGTGTCACTGCCACCTATAAAAAGAATATACAATGTTTCATTGTCAACTATAAAAAGGGTGTTTAACAATTGCTTCCTACTATTAGTGGTGGTAGCAAAATTAATTGTAATAATAATTTAGAATTCTAGTTATGTGAGTAGTAATAGCCCTACTGATATGTTAGGGAAAACAAAGTACTTGCAAATATCTAGGAAAACAAACACCAGCAATGGTCCTGAAATAGAATACATTCACACTAGTGAAGATACATGTGTTAGGGGATAGTCATTGAGAAGGTTAAGCTTATGAATTAGGTAAGCTGGTCCTCCATGCACAGATGCTTGGTTAAACACTATGCCAGTGTCTGTGAAGATTTAATTTGATTAAGGTCAATAAAAAGTGAATGTTCTGCTTTCACTGACTTGAAGAACCAATTTTATAATTATACTTGTGCAAATGTGATTGTTCCAACAGCATATTCACCTGGCTAAATTTAGGTGCTTGCTTATGTTCTCTCTGTCTGTCTCTCTCTCTCTCCCACCTCCTCTTCCCTCTATTTTATCCTCTTCTCTCCTCATTTTTTATCTTTATACAGTCTGATTATAGAACAAGTTTATACTAACAATAGACTTACTCTCAATAGCTTACATCATAATTAGTGAATAACAAAAGGCATTTGGTAAGACAAATCCCATATAAACCTCAGATGCACACGTGAACCTTTTTAGAGAAGACAGGTGAAAAACCTGTTAGAAATTCTCTTCTATAGCGTTATCTACAAACAATATTTTTTTTCTAAAGTTTGGGCTGGAGAGATGGTTCTGTGAGTCTGAACTCACATTGCTCTTGGAGAAGAACCGAATTTGGCTTCCTAGTATCCATGCTGGGAGCTCACAAATACATACAACTCTAGTTCCAAGGTATTTGTTGCCTTCCTGTAGACTCCACATGTATTTGTCATCCACAGGCACAGACTTACACATTTACACAAGACAAAACCAAAAAAAAAAAAAAGGTAGAATAATGAAAAAGCAAAACAATCATGTTTTTTTCTAAAGCAATCACACAATTGAAAAAAATAAAAATTAATTATAGTTGGGGAGACGGTTTATTTGGTAAAAGTACTGGGTTGACAAGTACGAGGATCTGAGTTTGGATCCCCAGGATTCTTGAAAACGTGTAGGTGCGATTGGCTGAGTCTATACTCCCAGGGAAGTTGTAAACAGATGTAAGCAGATCCATAGAGCTCATTGGCCCAATGGCTGCCCAGCCTATCCGAATCAGTCAGTTTCATATTCTATGAAAGACCCTCCCTCAAAAGCTACCCTGGGAAATCAATTGAAGATACCCAACATCAACCTCTGGACCTCACATGCCTGAACACATCTACAAGCCCATTCTCAAGTGTAATATACATTCAGGTTCATGCAATCACTGAAAATACACAGACATACAAAAAGAGAGAAAGCACACACATACACTCACACACATACATGAGCGATAGAGAGAGAGAGAGAGACAGAGAGAGAGAGGTTACCATGACAACACTGGTGATTTCTTAATTTGTCAGAAGTACAGAGTTTCTTAACCCTACCTTTTAATTTTCTGCTGATGACTTTTTTTTGTTTTATTTTGTTTTGTTTTTTTTTTTGGGGGGGTGGAGGAGCCACCATTATGCTCACACCCAACAATTAGGATTTCCTATTTTGGAGTCTCAGATGACCTCTTCTGTGCCTAAAAATTATACTTTAAACAGTTTTACAGGTTTAAAAAACAAAGCAAAACAAAACAAAAACTCAAAAAACAAAACAAAAAAAAAAAAACAGAAGCAAAACAACCTTGCCCAGGATTTATGTAACTTATATCTGTGACTTTTCCTAAGACAGGTCATTCTTCCCACTGAGCTTTCTTTATTCACAATGCACATTTTCCATGTGTGTATGATTCCTACCACTGCAACTTCTTGAGGGATTTATTGCTAGAAATATTCTTAGATAGTTATATATAAAAATAAATACTAAAATAGAAAAAGAATAAAAATAAAAAAATAAAAAAAGTCTATGCCCATGTTCCCTTTGGTGTGTCAGTTGTAGTATCGATATCCTCTACTATATAGCTAAAATCCTACTATAAGTGAATAGATGCCATATGCATCCTTCTGAGTCTGGGTTAGCTCACTCAGGATGAGCATTTCTAGTTCCATCCATTTGGCTGCAAATTGCATAATTTCATTGTTCTTGAAAAATATTCCATTGTGTAGATGTACCACAGTTTTTTAACCCATTCTTCAGTTGAGGGACATCTGGGTTGTTTCCAGTTTCTAGCTATTACAAATAAGGCTGCTATGAACATAGATGAGGAAACTTCCTTATGATTCTGTGAGTAGACATTTGGGTTATACCAGCTGGGTCCTGAGGCAAAGTTATTCCAAGTTTTCTAAGGTATCGCCAGACTGACCTCTATAGTGGTTGCACAAGCCTGCACTCCTACCAGCAATGGAGGAGGGTTCCCCTTTCTCCACACCCTCGCCAGCATGTGCTGTCATTTGAGCTTTTGATAGTAGCCATACTGACAGGTGTGAGATGGAATCTCAGAGTCGTCTTGAGTTGCATTTCTCTGATGATTAAGGATGTTGAGCATTTCTTCAAGTGTCTCTCATTTGTTTTTTGTTTTTCAGTTTTCTCTCCCGGGCAATGAGACACTTTTCACTGGTGGTACTGCCTCGTAGACCCCCAATGAGTGAGGAGGCTCTTGGCCCTCATAAGACCTCTGAACTGAGATGAAGGACTGTTATGTAGGCACACCCCAACCCAGAGAAATGGGATGGAAGGGTTAGGGTGTAAAGAAAAAAAATGAAATGTAAAGTTTCAGCCTTTTGCTATTAATTGTCATAAACTGTTTAGGATAATTAAGAAATGCAAACTAATAGTCATGCAAGCCGGTCATTGTGCTAGGTACTATGACCATCTATTATAGTTATTTTCTAAGCTAATCAGAAATAAAGCTGCTAAGAGACAAGCAACATCTGCTTATTCTAATAGAGATAGACAGGGCTTCTTTAAAAACCTCAAGAGATCTGCAGAATATGGCATTCAAAGATGTTTTCGTAACTTTAGATTTTTTTATATCAAGACATATCAACTCCTGACAGCACCCCCTATTCTACTCCAAATAGAAGATGAGCATCAAAGAATCTCCAGTTGATTGAATTAGTCGCAAGCCTATCTCTTGGTAGGAAAAGCCCCTTGCTCCAACTGTAGACAGAATGCTGTCCAAAAAGAACAAAACCTGGAAGCAGGTAAGTCGACAGCCTAGCTCTGCCAAGACAGGGTAGGCAAGTCCTTCATAACCCCTGCTCTACAATAAATGTCTGTCAGAGAAACAGGGCCAAACGACTGAAGATCGATGCTGTAATGTAAGGAGAGAAAATGGGAACTGCCTAGACAGCCACTGGTATGTCATTTCTTAGTTTTGGAAGCTGCAGGCCCTGTACTTCCTATAAAATCAGATATATTTATCCCTCTCAGGTCTCTGAGGTGGTTGAAGAACAGATATCTAGAGTCTCATAATTAAATTTTGAGTTGTGTAGGAGTCAAGAGAGTGGTATAGATCTAGGATGATGCTTTTAAAATTGTGTTGCAATTTAGTATGAATGTTGAGATATATATAAAACTTTATACTCATGGAGATGGTTAGATAGTAGAAAGTTAAAGGCAGGTGCCAAATACATATGGACTGGACATTGCGATTGTACGCTAAGCCATATAACCCTCATAACTGTGGCCTAATTACCTCTGTTGTTTTGTATTGTGTCTATTATTATAAGAGAAAGAGCCATTTGTTGGACTGAAAAGGGGAAGTGTTGGGGGAAATAAGATATACCTTAAAATAAAAAAAAAGGGAAGAGAATGGGGGGTTGAAGTTGGGAGGGTGGGACTGGAGGGGGGATTAGGGAGGGGAATGCGATTGAGATGTAACTTGAATAAATAAAAAATAAATTATTAAAAAAACAAAACAAAATTTGAATATCACATAAAAATAAATAAATAAATACTAAAAATTTTAAGGACAGGAAAATAATCTTGTGCTCTCTTTAAATTTTCATACAATTTTCTTAGAAGCTATTCCAAAAACTATTAAAGCCTTATATTACAAATTACACTGTGTTTTCCATTGGGGAATGGAGGGCCTTGGTACCCAAATGTAACCATATAATTTTACATGAATTGAATTTAGAAGACCTAGCATGTTCATGGTCGTGTCACCTAGGTCATAGGAATAGATTTAAAAGGTTTGTTTAATATAAGGACATTCAGGCAATTATTTCAATTTTGTTACCTCTTACTCAATTGTAGCAAATATTTGGTTTTATATAAATATAAATATATATAAATATAAATGCTTTATACATATATATGTCAAAATCTGAATTCTTAGCAATTACTAGATATTACATGTGAGTCAAAGTGTCTGTTTGGTTTGAAAATCATTATGCACTCTATACATCAACTAGCAGATTGAAGATTTTTAGAGCTCCTATTTGTACAACTGTCCTGGGGTGAATACTAAAGAGAACTTCTACAAAACAGTTAAATATTCAACAACTGAAAGCCATTGAATAAATCTGAGAGTTGTTCTGAGAGAAGGTCTACCTGACTTCATATAATTGTGAAGTAAACATTTCATATGTTCTCCAGCAATTGATAGTTATAAAATTCAACAACTACACCATCATAAAGAAAGAAACAACAAATAAATACATAGGGGCAGGGTAGATATCTCAGTGAGTAAAACTGCTTATTGTGAAGGTAAGGAAACCCAAGTTTAAATCCCCATAATCCACATAATAAGCAACATGCAGTCACCTGTGTGCCTGGAACTTTAGTGTTTGTGTTGAAGAGAGATAGGAGGGACTAAGTTTGGCAGACTTCCATAATGCAGTGATCTCTTGTGTATTCTAAATATTAATTAAGAGCTCCCAGAGGCCTCCTTACTGTCTGTCATTTTGCTTGTTAACCATTGTCTCTGATTGGCTTTAATAAAATACCGAGGCCTGTGATTGGGCAGAGAGAGAAGTAGGCAGGGCTAAGATGTAGGGCTTGAGAGCAGAAAGGATTATGGAAAGGAGAAGCCAGGCATAGAAGGCACGCTATGAGTTAGAGAGACGAATATCATGCCACGTGTACTTGAACATTGGCATAGTATGGAGAATAACAGCCCAAGGAGATATACGCATATATGGGTTTTATTTGGGGACTAGAACTATAATTTAAATATTTATTTCTACCTTCCCAGCTAGTTCCAAATTCAGTAAAAGATCCTGTATCAGGGGATGGATATGGAGGATGATAGAGACACATAATATTATTCTCTGGTTTCCACCTCAACATATGTCATGTGCATCTGCACATGTAAAACACACACACACACCATCTCCCTCACATACACAAATAAAAGAGTACATAAAATAAGTAAATAAGTAGATAAAATGTAAATTTAACCTCTAAATCTATAAAATTTTCCACGTAGACTTTGATTAATTGTATTACTTCTAAAACAATTATTGTTCTAACTCAACAGTAAAAACAGACAATAAGTGAGCTTATCTTCTCTGAGTAACATTTTTTAAAACTATTTTTCCCCTTAGGAACCAAAATTGTCTTAAAGTCTAAAATAAATTTTAATTAAAAAAAACAATAGGTGGAAAGGTTTTGCACTTTGAGGTACTTATAATGATGCCTTTGCAAACAAACTGCTCTAATAAATGGAGGCTTTTACTGCCTTAGGATTATTTTTTATCTACCATTGCACAAATATGCTGCCAAGTAGCAGCAGCACAGGGTTGGAGCGAAATTAAATACCTCTGATTGCCATTAGCAATTGTGAAAAATTATTAATCTGTCTAGGGGAAACTAATAGACATGATTAGAGTAACCAAGTCTTCTTTATCTTATGGAAATCAATAGCCTGGATGTACCTCTGACAGATAATGAATTAAGCAGCAGATTAAACAAGCCTTTCTATGTATTCTGCCTACACCTATCAATTTGATGATGCCAAGTTTCAATCTGCTTCAGCCAATACTGCATTACAGCTAACTGCTTTTTTAGTTTCAAAAAACTACAGTTACTTAGACACTATATGAAAGCATTGGAATGACATCAATCCTTGGTTGTATGGTCTTGGGTTTTATAAACTGTATGGTAACAGAAGAGTTACAGTTAATGTATATAAAATGTGACCGATTTTTTTCTTGTAAAAGTACTCAGGCTGTGCTTAAATATTTGCAATATATACATGTGTACTAATGTATGATCAAAGTAAAAGTTTTATCATCATGATGCATTGTGGGTGATCATATTTACATAAACTAAAACAGAACCAGAGTGTATTTGGAGAACATATGAATAACTGTGGCTTCAGGATATCACAAAGCAGAGGGGCTGGTACCAGTTCCATTTCTACACAAAGATCTAACTTCAATCCAATAATAATATGAACCTATTAAAATTTTATACAACTGTCCAATAAGATTAATACATATATGCCCTAGTATATTTAATTCAGATTGGACTTAATTGAAAATCTTTTACAGTATGCATATTTCATATCAGATGAGGCATACTCTAAAATGTCACTGTAAAACAGTCCACATTAAGAGCAGAACATCTGGGAGAGAATGAGAAAGAACACACCTTGCACCCCTTCGAAGATATCCAACTACAGAAGATAAAAGAGATTGTTATTGCAATGAGCTACAAGATACTATGTCTAAGGTGGTTTCAAAGGTTTTAATAGTAAGCTTCTTAGGACAGTAAGCTAATTCTATATCTGCCACTCCTAGGGAAAGAGGGAGTCTGACAGACACTAATGGTGACACAGTTTCATATAGAGCCAACTGAGGACTGCTTTTTCAGATATTGTGAGTCATTGAGTTAAAAAGGGTAAAACTCTGTATCAACCTATAACTCTTGAGTAAGAATATTTTGTATCCAAGCACTAAGTGTAGTGAGAGCAAGGGAAGAAAGTGATTTAAAGGTGTATTTTCACCCCAGGGACTACTGTTCGGCAGCCCGACAGTAGGTAGTCAAATTTGAGTTTTTGTGCTATGGTGATCTGTGGGCCTACCCAGGGCTATGGGGAAAACTGTTTTCCACTGAACTCAGGCAACTTACAGGGGTACCTTTGAAAACATGTTGGATCTCGGTGGTCTAGAAGTGGGTCTGAATCTGTGTGTAGTTTAACATTAGCTATGGAAGTTCCATAATTTTATCTCAGTCACCTGCTCAGCAAAATAGGGGAGGTACAGAATGTCTTTCCCATTTGGTGCTGTTCAAATATTAGAAGCAGGAATGCCTTTGATTAGTTCAACAAGTAATAAGACAATAAAGAAGATCAGAATAGAGGCCTGAGTAGAGAAGAGCAAGCACTGTTGTCCTAGGCAAATGTTATCTATTTGAATACATCTAAAACTCTGAGGATCTAGTTGTCACAAAGTATTCCTTGCTGGAACTGATGAGACTCAGTAGATGAGAGTCACCTGCCTCCACAATGAGAAATGGTCAGGCCATAATGGGAGGCAGCAAGAACTGTCAGTACCTAGCACACAAAGAAGATATTATCATAAAAACACTCCATGAACACCATACTGAGAAACTAATGGTGTGTGTGCAAAGAAAGATTTTACATCTCCTGAACATGGAGGTATTATTTTCAGTGCCACTGGCCCATTTTTGCTAGGATGATGGCTGTCAATCATCTCCAATCACTTAGAAAATTGATCCAAGATATAGTCAGAAAATGTTATCCACATGTGGCCTCTGGCAAACTTTCTGAAAAATCCATTCAGTTGAACAAATCTGAGAAGAGAGCCTCTAAACATCTCAGTGGCCCATGGCCCACAGAGCCAAGTATAATTTTATCCTTCATAATATTAGCAGAGCATTTCAGAGTGAATGTCTAACTAGAAAATCAGTACTAAATTCAATATGGCTTTCTATGGCTGTCTGAAATAATATAAATTCTCTTTGCCTATTGTGGTGGTTTGAATGACAAATGGCCCTTATAAGCTCATAGTCCTTGGTACTCAGAAGGTGGAAGAGTTGTGAGTTGTGGCCTTGTTGGAGGATATGTGTCACTTGGGAATGGGACTTCAAGGATCTCAAAGCCCACACAATTCCCAGTTAGCTCTCTGTGCCTCTTGCTTATGGATCATATGTAAGATCTCAGCTACTGCTCTAGCACCTTGCCTGTTTTCCTGCTGCCATGTTCCACAACAAGATTGCAATGCACTCTAATGCTCTAAAACCATGAGCTTAAAATGAAATATTTTCCTTTATAAGTTGCCTTGGTCATGGTTTTGTCATGGCAGTAGAACAGTGACTAAGTCAGAAATTGTTACCAGAGATTGGTGGTGCTATGACAGGCCTGACCATGATAGTCTTTAGAGGAATGTGGAGGACATTAGGACTCTGGACTAGCAAAACCACTGAACGCAATACATGCCACCTTAGAACAAGACAATAGTCCTAAGAGCTATGTGGACTACTCAGACCCTGTAAAAGAGGTTTCAGTAGGGAATAAGCAACTGGTCTAGACAGCATTTGCATGATACTTTGGCAAACAAAGTGACTGATTTTTACCCTTGTCCTAAGAATGTGCCAGAATTGTTTTAGGCTAATTTTGTTGGCAAAGAATGTTTCGAAAGAGTTATAATCAATCACACTTGTGCAGGTCTTTAATGAAAAATAGCAAGCATGGCAAAGAGAAATACAAAAGGTGTGGTTTGAAGAGGAAAAAAAAAGCACAAAAGAAAAATTGAATGTTGGAGTGATGATTCTTGCTGAAAGAGATAGGAGAAATGAGACCATGGGCATGGTGCCCTCAGAGTGAGATCCCACCTGGACAATCCTGAAACTCATGAACAGAAACGGTCTAAGGAATTACCGTTTTCCAAAGCATACCAACAATCAGTTTAGGCAGATGTAATTAATGTAATTCAAGGAGGAGGCCAAGTGCCATCTTAAGCAGGCAGAAAGTGGCAGCATTGGCCCCTACATTCCTGGTTTTAGAGTCAGGAAGGAAAGAGGAGCAAAGGGGCCATGGAATCTTCCTCTGCTGTTAAGGGAAGCTCCTTGAGGCCAGGCATGTGGCAGGAGAGTCCCTGCACGGAGGTCATAAATTCTTAACTTCACTTTGAAATCCTTATACTCACAGATAAGTGCAGTTATCATTCCTCACCAAATAAATTCTCTGTACAGGAAAAAGAGACTATTACAAAGAAACATAACAGGTCATATGCAGGGACCAATGGATCTTGTGGAGCCTAGCCCCAACTGACACATCTGTAACACAGTTCCTCTACTTAAAGCTCAGAGAACATCAAGGAGTAGGATAAGCAAAGATGGTCAGAGCCAGAGGACCCGGAAGTCTTCCGTGAAACCATGTCTCCTAGAAATGACAGGGGATCTATACCCAAAATACCTCAATATGGCTGTCTAAATGAGATTGGAGCAATAACAATGCCAAAATAAAGGATAACACAGAAAGAGGAACACCCATGGAGTCCCATCCCTAGATAAAGAGCTACAGGCAACTAATGACTGAGAGAGAGAGAGAGAGAGAGAGAGAGAGAGAGAGAGAGAGTGTGTTATCCTTTCCCAGGGGTGATCCCCTACCTGGTTACCTAATACAAAGTAGTTAGCCCTGAAATTATATACACACAAGCCACAGTAAATAGACACAGCAGGTTACACACACACACACACACACACACACACACACACACACACACACACACACATATAATTACAAAGAAGATATCAATTTGAATGAGAAGGAAACATGGAGGCAACATGGTAGTTTTTAGAGAAAGGACAGGGAATCTCGAAAATGCCATAAGCAAATTTTAATTTAAATTTCTTCATAAAAATCCATATTAAAATTAATATATAAGAAAATCCTACACAATAATGGCACTTCTCAGGGCAGGGAGATGGCTCAGTCAGTAAAATTCCTCATGTGTGAGCATCAGAGCATGAGTTGCATCCCTACAACCTATATAAAATCTCTGTGTGGCAGTATATGCTTCCAACCCTTGCATTTGGGGAGGTAAAGTAGCAGAGCCAGGCAGATCTCCAGAGATGATTGACATGCTCGACTTGCTAATTGGTGATCTTAGGGTTCAAAGAAAGTCACTGATTTCAAAAACATGGTGGGAGCAATAGAAGAAAACAACTGACTACAACTTCTGGCTGCTCCATGCAGTACCTCAGTTTCTGCTTCCACAGTACGTGCATGTCCAATACCCACAGGGGCTTAGCACCATATCAAAAGGATGGTGGCTTTATTCTCTTCTGTAGGAAAAAAAACCCACCTCACTTTAACATAGACATGCCTTACTAAAGGTCTCCAGATGTCCATAAGACATTCCTCTTGAAGTAACTTCACTGACCAAACTCATCTTCAAAGAGCGAGCTTATTGAACTACTTAAGAGTTCCCAGAGGGATGCTATGTTGGCAAAGATAGAGAACCAGTACCCAAACTCTCTACTTTAGTAACCAACTCTTTGCTGATTGTTTATTTCTTTATTTTTTTTTTACCCATAATTCTTTAAAGTCACTATGAACCATTTATTCATACAGGGAGATGTTTTGTATTCACAAACACAAGATAGCCAGTTTGATTAACAACTTTCAGAGAAATAAATTTTATTTCCTGTTTTTAATTATTAGTTCTACTTTCTGTTTTAATTTTTTAAATGTTTATTCACTACTTCAAGCCACATTTCCATCACAGTGACCCCCCTCCACCCCTCCCAGTCCCACCCTTCCACCCTCCCATCCTACTCCTCCAGAGTGGAATGTCCCCACACATCAGTCCCCCACCCCAGTTCAGCAGTTACATGAGGGCCAAGAGCCTGCTCATATACTGGGGTCCTACATGGTAGCACCACTAGGGCAAAGTGTCTCATCAACAAAGTATATGTTCCTGTTACTTTTGGTGTGTTGGTTGTACAATAGTTTTCCTATACTTACCACCTTATACAAAACTTAAATCCAAGTTCATCAAAGACCTTAACATAAAACCGGACACACTAAGTCCAACAGAAGAGAAAGTGGGGAAAAGACTCAAACTCATTGGCACAGGTGACATTTCCTGAACAGAACACCAATAGCTCAGGCTCTAAGAACATCAATCAATAAATGGGACCTCATGAAACTGAAAGGCTCCTGTAAGGCAAAGGACACTGTCATTCGAACAAAATGGCAACCTACAGATTGGGAAAAGATCTTTACTAACCCCACATCAGACAGAGGGCTAATATCCAAAATGTATAAAGAACTCAAGAAATTAAACATCAGAAACCAAATAATCCAATCAAAAAATGGGAAACAGAGCTAAAGCAGAGAATTCACAAAAGAGGAATCTCTAATGGCTGAGAGACACTTGAAGAAATGCTCAGCATCCTTAATCATCAGAGAAATGCAACTCAAGATGACTCTGAGATTCCATCTCACACCTGTCAGAATAACTAAGACCAAAAACTCTAATGACAATAGAAGATGAGCGTTGAAGAATCTCCAGTGGGAGATGATTGAATTGGTGGTAAGCCGTTCTCTTGGCAAGAAAAACCCCTTGCTTCAACTGTAGACAGACTTCTGTCCAAAAAGGACAAAACTTGGAAGCAGATAAGTAGACAGCCTAGCTCTGCCAAGACAGGGTAGGTAAGTCCTTCATAATTCCTGCTCTACAACCAATGTCTGTCAGAGAAATGGGGCCAAATGGCTGAAGATTGATGCTGTAATGTATGGAGAGAAAATGGGAACTGTCCAGGCAGCTACTGGTATGTCATTTTTTAGTTTTGGAAGCTGCAGGCCCTGCACTTC
>CAJQZJ010032944.1:2103061-2180381 GCA_907164525.1 Lophiomys imhausi
GTGTTAGACTTCATTCTGCTGCAAAATTTTTATTGACACTGAAGATCATATACTGTAAAATAGCTCTTTCCAATGGGTGTTTCTGTTTGTATGTGTGGCTTGTGAGACAGCAACCATAAGTCTTGTTTATACTGTTCGCGTCAGGTTGCCCTCTGCACAGAAACCATCTGAGCAGGAAAACTGTCAGTAGATTTCACAAGCATCATGGCACAGATAATTAGTAAGAGGAAGTAGCTAAAGTCACAGGAGCTGGAAGATTTATTTGACCCTTTCAAAACTTTAAGCATACTAGGAAAACAAAGACTTTTACTTATTAAATATGTTAATAAAATTACACGCATTGCCTTAAAAAAACCCTTACCTTACCTCACATCTAAAGCCATGTAACATTTAAAAAATACTATATGGAAAGATAAGAAAGGAGCATTAATGGTAAATTTTCTTGGTACAATACAATAGATGATGGAGATAAAATAATCTTACTCTATCGTTAGGAAAAGGCACTTAAATTTTAGGAGCATTTTTTTTAAGTTAATGAGGGGTTTTTCCAGATATCTTAACATATTTGCCAAAAGTATCCCTAGCATTTTTAATTGCAGCTATTTTATATTTCATATTTAGAAGTTCAAGGTAATTGATTTTCACTTTAGCTAGATATTGTTCATGAACCTTCTATGGTTTTCTTTATTTATATTCATGTTACATTATTCTTTAAATTTTATGTATAATCACCTTACTTAAAGTGGTATATGGTAAATATATGTTTAAAACGAGATATAAATTCACCCCCATATATCATAACAAAAAGAAAATGACTAATATTTTGAAAGTCTTTGAGTGTGTTTCTCAATCAACATTCTTTCTTTCCTCTCAGGGCAGCTCTGCTATTAATTGGAAATTATGAATGCCTCATTCCCTTATTTTTCTTTATTATACAGGCTTATATATAATTAACAAAATATTTTAGATGGCTTACTTTTTGTTATGTATAAGAAATAATAATATATGCTTTCTTCTTCTGTCTGACTGCTTTAGCAAAATATTTTTTTGAAACTATCTATAAAGATGTATATCGACTGTTTAAAACTGTAGTGACATAGAGATTGGAATATTATGTCTAGAGGCTAATTACTTTCTCTTGGGCTAGCTTTAGCTTCTGAAAAGCATTCTCTGCCCACATCTTTATCATAATTAATATCCTGTGACTAATACGTAACAACCTTTTAATATCCAATACCTTAACAGAACAGTAGATTCCAACAGTAGAAGGCTTAGAAAATCATACGATAATAACCAAGGACTATGAAAATACTTCTCCCATCTTGCTTGTGACTGCCTCTCCGTACCTACCAAAGTATTTTATTTTATTTATTTTTTTTAAATACTTTATTTCTTTTCTTCAAGTTACATCTCAGTCAACAACCCTTCCCTATTCCCCCTTCCTATCCCGCCTTTCCACCCTCTTCCCCCCAGAAGTTTCCCTTTTCAGTCCAACAGATGGTTCCTTCTAACAGTAAATACTATACAAAACAATAGATATAAATATGCCACATTTATGAGAGTTAAATGGCCCAGTATACCTTCCCAATGTCCAGTTTATACATATTTGTCCCCTGACTTTAACATTCTACTATCTAACCATCTCCATGAGTTTAAAGGTCTATATCTGACTCAACATTCATACTAACTTGCAACACACTTTTAAGAGTATCTTCTTAGAACTATAACACCCTCTTGATTCCTAAACAACTCAAAATTTAACTATGAGACTCTAGCTGTCTATTCTTCAACCACCTCAGAGACCTGAGAGGGATAAATATATCTGCTTATATAGGAAGTGCAGGGCCTGCAGCTTTGGGCTGGAGAGATGGCTCAGCCGTTAAAGGCTAGGCTCACAACCAAAAATATAAGAGTATTTTAAATTTGCTTTGCTCAGTGAAAATATAAGACCACATAAAGATACTTCCATGTTGGAACATAGAATTTGGGGTAACCTAAATCTGTATTCCTGGGCCATGGTTACTTAAAATGTCTCCTGAATAAACTACTGTGTATTCTTCTTAATGTGTGAGCTTTGTTTTTGCTCTGTGTTGAAATTAATGGTGATGGGGTCATGTTAAGCATTCTAAATGTTAATTGGTCCTTTTTGCTGTCTGTTACCTATATTGACTCTGATTGGTTAAATAAAATGCTGAGGCCTGAGATTGGGCAAAGACAGAGAAAGGTGGGACTTCCTGAGATTAGAACAGGAAGCCTGAGCTTGAGACAGGATTCATTCATTCCAGCCAGAAGCAGCAGGAAGGAAGCACACACCATGGGTTAGAAAAAAGAACCTCATTCCACATGGCCAGGAACATCAGCATACTGTGGAGAATGGCAGTCGAAGTGGACGTATGTATATATGGGGCCATATTTGGGTAATAGAATTAAGAGCTAGCTTAGATGGGACAGGATTGCACAACTCAGGTCAAGGCTTGTTAAAATCCACCCCATGGTGTATGTGTATTCATTTATAATATCTGCTTAAAGATTAACAGCAGCAAATCAATTAAATATAATTTAAATACTAGTAAATAATTTAGAGCTACTTTTTGTACAAATGGCACCTAATGTAATTTAACTAATTTTTTTTTTTTTGCACAATGGTGGTTTCCTCAACATCATTGTATATTACTGCATAAATACCCTGCAACAGTTCCCTCTATTAGCAAATAATGCTATTATTTTCATTTCTGTTATTATAAAACTAGAACTCCTTGACATATCTGTTTATCTGCCTCTATCCAGTCCCCAGAAAGGTAGGAGAAAAGATATCTTCTATTTTTTTTTTAAATTCTTCTTTCCTACTTTACCTCTCAACTACAGTTTTCCCTCCTTCCACTCCTCTCCGCACCCTATCCTGTAACCCCAGATCCCTTCAAAAATATGTGCAGTCCTCCCAGGGATATCAATCAGATCTGACCATACAATTTCAAAATAATTCCTGGGTGTTTTTCACCCTTATGACGATTCTTTTAAGTCACTTTTTTTTACTTTAGTCAAGTTTGCCTCTTTTTAATTTTGTAATATGATTAGCAATGAAGTTAAAAAACTAGGATGTAGCTTAGTGATGGTAGGCTTATCTATAATATGCTTGGCCATTGATATGATCATCAGATTTGCAGTAATAATAATGTTAATAGTAATAAGGAGGTTGAAAACATTTTTCTAAGTATATTGGCCACTTAAATTTTGACTAAGTTTCCTACTAGGCATGGTCGCGCACCCCTTTAATCCCAGGACTCAGGAAGCAGAGGCAGGCAGATATCTGTGAGTTCAACGTTAGGCTACTCTACAAGTGAGTCCAGGACAGCCAGGGTTAAAGACAGAGAAACAAACCTGTCTCAAAACAAAACAAAACAAAATTTGGCTAAGTTGCATTTTAAAATAACGTTTTAGGAATTTCATGCATGTATACAATAAAATAATATGATCATATCCACCCCACATTTCCCCTCTCAAATGTCCCTCATATCCTCTAAATATACCCTCATTTCAGCTTCATGTCATCATTTCCTTCTCAGTAACCCACTAAATCCCATCAATGCTGCCTTCGTGTGCTTATGTGGCCACATTGACTGGCATGTGTACAGGCTGCTGGTGGTCATACCCACAAATAATATGACTAGCTGGTTCAATTTGCTATGTAGTAATCTGGTAATAATTGTATAAATGAGAAACATACCTCTATTCATTGCAAGACTTGCTTTTAAAGTTCTTAAATTTCATGAGGATTTTTAAAGAAACATGACTTAATCTTTATGATATATCAAATTTCACATGTTAGTTCTTCAATTATTACCAGTATATTTTGAATTCCAAAACAAAAAACAAAACAAACAAACAAAAAAAATACACTTCTAATGTTGAAGATCACTGGGACAAAATGTGAGATTTTTTGTTTGGTTGTTTCTGCATGCTAAGTACCACTATATGGTATTCTATGAATTCAGACCTGGGACCTGCTGAAACATTTTGGGAGCATACTGTATAAGATAGGTGGACCATATGGGCCTTGAAAAAACACTTGTATCTTCTTGTATCATTGTTCACAAGAGGCCATTAATCCCCTATTCGCCTTAGGTTAGCTACTAACATGGTAAATTCAAGCCCTTGAGTCCATTTGAAAGCCGTGAAGCTTCAGAAATTTTCTGGTATTTTTATCCCTAATTAGAGTGCAGGAAGACACATTTCCTTGACGTTTCATTTGTAGGCCAGCAGGTTATCTTTCACCAGATTCTGTCTTTGAGAGTGTGCATTTCAAGGTCTATAGATGTACATTTGAAGTTCTCTGTCCCTCCCTTCTACCTTGCAAGTGTCCAAGGCCTTTGTTTTTCTTACATGGTCCTAAAATACATGTCTCTTGTTAAGGAGACTCAAATGCCCCTTAGGCCAGACACAGTTCAGCACCTGCTTGTTTGCTTTTCAACTTCCTTGTCATTTGGGGCTGTGGGAAGTTTCTTTTCTGTCTTGAAACTCAGCTATATCATTAAAACAATTTTATTACAACTTATCTGGTATTTACATGACATTGTTTAAAGAGGTTTTTTAGACTATCCAATCTGTATCTTTGGAAAATACGTGTTGTCTATCAGTTTAGTAAACACAGTGACTACTTCTCCCCATATTCAGATGGAAAAAGAGAGTAATTAGTCAAATAAGATTTAATAGTCAGAACAAAGACATGCTTGAATAGAAAATATAAGTGGGAAATAGGAAGAAAAGAAGGAGGTGACAAGAATAAGTAAGAAAAGAATAAAGGAAGGATGGAAGGAAGGAAGAAAATAATTCTAGAGATATGATTTGGGAGAATAGATTAAAAACAATGACTAATTATATTTTCCTAGCCTCTCACTACATTCGCTAGAAATTTTACATATGAGCATTTAGTTCTTTGATACTTTTGTACAGTGTTCTGATCATATTTATAACTCTTGCCCAACTCTTCCCAGATCCACTCCTACTTCACTATCTAGCTAGGTGTCTTTAAAACAAATCTATTTCAAATCTTGAACAAAGAAAATCTATTAAGAAAGATCTGCCCAAATGTTTTAAAATACATGGTCTTCTACTGGATCATGGTGGATTTAGCAGGGGCTACACTCTTAGAGAAAATTGTCTCTACATCTCCCAGTAGCTAATAATGGCCAATAGTATCATAGCTAGGGGTGGGATCACATGCCCAAATCCACATTTACAAACCTGGATTTGATGTAACATAACCTGGTTCAGGTTTAGTGTATACTTTCCCAACTACTGTAAATTCATGTGCAACTGCACTCCTGTGTTTAGATCACATGGCATTGTCCACTGCCTCTTGCTCTTATGTTCTTTCTTCCCTCTCTTCTACATGACCCCTAAACCTTAGGAGTGGCTACAGGATATATATTCTGAGAATTCTACAATCTTTGCTCTCTACAGCTTGGGCAGTTATGAGTCTCTGTGCTGATACATGTACTACAAATTGAAGTTTTTCAGATAGGAGCTGTGAGATACATTGATCTATGAGAATAGTGATAAGTGATTAGAAGTATGTACATTTAGCAGAGGATTAGTAATTTCTTCTGCTTTAAGGCAGATGTCCTGTCTATCTATAGTTTCTTGGACTGCTTATGGTGCCAAGTATGGGTTTCATCTTGTGATCAGAAAGTGATTGGTTACCCCCATGAGGTTCAGACCTCTATTGCACCTCTACAGAATGCCTTACAAAGCCAGTCATTATTACAGCTCATAGCATTCAGAGATGTGTGTGACAGATGTTTATTTTTCTTCTCTAGTAGGTTGCATAGCACCTTCTACCACTAACACAAGTAACCAGAAGTTGTGAAGTTTGTGGGTCAATATTAGTTTAATTTCTCCATGTTCTATGTTTCAAGTACATGGTGTCTAAGCATCAAGTTCTAGATGGTAATCAAGAACAATGGACATAACTTTTAAGGTTGGGGGGGCAGTCAATGAAAACTTTGCTGTCTTATCTGCTTGCTACTCTCATTTAGGTACATTTCATTTTGTAGATAGTTCTTAGACTATATACTGAATCCTAATCTTTGGTTTCCTGAATCATTCTGTGCTTTATTTGTTTGTTTGCTTGTTGTTGCATTTTTGGAATTAAACTTGGAGCCTTGAATATGGCATGAGGCATCTCTACCACTGAGCTATATCCTCACATCTTGATATGTTGGCACACAGCCTCTTTCTCTTAGCTTATGCTAGATAGAACTCATGGTCTTTTCGCCTCTGCAATTTTGTGAGTCCTGGGGTTGTAGGCATCCACAACCATACCCATCTACCTACCATTTGTAAGAAAGTTTGTTTATATGTCCTATTATATTGAAACTCAATAACAGGAACATAAAAGCAGTCCATCATTTCCTTCGAAAATTTGATAATTATATTATATTGTAGTTTGTGTATATGGATATAAAACTTGTAACCAAAAGGTTTTTTACAGAAAACAAAAACAAAACAGGATCTCAAAACAACCCAGAATTCCATGGATGCTTTTCATAGTCAGTTTTTTTTTTCTACTACAACAGAATCCCAGATAATAAGAATATTATAATCAATGTAAGTTTGTTTAGGTCATGACTTTAAAAACTGGAGCATACAAAACTGAGAGGCTGTACCTAGGAAGGCCTTTGTGCTAGGACATAATAGGACGGAATTGCATGTAAGCCACAGTGAGGGAAATAGGAAGTGTAAGGCAAGACATAAATTGCATTAGAAGGCTGCCTGAGAAAATTGACATATTTCCATTTTAACCAATTCATGAAGAGGGGCTCATGGCCTAATCACTTCTTCACAGCCTTGTCTTGCAAGACTCTTAAATTGGCAATGAAATTTCAACATGAAACTAGAAGGGCATAAGCCATAGCAATTGTTAATCAAATGTAAGATAAGTTGTAATGAATTTTTATATCTGTCCCTGTAAAAGAGACATGTCAGTGTGATTAACAGAGCTTAAAATGTACATGGCAAAAAAAAAATTAGATTTTTTTTTCTCCAGCAACATGACCTCAACTGCCACTGAACGCCACTACAAAGCATGTGTGTCCAGGCCCTTTATCTCTACAGAGATGCAGATTTGGTTTTTCCCACCTTGTAATGAGATAACTAAGTTCTAGTTTTCATTAGTGCGTATTAGCCATATGAAAAGCAATTAGATCTATATAGGAGACTAGGTTTAACAAGAGTCAAAAGCCTCTCTGCATTCTTTTCAGTGAGTGTGTCTCACTTGGACATTTCTCACGGCAACTCTGCTCCTTCTGAAGATCCATCCTCCAAGTCCCTTCCACTAACTAACATCAACTTGAGTTTAATATTATGAATGTCAAATCATGGACATCCTTCCACAGCGACAACACTGGAAACTCATACTACCCAAAGGACAATTGTATGATCTGGACTTGAATCATAGCTGTTAAAGACATTCTTAAAAATCACAGGTGATTAAAATAAATGATACATCAAGTCAGTCTTTCTTTTTTTTTTTTCCCCGAGGACATAAAGTACACTGTTTATTTTACCATGCAGAAGAAAACAAGTTGCCATCATTTGCTGTAAGTAAATATTTGGATCATATCATTCACTTAGGTCTTCCCTCACCTCCCAAAGGAGAAAATGAAAAGCTACCTAAATAGTAATCAAGACTTACATAACATTTTTTAAAAGAAGTTAATTAAAGGAAGTGAATTCCAAAAGTGCTTTTCAAAAATATTCAAGAAGACCATACAAGTCTTTCCTACCTCTAGCCAAGCAATTTTTGGTCATATCATGGACCATGTTTCCCTTCTATAGTCCACAGCATGCCTTCCTGCAGAGCAAAGTTCAGCTGAAATGGCAAATGGGTTCTGTCTGACACTTTCCAACCTTTTGAGTATCACAAGGGATATATTAGCTACCATCCCAGTTATCACACTGAACAGCACAACAGCCAACAATTCCCCTTTCTTTGTCAATAAATCAAGGCCCATTATTAAACCCTTCATTAAAGCTAGCCCAAACCCTCAATTGTCATTATTTTTTTTAATTTAATAGATTTTTTCCCTTTATTTTTTATTTCTTCAAGTTACATCTCAATCGCAGTCCCCTCCCTATTCCCCCTCCAGTCCCACCCTCCCACCCTCAACCCCCCATCCTCTTCCCCTTTTTTTTTTCTTTTAAGTTTAAGGTATATCTTATTTCCCACTACAGTTTCCCCTTTCAGTCCAACAAATGGCTCTTTCTCTTATAATAATAAATACAATACAGTACAACAGAGGTAATTAGGCCACAGTTATGAGGATTATATGGCTTAGCATACATTCCCAATGTCCAGTCCATATGTATTTGGTACCTGACTTTAACATTCTACTATCTAACCATCTCCATGAGTTTAAAGTTCTATATCTGACTCAACATTCATACTAATTGCAACACAATTTTTAAAGTATCTTCTTAGATGTATAACACTCTCTTGACTCCTAAACAACTCAAAATTTAATTATGAGACTCTATCTATCTGTTCTTCAATCACCTCAGAGACCTGAGAGGGATAAATATATCTGATTATATAGGAAGTACAGGGTCTGCAGCTTCCCAAACTAAGAAATGACATACCAGTTGCTGCTTTTCGAGAGTCTGTTCCCTTTTCACCTAATAAGACATTTTTCTTCACTAAAGCACTGCTGTGTAGCTAATTACACCCAGAGTGACATCTCTGTGTATTTTTTACACAGAAGATATGGAAGACTACAACATTTGGTCATCCCAAACACAATACATGGATAAGTCCCTAAATAAACACTGTGGCTTATGAGTGTGGATCTTTCCAGGGAGGATATGAGGCTCACTCTGGCGTTTTTCTCTCCTCTGTCTTTCTCTGCTTACAGTTCTGGCAGCCAGTAATGAAGGAGGAAGGTGAGTGCCCCCGTTATTCTGCACTGCCTAATCTTTGACATTTTCAAGAATGACATACTCACTTTCCATTTGCTGCACCTGTGGAGACTCTGTTAAGAGAAGCCGGAGATTTATGCTGCTCTACAAACAAAATCGCATAACTTTAAAAAACAAATGGCACCTGTCTAATGCTTCACAATGTCGGATGATTAATGTCATAGTTTTTGCAAACAAGGGACTGATTCATCCATTTCCATCTTCCTAAGGGCTCTTGGGCAATGGCAAGGTGGAACTTTCATCTGCTCTGTGTTATAGAAGCAAGCATGCTTATAATGACGGTATCGAATGTACATTTGGACCTGTCCACCGGGTATTAACCTTCAGTTCTATGGTCTGCCTACATACAAATACCACTGAACAAAGCTATGAGCAATGAGCTCAGAGCCCTACAGAGAAACTGGGTCAGGCTGCTGAAATTAATTGAAAGTACTTTCATTTTTGTCTCTTTTGACCTCTAAATAATCATTGTAAGTGAATGTAAATCCAAATAAATAAATAAGCTGCATAAAACTTCTACTATTATACTTAACCTAGCCCAATTTACAGGAGAAAATAAAATATCCTATGGGGTAAAGACATTACACTAGATCATGAGTACATACTTGAATTTAATATTTAAAATATTTTATGTCCACTTCATTTTTAAATAATTGTATACAGCAGATAAAATACCATTTCCAATTGAAAAATACAATATATTTTAATCCAAGAAGTATATCTAAACTTTTAAATATAAATTACCTTATTGGAGAATTGTTCTCTAATGTATCATTATTAGTAATTTGCAAGGAAGAATCTGAAGTTACATCTTGGATTAAATTAACATTTAATGATTTCTGGCAGAACAAAATAAGGACTCAAACACGAAAAATATAACAAATTTTGCATCTCCCATCTTTTAACTACAAAATGAAGGTGATAGAGACTTAGGCCATGGAGCATTTGTAAAGATTTGAGTTTAAAGATATCACTAAAGCAATGCCTTTCATTTAACAGGGCCAATCGTTAAAAAGTATTAATCTTTTAATATCGCTTTTCTAAAATTGTAGGCTCAGGACTTAAAATATGTGAGCCTAAGAACATATTTCAAAAGATGATTTTTAGTAACTTGTCTTTGGTAACACGAAAAGGTCAACAGAACTAATTTTTAGAAGGAGAAAAATGCATTCTTTTTTTTGTCGTTTTTTTCCCCATTCTTTTTTTAATATAAGTACTTTATTTTTTTTTGCAAGTTACATGTCAGTGACAAACCCTTCCCTATTCCCCCTTCCTGTCCCACCCTTCCACCCTCTTCCCCCCAACAGCTTCCCTTTTCAATCCAACAAATGGTTCTTTCTCTTATAACAGTAAATTCTATACAAAACAGCAGAATTAAATATGCCACATTTATGAAAGTTAAATGGCTCGGTGTACCTTCCCAATGTCCAGTTCATACATATTTGGCCCCTGACTTTAACCTTCTACCTTCTAACCATCTCCATGAGTTTAAAGTTCTATAACTGACTTAGCTTTCATACTAACTTGCATCATTATTATAACCATCTTCTTAGATCTAGAACGCCCTCTTGATTCCTAAACAACTCAAAGTTTAGCTATGAGACTCAAGCTGTCTATTCTTCAACCACCTCAGAGAGCTGAGAAGGATAAATATATCTGCTTATATAGGAAGTGCAGGGCCTGCAGCTTCCAATACTAAGAAATGACAAACCAGTGACTACCTGGACAGTTCCCATTTTCTCTCCATACATTCCAGCATCAGTCTTCAGCCTTTTGGTCCTGTTTCTCTGACAGACATTTATTGTAGAGCAGGGATTATGAAGGACTTACCTACCCTGTCTTGGCAGAGCTAAGCTGTCGACTTCCCTGCTACCAAGTTTTGTCCTTTTTGGACAGCAGTCTGTCTGCAGTTGAAGCAAGGAGTTTTTACATGCCAAGAGATAGGCTTGCCACTAATTCAACCATCTCACACTGGAGATTCTTCGATGCTTATCTTCTACTTGGAGTAGAATAGGGGGTGCTGTCAGGAGCTGATATGTCATGATATCAAAAAAAAAAATCTTAATTTAAGACCACATCTTTGAATGCCATATTCTGCAGATCTCTTGGGGTTTTTGAAGATGCCCTATCTATCTCTTGTATTTAGATAAGCAAATGTTGCTTGTCTCTTAACAACTTGATTACTGAGTAGCTTAGAGAATATGTGTGTACACTGATACAAAATTAGTAGTATATTTGGCTAAAGTGGTATTGACCATTGTTTATTGTGCAAAAATAAGATTGTATTGGACTACGTCGGTATTGATATTTGTATATTGATACAAAATTAAGATTATAGTTGGCCACAATGGTATTGACCCTTGTATATGGACGCAATATTAAGATTGTATTGGGCCACATAGGCATTGATCTTTGTATATTGATACAAAATTAAGAGTATATTTAGCCACATTTGAATAGATCTTTGTATATTGATACAAAATTAAAGGTAATGCTTCCTAATGGTATCGTACCTAGAGATACTTAAAAATGAAATGTGAAGCTCTGGCCTCTTGATACCAACCGTCTTAAACTGTTTAGGATAGTTAAGAAAAACAAACTCCTAGTCATGCATGCATGTCACCTTGTTAGCTACTATGACAGTCTATCACAGAAAAATGCATTCTACATAGGAATTTCAACTCACTGTTTATCATTCATCTAATATTGTTTCTTATATGTGTGCTATTTTTGTTATTATTTATTTTTATATTTTTAAGCAGAAGTACATGCTAAAGGTACCAGCCTGATCAAAATGACTATATTTTTAGTCTGTATGGGATATTTATTTTAGTGGGGCAAAGAGACAGATAAGAATTTGAACACGACTTCCATATGATGAACTATAGTAATGTGCCAAGCCCATTAGGTCCTATAGTTCAGTGGTGAGGTTGAGTTGTATTCTCAAGGGAATTGGTGGTATTTCTTAGATAAAATTTCTAACCTTCTGGAGCTTAAATTATGAATAGAGAAGAAAAGAAACAGTGCATTTTAAAGGAGCCTGTTGTTGTACATACAAAAGTTTATTGTTATTGAGAAAGATTTAATCAGAAAGGAAGTATATATGATACATGTTTTAAAATGTGAATGGTACCTTTGTTGCTAATTAGATAATGAAGGTATTCAGAAAGGCTGTGCCAAATACATTAGAAAGTTACTAATATCCGGCCTGTAAGAGATGGCAGTGGTTTTTGGAGACAGATGTATCAGCAGAGACGGGAAGATATTTGAAATATACTTTGAAAACCAATATTAACATTGAATAAAGAAATGAAGTGGCTGCCTTATATAGCTACTTCCTTCAAATTGCAAAGTTCCCTCTTTGGAGGAAAAGTTTGAAAGCCACAGGAAATTGATGATACAAGCAAGTCTCAGGATATTCATGAAATCTATCAGTTACAGGAGAATCAGAAAGCTATGGTATGAACAAGGCCCTTCTCAATCAGTCTATAGTATTTTATTTTTTGCTGAGAATGAAATGGCTCTTTCTTATGAAGAACTATAATTCCATAGATGAAGTTCTTGTGCTGTGATCATCATCTTGGTGATCCAGTGTGATCTTAGAGTCACCATATTCCTGTAGTTAATCCTAATATACTCATTAACTGAGAAAGATAGGTTCAGGAAGAATCACTCTGCTGACTTACCATCAGTGTCATGTCTTGGGTAAATAGATGTTTGTTCACACGTCCTCTGGAAAAGTCAGGAAACATGTTGTTATTGGAGTTGAAATAAAGATATCGTTATGATACTCAGGTTTCTGGCTTGAAAAATGCACAAGGAGGTAGGTAATAAGCAGCAGAGGATGAGTATGCTCAGAGGAATCAAACAGGTTTGAAAAGTCTGGGAGATATTTAAGTCATTTTAATACACAGAAAAAGATGATATTCTTCAGCTTGAGTGTGTTGAAACTCAATGTACTTTCTTCCAAAATATATATATTTTAAAGTGAATGGAAAGCACTGATCATTTATAGAGAAATGAGGTAAAGAATGACATATAGGCTATACTGCAGAATATTCATTGAGAAGGCCAGAGTGAAATCCATTCTGATGCATACTACTTACTATCTCCTCCAAGTAGAAATTTTACTTATTCAATTGATATGCATACATACATACATGTATACATATATACATACATACATACACACACACACATGCATATATATATATATATATGTATGTATGTATACTGGTGCTGATCTCTATATGATATAAGTTTAGTTTTTACATTTTATTACCAATTTTTTAAAAAATCAGTACTGTGTTATGTCTTGATTGTTCATATATTTTTCAGTGATGTAGTTACAAAGCTCTGATATATAAACTAGTATATTTTTAAATATGAATACAGTTTGGCCTTAACATTTAAAGGTAATCTAATAGAGGATCTTTCGTTTTTAAACACTGGCATATGGCATATATGATGAAATGTATTACTATTTTTTTTTAATACCAAGATCTTTAACCTTAGCTAAAGTTTAACCAAGTTTCAATGCTCACCTATATTCCTTCCTGCTTGGATGGAAAATGGAAGTTTAAAAATAAAATATTTCGGCAGTTGAAAATGTAAAGAAAGTATCAGTGACACATAAACCTGCTTGATAAGCTTAATTTGGAAAAATTAGCACAATGGAATACAATCAATAGAATCTAATAATTACAGAAAAATTGCAGAATTCTCATGAGCACATATGTGCTGTACATGCTATACTGATTACTTCCATGTAAAATGTTTAATTAGATTTTCACTTAAGGCAGTTCATCATAAATGAGACTGTCATTTTACTTTTGAGAGCATTTCATTTTTTTTTAAATCAGCATCAATAAGGAGTGAAATCTAAAATTTGTTCAGAACAAGGACTGGTACATAGAATTTGTAATGATATCATCACCTTCCATTTCACCTACTGCTGAACCTAAACATATCAGGGTAAGTTTGAAACAACAACAAACATGAAGAGGTTTTCAAATGTGAATTTGAGTAGTAAATAACAAAAAAAGACATCAAAATTTCCATTTGCTTGTTTTAAACTTTAAGCTTGTCTATGTGGTTGCTAAATTAAAACAAAAATATTATTTCTATAGTGACTAAAAGCTGACTATAATTGAAAAGATGTCATGTGCATCCTTCTGAGTCTGGGTTATCTCACTCAGGATGCTTCTCTAGTTTGATCCATTTGGCTGTAAATTGTATAATTTCATTGTTTCTGATAGCTGAATAATATTCCATTGTGTAGGTGTACCATAGATTTTTTTTTTTAATCCATTCTTCGGTTGAGGGACATCTGGGTTGTTTCCAGTTTCTAGCTATTACACATAAGACTGCTATGAACATAGATGAGGAAACTTCCTTGTGATTCCGTGAGGAGGAGTCATTTGGGTGTATACCCAGAAGTGGTATGGCTGGGTCCATAGGCAGAGCTATTCCAAGTTTTCTAATATATCACCAGACTGATCTCCATAGTGGTTGCACAAGCCTGCACTCCCACCAGCAATGGAGCAGTGTTCCCCTTTCTCCACAACCTCACCAGCATGTGCTGTCATTTGAGCTTTTGATCTTAGCCATTCTGACAGGTGTGAGATGGAACCTCAGAGTCATCTTGAGTTGCATTTCTCTGATGACTAAGAATGCTAAGCATTTCTTCAAGTGTCTCTCAGCCATTAGGGATTCCTCCTTTGTGAATTCTCTGTTTAGGTCTGTTCCCCATTTTTTGATTGGATTATTTGGTTTCTTGGCATTTAATTTCTTGACTTATTTGTAAATTTTGCATATTAGCCCTCTGTCAGATGTGCAGTTGGTGAAGATTTTTTTTCTCAATCTGTAGGCTGCCGTTTTGTTCGAATGGGGAAAACCCTCGAACTCTTGGCCCAGGTGACCACTTCCTGAACAGAACACCAACAGCTCAGGATCTAAGACCAACAATCAATAAATGGGACCTCATGAAACCAAAAAGCTTCTGTAAGGCAAAAGACACTGTCATGCGTACAACACAAATACATTATTTCTATAGAGAAACAAAATAGTTTGGAGGGTCACTTAACACCTTAAGATGCTTTTGAGTATCAAATAATTCCATATCAACTTAAACATTTACTCAAAAGGCACTAGTTTATTGTTTTCCTCCTCCCATTCCAGCAGGTTAAGCCTGCAGGTATGAGAGGCGGTACATGAGCCAAAAAATTGTTTAATTTTACATTTCTCAATATATACTTGAAAATATACTTATGAGTAAGGTTTTGCTTTTATTCCTAGATTGATTCTAAGCTCAGATAACTAAAAGTTTGTCTTGTGAATTAGCTCAATGGTGAACATTCTTTTTCCTTCTGTTTGGTCTGTCCATAATTTTTGTACATAATTGTACTCTTCTAAGCACAACAACTATTACTTTAATCACAGCTTCAACGTGTCATAAAATAAAACTAATTTAATTACACTTAGCAATGACCACTAGACTCATTAAGATATTAATGGAGCTTATAATTAGTAAATTATTTACTGGTTGCTAATAAGAGCAAATGACAAAATTTAAATACAAAACAAAAATGTCCTCAGGTAAATTTTCTCAGTTTCAATCACATCTGATGTTCTTGGGGTAGTATCTACAGATACAAGGCAGAATTGAGACTCATGAGCAAGGGGAATATATCCAAGAACATTCTAAAGAAATGCCTTTATGTCTACCAAAGGTAATCATTTGCTTCTGAGAAAGTTTAGCTAATTACTTTAATACACTAGAAAATCGATTAAAATCAGCAATATTAGCAGAAATGAAATCCTGATATTTTGTTAACTATATTTTTCACAGCAAATGAATTCACAGCTCTGTATTTTTATGGCAGATAAGTTAGTCTTACTGCATTGAAAACTCTACAATGGTCCTTTTTATGTTTTTATTTTATGATTTGCCACAATACAATTCTAAAGTAAATTATATTTTTATAAGCCATTACATGAATTAAAATTAATTTTATTTTTATATAGCAGGGACATTTAGACCAATTTTAAACCTTAGCTGAATGGTTAATACTTTGGAAGATATCTCCTACTGAATACTGGGGATTAGGTAACTATATAAATGACATGTCTTTATTAACCTATGAAAATATTACTGGATACTTGATATTATTTGGTCATTGGATCCTCTCCTAAATACATAAACATAAACAAAACTGATACTTACGACTCCCCTTGGATAGCTCATAAAATGAAGACATGCTTCTGTATCTCAGATTGGGCAATAATACAGAAAGATTTTATTTCAGATTTCTCTTTTCAGAACAGACGAAGAGTCAAATATTGCACTGTATAAATACAATACTACCACACAGTAAAATGACTCAGGATGATCATGAGTTCAAGGCCAGACTGGGATTGATGATAAAACTGTTTCTCAAAACAAAAATGAGCCTTACTTTCACCAATGGACAGGTCATTGAGACAGAAACTAAATAGAGAAATAATAAAACTAACAAATGTTATGAATCAAGTGGAGCTAACAGATATCTACAGAACATTTTACCCAACACAAAAGAATATATCTTTTTCTCAGCACCTTACATAACCTCCAAATTTGACCATACTGTCAGTCACAAAGCAAGCCTCAACAGATACAAGAAAAATGACATAAATCCTTTTATATTATAAGACCACCATAGACTAAAGCAGGACTTCAACAACAACAGAAACAACAAAATTCCTACAAACCTTGGAAACTGAAAATCTCCCTACTCAATGATCACAGGGTCAGAGAAGAAATAAAGAAATTAAAGATTTTCTAGAATTCAACAAAAATGAAGGCACAACATACTCAAACTTATGGGATACAATTTATAGCATTAAGTGCTTTCATAAAGAAACTGGAGAGACCCCATATTAGTAACTTAACAGCTCACCTGAAAGTTCTAGAATAAAAAGAAGCAAACACAACCAAGAGGAATAGACAGCAGGAAATAACCAAACTCGGGACTCAAATCAATAAATTAGAAACAAAGAGAAAAATACAAAGAATCAACAAAGCCAAGAGCTGGTTCTTTGAGAAAAATCAACAAGATAGACAAACAACATAGCCAAACTAACTAAAAGTCAGTGAGACAGTATCCAAATTAACAAAATCAGAAATGAAAAGGGGGACATAACAATAGACATCGGGAAAATTCAAAGAATCCTTAGGCTTCACAAAATTTGAAAATCTAAATGAAATAGATGCTTTTCTTGATAGACACAACTCACCAAAGTCAAACCAAGATGAGGTAAACAATTTAAATAATTTTATAACCCCTAAAGAAATAGAAGATAGAAGCAGTCTTTCTATAACCCCTAAAGAAATAGAAGCAGTCATTAAAAATATCTCTCTCTCTCTCTCACTCATACAAACACACAAACACACACACACACACACACACACACACACACACACACACACACACACACACAAAGTCCAGGGCCAGATGGTTTCAGTGAAGAATTCTATCAAATTTTGAAATAAGAGCTATTACCAATAGACCTCAAAATATTCCAAAAATTAGAAACAGAAGGAACATTGCCAAACTCATTCTATGGGGCCCCAGGTAACCTGATACCCAAACCCATACACACTCAACTAAGAAAGAGAATTTGAGAGCCGTATCCCCTATGAAAACTGATTCAAAAAAAACTCAATAAAATACTCACAAACTCAATCCAAGAACGTATAAAAAAATTCATTCGCCATGACCAAGTTGGCTTCATCCAATGAATATAGGGATGGCTCATTATATGAAAATCCATCAATTTTATTCACCATATAAACAAATTGAAAGACAAAAAGCAAAAACAACAAAAGAAAATTCCCATTGCTGGTGGAAGTGCCAGTGCAAACTTGTACAACCACTTTGGATAACAATTTGGTGTCTTCTCAGAAAATTGGGAATAGTTCTTCCTCAAAGCCCAGCTCTACCACTGCTGGCCATATACTAATAGGAAGCTATACCAAATCACCAAGACACTTGCTCAACTATGTTCATAGCAGCTTTATTTGTGATAGCCAGAAACTGGAAACAACCTAAATATCCCTCAGTTGAAGAGTGGATAAAGAACATATGGTAGATTTACACAATGTAATATTACTCAGGTATTAAAAACAAGGACACCATGAAATTTACAGGCAAATAGATGGAACTGGAAAATATCATCCTGAGTGTGGTACACCAGAACCAGATCTACAAAGATACACATGGTATCCAGTCACTTATAAGTGGCTATTAGCCATAAAGTACAGGATAACCATGCTACAATCCACACACCCAAAGAAGCTAAGTTACAAGGAGGACCCAAGAAAGGATGTTGGAATCCCAGTGACAATAGGAAATAAAATAAACATCTGAAGTAGATGGAGTGAGGGAACTGGATTGGAGAGGGATTGGGGAGGGGAAAGGGAATAGGGATCAAGTGTGGTGAGAGGTGGGGAGGGTTAAGAGAAAGAAGGGAAATCTATAGGAATGAATCCCTTGGGTAAAGGAGGCTTCTGGTAGTCTATGGATTTGGCCCTAGCTGAGATTCCTAGAAGTGGGTGATATGGAGCCTTAAGTGGCCACTTCCTATAGTCAGATGGGACCTCTGGTAGAGGGAGGGTGTCACCAACCAACCCACAAAACATGTGACCCAAAATATTCCCTGCCTACAAGAAGTGAAGGAATAAAGATGGAGCAGAGATTGAGGGAATGTCCAACTAATGAATAGCCCAACTGAGACCTACAGAATAAACTAACCTGGACCCATGGGTCTCACAGAGACTGAACCACCAACCAAAGAGCATGTATGCGCCTCCTACATATATGTAGCAAATGTGCAGTTTGCTTTTCATTTGGGTCCCCTAGAAATTTGAGTGGAGGCTGTCTCTGACTGTTGCCTGCCTCTGGATTATTTCCCATAGTTTTCCTGTCTTGTCTGGCCTCAGTGAGAGAAGATGTGCTTAGTCCTACTGCGACTTGATTACCAGTGTGGGTCGGTTTCCATGGGGGCCTCCCTTCTCTGAAGAGCACAGGAGGTGGGGACGGGGGTGTGAAGGTGGTACTGGAAGGAGAGGAGAGAAGGGGCTGTTTTCTGGATGTAAAGTGAGTAAGTAAATTAATAAGGAAATGAGAAAAACACAAATTTATTGACGAATTATGTAATATCTTATATTAGAGCTGTACATCTGAAGCAGTAAGTGATTATCCTAGCAGTGTAATGCTAGCTATCTGTGTTCTGATTATGACTAAGCCCAGAGCCACTTTTTGCCATTCACTAGCTTTGCCAAATGGAAGTAGTTGGGATTCACAAAACTTCACACAAACGTACACACTATTTGATGCATATCTGAGCTGGACTCTCTCTAGTCCAGCTTATTTTTTTCCTTTCTGCTTTTTTGTACTCCCAATCCATCTTTGTAAACTCTCCAGTCTTACTGTTTCTCTAAAATTTGCTATAATTGCTGCCCACCATAATTAAAAGTTGAAACTATCCCAAAGTCATATATAGTAAATATGTCAGATTGTCACTCTTAGGATGTAATGAAATGTGTTAAAGGTATGTGGTCTTGGTGAGTGGGTTAAATGAGCAGAGCTGTGACCCAAAAGGGGATTGTGAGAGCCCAGTCTCTTCTCTTTTGCTGTGCTTGATTCCTACTATGAGGTGAATGACAGGATCTGACAAAAGCTTTCACCATGTTGCTGACTTAACTTAGACAAAAAGCAATTAGATCAAACGACCAAGAAAGAAATCCTCACAACTGTACTGTAAGATGCATCATGTGCCTTTATTAACTGATAATCTCAGTCATTTGTTGGAGTGATGGAAAGCTGAAGCACAATATTTTTTTGTCACATTTCCCGAAGATGCCCCATCATTCAGGTGTAACTCACAAGGTTCCTCTAAGGTAATTCTAGATGAAGAAGCCAATGATCCCACACCTCAGATACTCTAACGTATCACCCAAATCTCTTTTATTGCTAACATTTGACACTATGTTCAAATATTTTATATACTTGAGTGCAGGTTTAAAAGTTTTCCTTCCAGTATGTTAGATCCTCAAAGACAGATGCTATGTTTGACTTGTTTTTTTGGCTCAGCCCCTAAGCTAAAAACACATGTGCAGTGTTGGGTAACCATGTATTTCTGATGCCTACTGGGAAACTTGTGGGGATAAAAGAATCGAGGAACATTTTTTTCACTGTGTAATCTTGGACTACGGTAGCTACTTTATAAAACAAATATTAGTGTTTTGTGAACAATGCCCCACCATCACTTTCATCCTCTCTAAAATTTGTCTTTCTAGTTTCCATTCATTTGTCTCCACCTGAAGAGAATTTTAATAACTCCAATTGTTATAAGTTTCCCCTGCATAAATGTTTTTAACACAAGCTATTCAAAATTGTAGAGAGTGAAAAATTATATCACTTACTTAAAATTATATTTGAAGGATCCTTGCTGACTAAATAATTACACAAGTGTGAGTTAATTATTATAAATGTTAATATCACTCTAAATAATAGGCATTGTGACTCTTGCAAGTTTTTTTTAGAAGATTGATTTTTAAAAATTTTTAATTTTTTTAATTTATCATAAAAATGTTTCTTGAAACTCGTCTTAATTGGCCTTAAGTGTATCTTTTCTTTGTGTTATGTTCACATAATTGTATAATATATCTCTGGAGGGATGATTAATACATTTTTAATGAAGAGATTGATGCTATGCTTCAGTTACCCCTCTAGATTTTGGGTGAACGAAGTACAAGATTATAATTCCATAATGTGAAAGCAAGAAAGTTTCAATCATTATCTCATAAACACATATTTGGACAAAACTGAGAGATAAAAGCTCTCTGGGATATATGAAGTAAGAAATAATAAAGTAAACCATGCTAGAGAGGCAATAGAGTTGCAAACTCTATCACTGGGCCTCATACTTGCCCAACAAGGTGGCCCTTTCAGGATATGAGTAGTTAAATCTCCATGGACCATTAACCACTGGCCCCCTGTCTAGCATTGTCAGCAAGGATGCTGCATGTAATCACTCACATCATGAGTCACACTCATGGCTCCTATGAACTGCAATGATGTTTCAACAACTCATTTCACTGGGTCACTGATCAACCATCAAGTAGGAGTTTTTAACATGGCCCTGTTTGAAACTGAAGCCAAAGAATAATGAGATATGAACTGTAGTCATGGCCAGCAATCACTCTCCTAAGCTGTTAAATGGCATAACATATGGTTACTGCTAGCTGAATGGAATCTATGTAATTCAAAAATAAAATCAACATACAAAGCAAATTTGGATTTTGCATATAAATTGTTACTCTAAGACCAATTTTGCTTTTACCTTAACTAATAGAAAGGTAACAAAAATGTTGAGGAAGGGCTTTGTTTACTTTCTTATTTTTTTGTTTTTAGTGTATGTAATTCAAGCATGTTAACCTTTTGAAAGCATGAACATCAAAAAGGACACTGTCCAGTCTCTACTGATCCCCACTGTCTCTATCCTCTATGCAAAGGTCAAGATGACAGACACAAAAAAATTAAGCTGTATCCACCAAATACACAAATACCCATCAAAGCTCTTTCTTGCTAGGAAGTAATATGGTGAAAACCTAAAGGGAAGCTAACTTCTAAGTGTGGCTTTCAATAATTTTCCTGGGAGGACCTCAATTTTCCAAAGTGTTTTTCACCTAGAATTCTGAAGTGAAAATTAATTCCCCTAAGAATTAATATTCACATGCAGAGAGGAGCACAGAACTTTATCTGCAAACACCTGAAAGGCTATGGGAGCAGAAAAGCTTGGCTATCCCAAAGTATACCTGCTTTCCCTCTTCTGGTATTAAAGTTACAGTGAATGTATGGCCACCCAGAAGGAAGACTACATTGCCCCCAAAGCTTTGCAACCATGTGTGGTCACATGATCAATTTCCAGCCAATAAAGCAGAAATCAAAGTTATGTGTACAAGGAGCAATCTCTACTCAATGATTCTCCTTCAAGAAGACTTAGCAGATTCAAGAGAGTGAACCAGGACAACTCAGGGAATAGAATATATCACACCAGAAACTACAGAAGAGCCTGAACCTCAACCCTGTGAACCTATCTTGTGAACTCTGGACTACCTGGACTCCAACTGCCTCACAAGAGAAAGATACATGTTCCTCTGTTTTCAAACCCTATTACTTTGGTCCTCACTCCAGCAGTCAATCTTGTATCTAATAATCATGGATTCCTTGGGTACAGCGAATTTGCATGAACCTCAACTTGCCTTGCAGCTCTGGTTGGATGACTGGGTATCTATATAGTCTTGTTGCATTTTACTTTTTATTCACTTTTGTTAAATTTGCATTTAAAGTAAAAGTTTTCATTATGGCATTTTCATACATTCTCTATTTTGTTTGTTCCTCTATGTACTGCCCCCCCTCACCTCTTTTCTTCTTTTGCTGGTTCCTCTCCTTCCCCCTCTATACCCCTTCTGCTTTCAGGCCACATATATTCTATTGTTTGCTTTTTATCTTTCCCCATCTCTTCCTTAAGAGTCTATTTTTCTGTCACATGGGCCCTTTCCTGAGTTATAAATATGCACAGAGAGAAGAGGAAGAGAATAGATAGATATACCAATACAGAGATGGATATAGATTATAGATACATGATGATAGACCATAGATAGATAGATAGAGAGATAGATAGATAGATTTAAGTATGAAGTAGCTGAGATCCAAATTCATGATTCTCTAAAGTACACTTTTCAATCTTTCAAATAGCTCTACCATTTAAATAAGATAATTCCCAATGAAAGGTGGCATAAGAGGAACAAAGATGTTTTGATCAGAACCCTAGAAATGAACTAGCAGATGCTTAAACTGCCTACGTACACCTAATAAACTACTAGTCTTGCCAACACACCTGAAATCTAAGTTCTCAGTTTGTGCATCAAAGACATTTGTATGCACTTATGTGTGCAACGTGTAAGAGAATCAAAATTTACCTATGTCCGCTGGGGATTTTCTTTGTTCAATTTCAGAACCTCGTTCTGAGAACTAAATTTTCAACTGCAGAAAAACATGCAAATACATTTCTTGTATGTTTTATATGACATTGGGCCTTTTGTAAGGGAATAAACACCCAGAGGTATAATTTGGATTTGAGCAGTGTGGTGGTTTGAATGAAAATGGCTTCCATTTACTCACAGGGAGTGACATTATTAGAGGTGTGGCCTTTTTAGAGGAGGTGTGGCCTTATTGTAGGAAGTGTGTCACAGAGGGTGGGCTTTGAGTTTTCAGAAGCTCAAGCCAGGCCCAGTCCTTCACTCTCTTCCTGGTGCCTTTGGATCTTGGATGTAAACCTCTCAGCTACCTCTCCAATGACAAGTCTGCTTGCATGCCACCATGCTCCCTGCTATTTTGGCAATGGGCTAAACCTTTGAACTGTAAACTATACCCTAATTAAATATTTTCCTTAATAAATGTTGTCGTGATCATAGTATTGCTTTGCAGAAATATAACCCGTAACTAAGGGAAGAATGTATATCCTGAATTGACAAAGGGTAGTTGTAAATTGTGAAAATGTGACAAGTTGAAGAGAGACTTCTTGGGTTTGCAAAGCTGGTAGGAAATGTCCCAGAATGACACAGGATAATTAACAAATGCTTGTACAAATATTTCTGGGTCTCCATGTCTCATCCTTGATTTAAATAATAATTATGCTGTCCTTTTGACATAGGAAAACCATCCTTCCAATGAGAATTTCCTGATCTGATTATAATTGTAATAAATAATGTTTAGATGCTCTTTATATATCTACTATTTTTTTCAAGTGCCTTTTAGTTCAAAATATGCCAAAATGGCATATTTTTAAATTGTAAGTTCATAGTCCCTCAGTTAATTTCTATGCTCATTTTTGAAAAGCAACAATGGGTGGTATCAGACCATGCTATTTTTGAGAATTATAATTCAAGCCCAGGGATGATATGCTTGTATAGAATCAGGTGTGGCACCTTTTAAAATTTGTTGTTTTTTAAATTCTGAGTCACCTTTTTAGGCAGTTCTCTCATATTGTTACTTCATTAAGAGAAAGAAGAGAGAAAAATGACTTGGTGACTGGTCTGTACTTTGTAATTCAAGTGATACTTTCTAGAAGAGAAAAAAATTAAAGCCATTAACAAAAGGGCAAATACAAGATAGAATAAAGGACACACAGGTTCTCTGTTTGTGTGTTGTGTTATCAAATGTCAGCAAGGTGCTTAAACAAATAAAGGATCCAAAGGCAAGGTGGGTTTTGTCTTGAGGCTGATTCTAGGGTTTTGTTCTAATTTGAAGAAGGGAAAACAAAAGAACACCTCACAGAAATATGCATCAGACAGAAAGGCCTTCAGTTCCCTTGGGTGTGTGAAGTGTTTGCCTTACCTGATTGTATCTTAGGCATATGTGGAGAGAGATTCAAAGATAATTTTCAAAGTTAGAGAAAGAAAGTTGACATCTGAGAGATGAAGAAAGCTGATTTTTCTGAAAGAAACATGCCCACAGAAGCACAACAGAAACTAAATGCCAATATTTTAATATAAGCAATAATAATTATTAAAAGAAGTGGGCTGCCATTTTGCTTTTGAAATATCTCCAGAGTTTGAGAGGAAACAAAATGCAGAAGCAATAATTACATGAAGCAGGACCTACCGGTTCCAAAGACATATAACTTCCCAAATATATAAACTTGCGAAACTTCTTTCATGTAAGAACTCTCTTAGTAATCAACATTTAAATGCAAACCAATCTAACTGAGCAAAGGCAGACACATATTCATGCAAGGGAAAACATCCTGAATGATTTGAATAGGACCTTTACTTGGAAACCATTTTCCTTATATTACCAGGAAAAAAAAAAAAAAAACGGCTTTGTTTCCAGCTGTGAGTTGGTACAGCACCCTATAATGGAATCAAAGGAAAGAAGTATTTGCTTTTGAGTCTCTCTTTTTACAGTGTTGGAGTACAGCTGATGAAGCGCACATCCATCCACACTGGCTTACAACAGGGAAAAGGCAGTCGTCTTGGTTAAAAGGTATTTTGCAGCAGCATTGGGAACAGCTGCAGCCACTCCAGAAATGAAAACGTTCAGGGAAGGAGTGCACATGTATATCAAGTTCAGATCTGTTTACACCAGCCACAAGCAGAAGAGCAATGCTGTATGACCAGGCTGCCTCTGCACTCCGGGAAGAAACTCAAAGGAAAGGGGAAGATCATTTAATGAGACACCATAGTGCTTCCACTACTCAAGGCCAGATGAGGCAGATGGCTCCTGCTTCCAGAACCCCTGTTATCCCTCACTTCTGTCTGTGCATTCCATGAGTGCTTGGCTGACAGGAAGAGAGGACAGTTTCAAAGCTCATGCCTATTGCTAGAAATGAAAAACGCCTCACTTCCTGAGCCCATATCTAAGGTAGGAAATAATCAGTCCCTCCAGTGTCTATATTCTGTACTGAAAGGAGAAAAAAAAAAAGTTGACCGAGTTTGTTTGTATAATAGCAACCTGAAGATAGCAGATCTGGACAAGGGCTTCCTGTTCCTGCCTGCCACATAATTGTATGTCTGCATTGAGACTCAATTCACTGTGGACCTGGGGTAATTATGGCTGAGGGTAAAACAGTGAAAGGGACAGGTCCCAAGGTATTCATCATTTCTTTTGCTGATAATTCACAACACAGAAGTCAGTCATTTAAATTAAATAAATTTTAGAGTAGGCTGGCGAAACAGATGGAGTTGTAACAGCCACATGACAGGAAATTGTAAAGCTGCGGGGGACAGATTTCCAGAAACAAGAAGTGAATGTTACAATATGTCGGAGTAGTCCCTCCGAATAGAGCAGTGTATGTGATCACGGCTGCTGTTATAAAGGGCTGATTTAACAAGCTTCACTAATTACCTCCCTGGTTCAAAGTTAGCCCACTAACTTGTAGCGACAATTTTCAATTGTCCTAACCTCGCTACATGTTTAAAGTTACTTGCTCTCAAGGAAATTCCATGAAGGTTAGTTGTAATGGAAAACCTTCGAAGTTAATCTGTATAATCAAAAGGACCAATACTAATGCAGTGACAATGTGTTTCCTAGCCTGAATCCAATAATGCTTTCTCTTCACATAATCTCTCTCTCTCTCTGTTCTTTGAGACAGGGTTTCTATCTCTCTCTGTGTGTGTGTGTGTACATGTTTAGACACATGAACACACCTCCTACCCCAGTGATTTCAGGTATCCACCATGCCCAGTAGGACACAGATTCATATAGAAGCAATTTAACTTAGGCACTCATGGAAATCAGGGAAGGGATCCAAATGCTGAAATTCTTAACAGCTGAATCATACATGGCAACTTGGAAGAGTTGTCTTGGAACTCCTATAGTCTGAAAATATCCAAAGTGAAATATGTTGAATTGCCTCGCGGGGGAGGTGGGTGGCGAGAAAAATACCAGAGCTTTTTATCATCAAGAAAAAAGTAAATGTTTGGAAAAGTTGATTGCAGTAACAAGTGTTCCCTCACCCATACCTTTCATTTTATAAAAGTATATGTGTGCTTCTCAGGTGTAAATAGTCTTATTTAAGAAGAATCATGGAAGAAGCCACAGTATGAAATCGCTTCAGCTCTGTGAGGGGGTGTGAAGCGCAAATGACTGAGATATGCTAATTTACCCCAACTAGATGCATCTCCTAGGGAGAATGCTAACCAAACTGTGTAAATAGTATACAAGAAACTGGGGGAAATCTAACTTACTTTTCCCTGCCGGCTCAAAATTTATTGAGGATGCAACTGTTATTTTTGCAGGTGAAACACATTAGCTAACAAAGGTGTCATTCCTTTCTCTTAATGCACTTGGAATAATTTACAAGCTAACAGCATTCACTGCTGACTGGTCTCAAATGGCATCATTGTGCCCTCCCCTCAAGCGGTGCATCTGTTAAAAGATTTCAGGAATACAGTCCTATTTTGTTGCCCAGAAGTTATCAACCTGGTAAAGACATTAGAGGTCACAATCCTGCAGGCAAATGTTGAGGGATAATTTTCTCTGCCTATGTGTAGCAGTTTGTTCAATGGATTTTTTTTTTTAAACAGGGCTTAGTAACATTCATACCTAACAACTGTCTCTAGTAATAAGGATACCAATATGCTATTCATTCTGTGTCCAAAATATTGAAAACAGTGTAATTTCTCTCTATAAGATTGGACATTTTAATTGCTTTAAAAACTCATTATATTATTCCTTACACCATTTCTCACTGGAAGTTTGTTATCTGACTTAGTTTCATAAGAAGCAAGAATACGCTTAGCTCTCAACTTCAACTGGTCGCAGTTAAGAACAGATGAGGTTAGTACTTGAGGTTCTTTAAGGAGAAGGGTTTTGTTCAGAAAGTATCATTGGATCACCAAATATTTTCACCAAGAAAGTAGAAACGTCTTGCTTTTGAATTTCTTCCTATGTAGCTCTACCAACTGACAGAAACTAGAGAGTAAGTGTTGATATGTTATATATTTACATGTGTACAGATTTAATGCTAATTTAATTTAATGTTTTATAAGTGGTTCTCTACTTCCATGAGTAATTTACTGTTAATAGTACTTTAAAATCTAATGCTCGTTTATTATGTGTACAGTATTCTTTCTGCAGGTATGCCTGGAGGTCAGAGGAGGGCACTGGATCTCATTATAGATGGCTGCAGGGAACTGAACTCAGGACATCTGGAAGCAGCCAGTGCTCTTAACCTCTGAGCCATCTCTAAATGCCAAGAAACCAAATAATCCAATCAAAAAATGGGGGAAAGAGCTAAACAGAGAATTCACAAAGGAGGAATTCCTAAAGGCTGAGAGACACTTGAAGAAATGCTCAGCATCCTTAACCATTAGAGAAATGCAACCAAGATGACTCTGAGATTCCATCTCACACCTGTCAGAATGGCTAAGATCAAAAGCTCAAATGACAGCACATGCTGGTGAGGGTGTGGAGAAAGGGGAACCCTCCTCCATTGCTGGTGGGAGTGCAGGCTTGTGCAACCACTATGGAGGTCAGTCTGGCGATATCTTAGAAAACATGGAATAGGTCTGCATTGGGACCAAGCCATACCACTTCTGGGTATACATCCAAATGACTCTTCACTAAATCACAAGGAAGATTCCTCATCTATGTACATAGCAGCCTTATTTCTAACAGCTAGAAACTGGAAACAACCCAGATGTCCCTCAAGTGAAGAATGGATTAAAAAACTATGGTACATCTACACAATGGAATACTACTCAGCTATAAGAAACAATGAAATTATGCAATTTGCAGCCAAATGGATGGAGCTAGAGAAGCTAATCCCGAGTGAGCTAACCCAGACTCAGAAGGATGCACATGGCATCTATTCACTTATAGTTAGATTTTAACCATATAGTACATGATAACTATACTACAACCAACGCACCAAAGGGAACATGAACATAGACTTTTTCTTTTTCTCTCTGTCAATGAGACACTTTTCCCTGGTGGTGCTGCCTTGTAGGCCCCCAGTGTATGAGGAGGCTCCTGGTCCTCATATGACTGCTGAACTGGGGCGGGGGACTGTTATGTGGTGACACTCTACTCCAGAGGAGTGGGATGGAAGGGATAGGGTGTAGAGGGTGGGAGGGTGGACTCAGAGGGGTGGAAAGAGGACACTATGATGGAGATGTAACCTGAAGCAATGAATAAATAAATTTTAAAAAATCTAATGCTCAATGTCTAATACATAATACCTAGCATCTTTATAATATCTATATGAACATACTTGTTACATGGTCATTAATGTTTGCACTTGTAAATTAAACTCTTTACGAATGTGAGGACAAATGAGGAGACAATCTTTGTATATTTGATTATCTTTGTCTGAGAATGAAAGTTTGGAACTCAGTGAGAGATATATCTAGGGCATTTACATGTAGAATAGAGACATTTTGAATAAATATACATGGTAAATTGGAAATATATATATATATATATCAATAATATTATATATAACATGAAATTAAACATATACAGATACACATATATGTGATTAGAGAAGATCAAACAGTGGGGGGACACACAATTTATACTGACTAAACTCTAAATTAAACACTAAATAAATTTACAGGTTAACATCCTTAGATCAAAAAAGCTATGTAATTTCAATAGGTATGTGAGTGAACATTATCAATGTGGTTCCTTGAAAATATTTTTATCTCTATTGTTTTTCATACCATTTTTCTAAAAGCAATGATGATATCTTCAAAAGTTATTACTAATCCCATCTACTTGAACAGATACATGGAAACCTGACCAGATCATCTCTCTACTCACTACTGAACAGGACCAGAAAATCTCTTTGGAGTTTATGATATATTTGAAAATATTATGTATAATGTGCAATTAGTATAAGTCTGTGTCTCTCTGATGCATGCTCACATGCATTCACTTGATCTATGGTGGTCGCGAGTGAAAAATTATTTTCTTGTTTCAAAATTCCTAGACCTTGAAAAGCAAAATTCTTAAGATATCTTTGCATTTAAATTAGGTGTAAAATCTTTTTTACATAATTTATTTTTTATTTCTTTAAGTTACATCTCAATCACAATCTCCTTCCTACTCCCCCCTTCAGTCCCGCATTCCACCCTCTTCCCCCTCAACCCCCCATCCTCTACCCTTTTTTTTTTTTTTAGTTTAAGGTATAACTTTTTCACCCCAACAGCTCCCCCTTTTAGTCCAACAAGTGGTTCTTTCTCTTACAACAATAAATACAATACAAAACAACAGAAATAAATAGGCCACAATTATGAGAGTTATATGGCTTAGCATACATACCCAATGTCCAGTCCATATGCATTTGGCCCCTGACTTTAACATTCTACTATCTAACCATCTCCATGAGTTTAAAGTTCTATATCTAACTCAGCTTTCTGGTTAGTACATATACACACATCCATTTGTGTATGTGTGTGTGTGTGTGTGTGTTTAAAATGTTAGGGTGACCAGGAAATTTTCAATTTATAGTGTATAGTATCCTTGTGCTGCTATCATAGTCTGACCTGACCATTCGCCATAGTCTTTTCAATATTAATTACTGAAGATATGTATAAAGTGACATAAAATACTTCTAAGGTGAAATAATTTTTGTATACAGGATAGATTTGGTCTTTGTATTTATAACCATAATAAGGATTAGGATCATGCTTCAGTATTGATAGCGAAATAATTCTCCATTAGTCATCCATAGGAGTTAATGGCCTAATACCTCTAAGTATCATGTTTTATTTAACGTTTGTTTTGTGTGGCTCCCAAGGACTATCCCTGCTGTATTTATGCTTGACTCCATTAAATGTTTATTATGTGCCTGTAATTGCCTCAGGAACTGATAGATTCATTTGCTTTCTCTGTTTTCATTCTGAATCCAGCAGCAATTCCTCTGAGAAAGAGACAAGGCCATCTCACATTAGGATGTCAGTGCTCTCCTATGCTGTCCATTAGGGGGCAGTTAGAGAGCAATATCCCAATGATACTGTCAACCAGCCCAGCAATTTGAAGAGCCCCTCACTTTATATAGTCAGTCAATATAGTCCACCATTGTTCCATGCCATATATGCATAGATACAATGAAGGGAAAGAGAGACAGGAAGAACAAGAAATATTGACAAAGCTGAGCAAGACTTCTTTATAGATCAGAACTTTTAAATCATTCCTGGCCTTTCCTCAGCAAAGGGCCTCTTTGCATGAGGCCTCTGGCAGCTCAGTAGAAAAGGCCAGTAATTTCCTCACCCCTGATTCTATTTGACTGGACTCCAGGGAAAGCTGCTGGAGATATAATCCTTTTGCCAAGATGCAATGAAGGCAAACCTTTATTGTCTCCTCCTGTGGTTACAATTCTTAATGCCAATTTCAGAGACAAGATATAGTCTGTTGTCTGTAGTAAGAATTGTAAATGCACTTCTCAGACAACCTGCTCAGGGAATTCTGTTAAGAAAGGTTAAGTGTAAATTGCCCTTTGGATTAGTCGGAACATCACCATTATAAAACTTGTTGGAACTACTGGGCAGGAATGAAAATTTCAAACAAAGCATAAGAGAAAGGAAAAGATAAGAAATGCTTTCTTGGAAGGTGATGTAGGTATTAATCCACACTCATTTTCTCAGGAAATACTTATAAAAATGTTTGAAGATTAAGAAATAATGTCTTACTACTAAAGAAAAGGAAGACACCAGTTCTTTTCAGAAAATACGTTCCAAATTATTATTGTCGTGACAAATTGTTATTATACAGGTATTAACATATATTTTTCATTACACACAAGACACATACTTTTACAAATATACTAACTCTTCACAAAATTTGTCAAGTGATATTTACAGATATAAGTACATTCAGATATAAGTACAGTAAAACATTTTGAAAGTTCTTATGAAGGTCAATTTTAAGGCACGTCCTTATTTGAACACCACATGGGAGTGTTATAATTAATACTCCCTGTCTTCTAAAATTTTTATACAGAATGAATAGTTTTGCATTTCTAACATATGGTCACATATAGGCATTTTAATAATGGTAGTGCAGAAATGTAATGAAAACATAATGGTCCCTGATGTGTCCTGGCTCACCCCAATGCTGCATTCCAGAGTCACCCACTCTAGTTCCCCATACGCTTTTCTGGTAGTTACCTTCATATATCTTAGCTAGGCTTTTCATTCACTTACATTAATCATTATATATTATGTTTTTCCTATGATAAAAAAAGAAGTCACTAATCTTTTTTGCTTCCTACAGAACTCCTAACTTTGTATTTTAAATGTTTATTATTTGGCTTCTAATAACATCTTTAAAATGCAATTAAGGTTGCACTTTTAATACGAAGAAAATGACATTCTTGCTTTTTCTTCATTTCTTTTTACCCATGTCACTCAATTTTCTAGAATGCTAGATGATAACACTGACATTAACTTGGATAATTGTACTCACGTTGTTTTAAAATTGACTTAAAATATTGAAAAGAATTAAGAAGCACGTATGACTATTTTTACCCTAAAGACAAGTAAAGGTATGGGTTACTTTTCCTTTTGGTGTGTTTTAGTTTTCTAACATTTACTTTATTTGACCCTCAGCATTTATTCTGATCCACATTGATTGTGCTGATGTTTTAACATGGTGTCAGCAACAAGGTCTACAAATGGTGAGGCCTCATCTCATAACGTTTTGTGAATAAGCACACAGATATGACACAGAACATTCTTACTCCTCTAACCAGGACTGTTTCATTGGGCATGCCATCAATGGCCACATTTGGAGTGATTATTTTCATGGTAAATTTGCATATTTATCTGAATATTCTGGGCACATGAGTTTTGAAGCTTGTTTCATGGATATGCTTGAGAATGACGGTAGAATATTCTCAACCTGCCAGCTTGTTGATGGTACAAAGGCCCATCTTGTCCTCTTTCTTTGCTATGGCCATTCTGCTGGGTCTTTGTTGAAATTAACAGGCAAGGATTGTCTGTTCACTTTTCACTAATTAAGCAACTACAAATGAATTTTTCTTTCTGTCTGGACCATGAACTACTGCCCTGATATTATTAATTTTCCTTGGATTGTGTATCTATGAATTGTTAGGAGTATCATATTGTATTTTTTCATGAGGTTAAATGACAACTTGTTACTATTAGTTGTATTGTCTTTAAGATTCTCATAGATTGTGCTTGAAATATACTATTTAAACAGAGAGGTTAATTCTGGTAATCTGGTCTGATTTACTTATAATTGGCGGGGGGGGACCAGAAGAGCTTTCCTTCTCTTTTTTAGTTTATTTATTCTTTTACAATTTCATTTATAAATATGCATAAATTACACACACACACACACTGTTTTATTAGGGTATCCTGTAGTATCTCACTTCTTATCCTCCCACTCAACCGCCCTTCCACTTTCCCTCTTTCATGTTTCTCATTTTTGTTTTTCCTTACAGCATTTCATTAGGGTTGCCTGCATAAGCGTGTGTATTTATTTGCTTCAGGGAGGTAACAATGGCTACACCTCTGAGGACTATCACTTCCTCTCCCTCAGAAACTCTAAGTCCTCCAGTAAGGCTGGAGCCTCATCATCTCTTCCCCACCCATGACATAATGTTGACGAGCTGAGATTTAGAAAGGATAACAAAGAGCTGGAAGATGATAAGGAGGGCTTCAAAAAGTAGTCTCCTGGATAGATGTCCTTCTTAAAACTTCCAGGAAGCTGGGACTGGTACCCTGTCCACTTCATGTTCCAGAATTATAATACTATACATTCCAGCTGGAAATCAGTTATTCTGTTTGGGAGGACAATGTCAGGCATATATCATTCTTAAGCTCTGCAATAGAGTTCTGGTAGGATTTCTTCTCTTTTCCATTTTGTTTTCTTTGGAACAGTATTTGAATGGTGTATCTACTAATTGAATCTTCAGTATTTCATGTAATTCCATTAGGTACCTCATCAGTCTTCTTACAAAATATATTTTCAGAAAATTTCCCAAATTTCACTTTGTGCTGCATTGACATCTTCTCTAAATTTGCAGTTTTTAAGAACTAAAATTGTTGTCCTGTTTTCTTATTATTTGCCTTTCAAATCATCGCTTCTTGTACATATACTAACCTTTTGAATTCCTGCTACCTTACACAGCACTTAAGTACAGTTTTCAAAATCTCTTGCATCTCTGTCCATCTTGCAAGTAAGGGTGTGGGAGTTATTTAGTCTAGATTACCATTCTAGAGTTCCTTATAAAGAAAAACCAGATAGAGGAGATGAAGAGTGTCCCTGAGGTACTGGGTAGTGACGTTTACTGTCCGTTTCCACACAGATAGCACAGATTTGTTCTGAAGCCTTAAATCCATTGGGAACACTTCATGAGATTAGAGTTTGTATCATCCAACTGGACTCATTGTACGCAGAGGTTTTCTTGGCTCACTCTGCAACAGCCTCTGGAGATGAGACACTGAACTGGTGAAAATAAAAATGTGCTGATTTTCTGTCTAAAACCACTGCTGTGATAATTTAGCAGTCCTAGGCCTCTTACCCAGAAGGCCTTTGTCTTCATCAGCATTCATGAAACAAACAGACTAGTCAATACATGTAGGGTAAAATTTCAAGCCCCTCTGGTTTATAAATACGTATCATCTTTTGAAGCAGCTCTCTTTTTGTTCTTCTGTTGTTCTCTGCATTGGATTCAATTTGTGAGTGAATGTGTGTGTATAATGTGTGTGTGCATGTGTGTCTGCGTGTGTGTGTGTGGTGTTATCTGTGTCTTTATAACTTTCTCCCATTCTCCTAACCTTCTTCAAATCTCTGCTTTTTATTGATTTGTTCATATTTGGGAATGGGGAAAATAGGAAATTCTTCTCCCTGCATGTCTAAGAGGCCATGGTAACTGCAGAGCTTCTGATGAACTGAGCAAAGATGATAGGTTGTGAGACAGGATAGAACGGGAGAAATTTCAGAGCCATAGAAAAGAAAGGAAGCAGAAGCCTTTCCCGGAGTGTCTGTCGGATTCTCTTGCTAGCTCAGATGCAAGAATCCCAGTGCAGTTAACACTCACTGTAGAAGTTTTCAATGTAGGTAGCCCTCTTTTCATATATAGATAATTAATGTCCCATATTTGAGTCCTCAATATCTATGACCATTAATAAAGCCTTGTGCTTTCTTTAGGCATTTTATGGACAATGAAACAAGACATTTAGTTTTGCTTAAAATAAAGATATGATGCCTTCTATAATCCCTATGATCTAGAATTTTGCCTTCAGTTGTAATCCTGACAGGTGCCCTCAGGAACTACACTGTCATCTTATATAGGTTTTTTCACAACTCTTTGACATTAGTAGTTTCCAAAGAAACAAAATCTGATATGTGACTGTTGAAAATCCAATGAAGCAACAGCTTTAGAGAAGCTCAAACTCATGCTCCCCAATCTATTTTCGTCCCTACGATGCTTTTCTGTTTTTCCTTTCAACCTTCATGTTTAAGCCCAGTACTGGAAGTGTTTTTGATACACTCACACATTGTTTCACATTGAGTTTTCCTGATATTATTTTCTGTGTCAAGTCATGAACCTGGGTTTGCCTAATTAAGATCCATAAAAATTAAAGGAATTTCAGAATCTGGTAGGGTGGCAATTGGAGAGGTGGAAGGTGGATTTATTTTGAGGCTATGTGCCTGTTCCTGCTTGTACTGAGAGTTGGAGTCAAGAGAAGGTACTAACCCAAATTCTCAAATATATAGAGCTAGATTGTAGTATAGAGTCAGCATTGTTGTGGGCTAGTTGTTACAAAAGAGCTCAGAAAGATGTTGCTTTTCTTACCACCAGCACCCCTGCAGTGGACACTTGGCTGCTGGACTTTGTGAAATGGCAATGTAGAGCTAGTAAGATCATGTGGATCTAAGTTACCACTTCACTGTAGTAAGCACAAGAACCAAACCAAATAAAATTACATGCAAAATATCTTTACTTAGAAACATGTATACTTATAGGCACGTATGTATTTTTGTTGATGTTTAAGGTGTTATTGACAGTGGTTATAAGGAACTTACACGTGAACTCCGAGAACAGAGCTTTAGGTATCTCTGCACAGAGTGTTTTTGATTTGCTAGTTTTACTTGCTTCTCTCAGTCTCATCAATCACATACAAATCTCTAAGGGGAATGAAGAAACCAGACAAAGTTAATGTGAAGCACAAGAGTCTGCACGTTTACATTGTTCATTGTGTTATCTTTTCCCCATCTGTTCAGTATCTTGTTTTGCTTTGATTTCTTTCTTTTGAAATGGATGATCTGAGACACACTTTTTGCCTCTAGGTTGGGAGTACAACTAATTTTCAGAGCATTTAAAACTCTCGGGCTGATGATTTGGCATCATTTACTGATGAACTATTAAAGAAAATAACTTTTAAGAGGGAGAATGCTTCTATGTTGTAGTTTATAAAAAGGAATTTTCTCCTAAAACATTCAGCTACATATATTTAAAACCTCTGGAGTAACGGTGATTTTTAAAGCTGCCACTGGTACATTTGCTGATGAAGAAACTTGGGGGGGTGGTCAGCGTGATTTACTTGACTTCAGGCTATTATCTCTTGTTTTACTCACATTAATCTAAGCAGTTTTTCCACCACCTCCAGCCAGTCCTCATAGTGCTCTCATTTCAATTAAGACTTTCTAAATGTTTTTAAACTGTCATTTACCCATATTATACCTTAATTGTTTGTGTTACTCTTCCATGAAATGTTTCCAAATGGTTTTCTTTCCCTCTGCCAGAAGGGATAGGAAGGCTGTCTATAAACTCATCAAGTTATGCAGAATTGTTTGAGGAATTGCACTGGCCAGCAGGTCTTATTCCAAAGTCTTTATAGCATTAGCATTATCATGGTTGTACTGAGCAACCAGAGCTTGATTTCCTATCTTCTTGAACTCTAATTGATGTGTCAAAATTATATTCATCATCATCATTCTCATTTACTGTCATTTGGACTAGTCTTGGCAGAACATATGTAATGTACTGTTATTCAGTGTTGTAGATTATTTTATTCATCTATCAGGGTGAGTAATCTAACACACACATTCTTATATTGCTGTTTTGTTTAGTAAGTATCCTTTTTGATATATCCACACTTCACATTGAACTAACCAATTTTCTCTAGTGGATTTTATCTGGAAGTCACTGACATTAATGTATTTGTGTTTTGGTCTTCAGGTTCTTACAGTATGGTTTCCTTAATGAGAGAATGATAAAGCTTAACATGAGTGTCACCTTTCTATTATAGCTCTGATCCTGGTTTCTCTGACTATAATAGAAAGGTGACACAGGATGAACTCAATAAACACAAAAAATATCATATCTTTACAAAAGTTATTTGACTTCTTCCCAAGCTGAGTGAAAGGCCTGTAGTCAGACTAACACCTATATACAGACACTTCATTTTTACTATGCTGATTTGTAAATGAGCATGAAAAATGTAAAGTTTCCTTATGCCATTTTATTCCTATTTTGTGTAGGTTGATCCCCTTGTTCTTCTCCTTCCCTTATCTTCTTAATGTCCTACCTGCTTGTTCTCTTCCAGCCCATTGATCTTTTTCTTTTTTCTATTATGTGCATTATAATATTATGCTTCTACCTGCATTCCTTAAAATTTATTTCTATTGGCTCATGAGACCTTTTCTAGTTTGATGATTTATATCCACCATCACTCTTCACTTTATATACATATAAAAATTAGAATAAGACCTGAATAGGGGAAATAAGATGTGTTGGTTGTCTTTCTCTGCCTGAATTACATTTAATATATTTTCCAGTTCTATACACTTCCATACAATTTTCATAATTTCACTTTTATTTGTTGCTGAATAAAACTTCAGTATTTTTATGTGCCACATTTTAATTATCCATTTATCTATACATGTACATCCAGAGTGGTTCTATTTTCTTTGCTCTTGTGAATGGGACAGCAATAAATACAAATATGCAAATATTTCTGTGTTTATACCCAGAATTGGTATAGATGGTTGTAACATAAATTGTATTACTAAACTGTCATATACTGTTTGATACTGTTTGGGCTTTTTGAGAGCACACTCTAAAAGCTAAAACCCCTTCCTCTGTTCTCAGACTGAGCATGTTTATCCTGTGTCCTAAGAAACTCCTTGTCCTGGGGAAAGATCCTTGTTATAGCAAAGAAGTAAGGTATTAAAATATTGCATCATTGAATATGGCTATAAGGCAAATCATTTCCACCCCCAGGTTAGTATTGTTCATACTGTGGTATGGAAATGCTTCAAAGGGAATGAGAAGCTGGAAGCTCATCCTTGAAGAGGATACTCTACACAGAAATCTCTCACTCAGGAACTCCAGAATGACTGCTGCAGTGATTTCGTTATTTCTGTTGGATGCTATAAACTCACAGTTTGGCGATGTTTTGCTCTCTCTCTCTTTTACTTTCTGTTTGATCTTTTAGTTGGAAGACTCATCCACAAAGAATGCATATCTTTCACCAGGGCTCTCAGTGAGGAGCTCCAGTTGGCTGCCTCAGTGGGATTTTCCCAGCTTATTGCAGCTGGGCAGAGAAAGCCAGGCTTTAATGTTATTACCTTTACTTACTCTACTGGATGTTGTAAGGCCTCTAGTTGATGGAGCTCTACTACATGCTACTTACTCTTTATTCTCTTAGTTTTTCTTTTTGCATGTTTAATAAATTCATTCATTCAAAGCAGAAATACAGTGATTATATATTGTTCTCCAGACAGAAGAAAATTAATCTTGTTGCCAGAATCTACAAAATCTACAGATATTTTTAAAGAATGCCTATTACCTATATCACCACTGGGCCAAATTGGAAGCTCTGACACATATGATGGAGACTTATGGGATAATAAGAATAGCTGTTACAAATGCAATGGTGAGAATAATAATAAAAAAAGGCTTAACTTCATAGAAACCTGCGCCACTCATGCATCTCTGGCTAGAAACAGAGAACATTTGCTCTTTGTGTGCAAAACTGTAATTAGAGCATTTACTTGTAAAGATGGCTGGTTCTCTGTAATTCCTCCTGTGCGCTTTCTTTTTAAGAGAATGTTTGCCATTAGAGATCACTGAAGTCTGGCTCACCTCTTACTATAATGTGGCACTGTCTGAGACTTTTGTAAAATAAAATATATGCTGAATGCACCAAGAGAGAGTGGCGAGCCCCAACCCAGCTACAAACCCTTAGATCTACAATGGCGTCCTGCCGATAAGATATACTAGTGAAATGGTGCCATGAAGCTTGTGGGGTAACCAACTAATATATTATTTGAGTTAAGTCCCATTCCTGGAGACGGAGTCCATACCCAATACTGCTTCATTGACTAAGAGAATAAGACTACTATCATCTAAGATATAAAACCAAAGTACGACTGTTTTATTAAAGAATATAGTAATAAAATTATATCCAACTGACATCCCACTATACTGGTAGATCTCTATCATGGTCAGCCATAACTAGAGAAGATTCCTCTTTATGCAGAAGGGAACACATATAGAGATCCACAGCCAGACATTATGCAGCCATTGCAAGACCTTGGAACACCAAGTCCTAAATGGGATGTCTCCATCAAACTCTCTCCCTCAGGGCTTAGGGAATGCCACAGAAAAGGAAGAGGAAGAATGCAAGAGCCAGAGGAGATGGAGGACACCAAGAAAACTAGGGCCTCTACATAAGTAGTATCGATGTATATATGAACTCACAGAGAAAGGAGACAGCATGCCCAGGGCCTGCACAGGTAGTTTGGATTTATATTATGGCTTCCATAATAGTATATTAGTGGGATTCCTGAGTGTGTGAACAGGTGGGTCTCTATATCTATATCTATATCTGTTTCCTGTTCCATTTCTTGGACAGTTTTCCTTCTGTTTATTTTGTCACATCCTTATGTGTTTATTTTTTATGTTATCTTATATTATTTTATAATTATCCCTCAGAAACCTATTTGTTTTCTAATGAAAGGCAGAAGAGGGGGTGGATCTGGATGGAATTGGAGGTCAGGAGAACATGGAATGAGTAGAGGAAGGGGAAACCATAATCGGGGTGTTTGATTTGAGAAAAAAAAATCTATTTTCAATAAAAGGAAACAGTGCCATATAAGATGGGATGGCCTGTAATCCCAGATCTTGGGAGATAGAAGTAGGTCATTCTCAGCTACATAAGAAGGCTGGGGTCACTCCTGGCTCCATGAGACCCAGTGTATACAAACAAATAATAAAATATGGCATCCTAATAGATATATGTTAGGGCTCTTGTAAATATTAACCATTTCATTAGCATTATAAAATTAAATCCATGATCTCATCATTATTGCTGAATATCCTTAACATGACTATCAAAGACTTCCAGAAACTGACAAAGTTGAATTTCTTAAGTATATATTTGAGGCTTTTCCCCACTTTCTCTTTTATTACATTTAGTGTGTCAGGCTTTAAGTTATGGTCTTTGATCCATTTTGACTTAAGTTTTGTGCAAGGTGATAAGTATGGGTCTAATTTCACTCTTTTACATGTTGACATCCAGTTAGGCCAGCATCATTTGTTGAAGATGCTGTCCTTTTTCCATTGTATGGCTTTGGTTTCTTTCTCAAAAATTAAGTGACTGTAGGTGTGTGGGCTCATTTCTGGGTCTTCAATTTGGTTCCATTGATCCACTGGTCTGTTTCTATACCAGTACCATGCTGTTTTTATTACTATTGCTCTGTAGTACAACTTGAAATCTGGGATGGTGATACCTCCAGATGTTTTGTTTTCTCTGGTTTCTTTTTGTTGTTGTTGTTGTTTTGTTTTTTGTTTTTGTAGAGTGTTGACCTAGGTGTTCTGGATTTTTTGTTATTCCATCCGAAGTTGAGAATTGTTTTTTTCCAGATCTATAAAGAATTGTGTTGATATTATGATAGGAATTGCATGAATCTATATATTGCTTTTGGCATGATAGCCATTTTTACTATGTTGATCCTACCTATCCATAAGCATGGAGATATTTCCATCTTCTGATGTCCTCTTCCATTTATTTCTCCAAGGACTTAAAGTTCTTGTCATACAGGTATTTCACATGCTTGGTTAGAGTTACTCCCAGGTATTTTATATTGTTTGTGGCTATTGTGAAGGGTGCCGTTTCCCTAATTTCTTTCTCAGCCCATTTATCTTTTATATAAAGAAGGGCTTCTGATTTTTTTGAATTAATTTTGTATCCAGCCACCTTGCTGACAGTGTTTATCAGTTGTAGAAGTTCTCTGGTAAAATTTTTGGGGTCACTTAATAATAGTATATCATCTGCAAAGAGGGATAATTTGACTTCTTTGTTTACAATTTGTATCCCGTTAATTTCCTTTAGTTGTCTTATTGCTCTAGCAAGAACTTCAAGTACTATGTTGAAGAGATATGGGGAGAGTGGGCAACCTTGTCTTATCCCTGAGTTTAGAGGAAATGCTTCAAGTTTCTCTCCATTTAATTTGATATTGGCTACTGGCTTGCTGTATTTATTACTATTTCTAGGTATGGTCCTTATATGCCCATTCTCTTCAGGACTTTTAGCATGAATGGGTGTTGGATTTTGTCAAATGCTTTTTCAGCATCTAGGGAGATGATCATGTGAGTTTTTTTTTTTCTTTCAGCTTGTTATATGGTGAATTATGTTGATGGATTTTCATATGTTGAACCATCCTTGCATTCCTGGGATGAAGCCTACAATAAGAGAAAGTGGGGAAAAGCCTCGAACTCATCCGCACAGGTGAAAACATCTGGAACAGAACACCAATAGCTCAGTCTCTAAGAACAACAATCAATAAATGGGACCTCATGAAACTGAAAAGCTTCTGTCAGGCAAAGGACACTGTCATTAGAACAAAATGGCAACCTACAGATTGGAAAAAGATATTTACCAACCCCACTTCTGACAGAGGGCTAATATTTATAATTTATAAAGTACTCAAGAAATTAAACACCAAGAAACTAAATAATCCAATCAAAATGGGAAATAGAGCTAAACTGAGAATTCACAAAGGAGGAATATCTAGTAACAGTGAGACATTTGAAGAAATGCTCAACATCTTTAATTATCAGAGAAATGCAACTCAAGATGACTCTGAGGTTCCATCTCACACTTAGCAGAATGACTAAGATCAAAACTCAAAAGACAGCACATCCTGGCGTGGTTGTGAAGAAAGGGGAACACTCCTCCATTTCTGGTGGGAGTGCAAACTTGTACAACCACTATAGAAATCAGTCTGGCAATATCTTAGAAACCTTGGAATAGCCCCACCTCAAGACCCAGCCATACCACTTCTGGGTATCTACCTAAATGATTCCTCACCAAACCACAAGGACATATCCTTATCTATGTTCATAGCAGCCTTATTTGTAATAGCTAGAAACTGTAAACAACCCAGATGTCCCTCAACTGACGAATGGATATAAAAATCATGGTACATTTAAACAATGGGATACTATTCAGCTTTCAGAAACAAGGAAATCATGCAATTGCAGCCAAATGGATGGAACTAGAAAAGCTCATCCTGAGTGAGCTAACCCAGACTCAGAAAGATGCACATGGAATCTAGTTACTTATAATTGGATTTTAGCCATAGATTACAGGATAACTATCCTACAACCAACACACCAAAAGGATCAGGAACATAGATTTTGTTACCTATTAATGGAACAATTTTCCCTAGGGGTGCTACCATGTAGGCCCCTAGTACAAGAGGAAGCTCTTAGCCCTCATATGACTGTTGAACTGAGAGGGGCTGATATGTAGGGACACTCCACATAGGAGGAGTGGGATGGGTGGGAGAGGGAGGAGAGGGTGGGAGGGTGGAACCAAGAGGGGTAGAAAGAGGGCACTGTGATGGAGATGTAAATTGAAGTAATAAATAAATATTAAAAAAGTGTATGATTGATTGTCAAAAAAGAAAAATTGAAAAAGAAATCCATGTAGCAATGGATGCTTAAGAGCTTACAGTAGGAAAAGTTTTAACTCTATGTGAAGAGAGATGCTCAACTTGTTACTTTAAATCATATAAGTAATGAAGATTGAAATATCTTTTATTAAGCTGCAAAAGTACATTTTATGTTGCTATATCTCATGATATTAAGGAAGTCAAGGCAAAATTGGAAATACTTTTAGATGACACTTAAATATTATCTCATAATTATTTAAAGTTATTAAAATTCCCAAGGTAAAGTTCAATAAACTTGTATTAAAACTTCTTTAAACCAATGGAGTTCTTTTAAGTTATTGCTCTTTTGGTAGCAGTTACCCAACTGGCTTCACAAGGAAATAATGTTATTTATGATTATTACTCTGTGTGTGGAGGTGGGGGTGTGTTCTTTACGTTTGTTATGTTTTTAACCACTGGTAAAACTAAATCTTAATAAAGAAAGACAGTCATCAGTATTTATAGTTATTTGAGTTTTTGTTTATGCTTTACTTAAGTGTTAATTGGAAGTTAAAGGATAAAGCCACCCAAATGTTCTTTTCGGTGTTCAAAAATCAAAGTGTAGAGGTCCAATGCCAATGAGGAAAAGAAGGACAAAATGATGATCAATAAGTTGAACCCAAGGGATGATGGGACCTCTCTCAAAAACTTTACTATTCTGGAAAGTCACCTGGTCTTTTGGACAGGGTGACTACGTACACTCTAACTAATGTACAGTCTTCAGGGAGGGAAGCCAGTTGAGAGGACTGTTCCCAATACATGTTCCCAGAAACAAACATCGTTAAGTAAGATCCTGACCTATCCCTGTAGAGGGCACAACTGATTGAAGAGTGCCTAATAAGTGAGTTCCTCTCAACTTCCTGAAAGTAATCTCCAAAGAGTCTGCTCCGACTTCAATTTTTTTCTAAAGTAATGAAAGAAACAGTAAACATTATAATTCACACACAACATAATTAGCTCTGCAGGTCTACACTAGCTGATTTGAAAGAAATAATCTGTCATTTTTTCCTTTAAATTCCTGCCTGGATTTATGCATCCAGGATTAACATCTATTTTCTAGAAAGCAGGCAAATAAGTAATCAAATCAAACCAACCGAACAAACAAACAAAATAAACCAACAACTTCCACCGAAAATATCAACAGCAAATCAATGGAGATTCTCAAAAGGGACTCCAAGTGTCAAATTCAAATAATTAAATATATGGCCTTGTGATCCATCAGTTCCTACTATTAAAGCTATTCTAGAGGGAGATAATTTGATAACATTCCTTAAATGGATAACAGAATTGGAATCTTCTAGAATTTATCAAACTGTCATATGACAAACACATAGGTCTGGTTCACCCAGAATACGTCATCAGACATCATACTTTATACTGAAGCTTACTACTTACTTTGGTTTCTTTGGTCCTTGTTCATTTGTGATTGGTATCTTCCATATTTCAGGCCACATAACTTGAAATGATGCTGGCTAAGACAAGCCAACACACCAACAATTTTAGGGCTGAATGTAATGTGAACTATATTGTTATACTGCAATGGGTTGTTGTACTTGTGAGGAGAGTCAGGAATCAAGGTGGCCGCCAGACTCAAGCATGTTTGTCTAATGGAACTGCTGTGACTCTATCTTGGAGTAAGCTAGGAATGTGCTCCTATAACACAGAGAATTGAGAACAAGAATCAGCTAAGGGTGTTAAAACATTGCTTCACTGAGAACATACTATCTATTGCTTGTTTTGCAGACTAAAATGTCTGTGGTGGGATCTAGAATCTGGAAACTCATCCACAGAGAGGAAACACTACACAGAACCCTTTCCTTTGGGATCTACAGCAGCATGCCTGCTTCACCAGGGCTTCCGCACTCACTTCTGCTGCATGTTACCAGTGCCTGATTCGATGACATTATATTATTGAGATGTGACTTGCTGTTTGTTATTTGACCTTTTGAAATCATAACATTATTGACTCTAAAAATATCATACATTTGTACAGTGAATTTTGATCATATTAATCCACCAATACCTTTCACTGACTTTTCCTAATGCCCCCACCTTTACACCTCCTAAATTATTTTCCTCTTTTATGTTTATTAATAACATGAGACCTATTGGTGATACCCATATTCACATGGGTGTGAGCCCATTCAAGGGGTCATGGGCAATATGCCTGCAGCCATGTCTCCGAAGGATATTGACTTCCTCCCTCAGGGGCAATCAACTGTAAGGCTCTCACGCCAAGTGTGTGACCCTGGGTGATTGCTCACATCCATGCTTGAATTTTGATTGGGTGGATTCTGTGCCCCTCACTCCTTTTTGGCAGGTAATCATAACTGTCTCCTTTTACTTTTCTGTATTACCTACTTAACATACTCATTTACAACAAAGCATCAGTATTGTAGAGCATTCTTTAGACAGAACACCATCATATAATATTTTGACTTTTATCTTTGAGAACCCCCCTCATTGATTTACATAGTGACTGAATCAGTCCTTGGTGTCATTTATTGCCATTTGTTTACTTCATGGTAGCCATGCTAATGGGAGTGATACCGAATTTCAAAGTAGTTTTATCCCATTTAGCATATTCTTCCTATTTTTTTCCCATTTGTAAAATGTAGCAAAGTGGTAGTGAATAGCCAGGAATTTCCCAATTACCATATTTTCCCTGTGTATATTCTTGCTCTGGCAGTACTGTTTCCTAAGGACATATAACCATCATTTTCATGGACAGGCTGTTTCTGTAGTCACCTAGAAAAATACTTTGGCCCCATAGTCAAGGCAATGAGACATTAAAATACACAGTGATAAACTGGGTGGTGGTGGCACATGCCTTTAATCCCAGCACTTAGGAGGCAGAGGCAGGCGGATCTTTGCTAGTTTGAGGCCAGCCTGGTCTACAAAGTGAGTCCAGGACAGCCAGGGCTACACAGAGACACCCTGTCTCAAAAAAAAAAGAAACAAACAAACAAACAAACAAACAAACAAAAATACAGTGATAGGTATGATGTAATAATAAACAAAAAAATGTTAACACTCCCTCTTAGAAAACAATGGAGGAGAGGTGGCTCATTAGATCCTCCCCTGAGTTTCCACATACTTTTTCCCCTGGCCATTCAGCTGCACATGGTCTTTGGCTTACTTGGGCATATAAGAGGTAGAAGACTAACTGAAGGCTTTATTGCTATAGTGCAGCTGCTGGAAACCTACCCATGATCCACTGGTGGGATACTTTGTTGATTCATCTGCTCGTTAGTCTCCCATCCTCCTGTAAGTGACACTAGCAAACACTTGATTTTTCTAAGCCAGCATTTGGAAAGAATAATTTCTTTGATCTTTGGGTGCCACACATAGGGTAAACATCTCCTTTCTTCACATCTTCCTAGGAAAACCAGTGCAGCAGGAGCTTTCCAGACTTGATGCTTTCTCTTTGAAAACCCTTCAATGTCAGTCCCAGACTGTGAATCAGGTTGTGGTGCAAGAGCTATTCTGATGGGGAATAGGAATGCCACCCTGAAACAACTTAGAAATTCAGAACAATAGAAGCAGGAAGGTGTCTTTCCCCACTGAAGCAGACTGCAAAAATTGATATCAGTTCCCATTTCTTTCCTGAAGCAGGCTAGTGTAGGTCACACAGAGAAGACTTCCTATGACAACTGTTCCAACCTACACCAAGAAAAAATGGAAGCAACAGGATGTGCTAATTCTCTCAGTTATTCACACCACACCCCTTTGTCCTCTAATCACACTGTGCATAACTGTCCATGAAAATGAACAGATCTCCCTGTTACTCTGGGGCTTCATTTCTGAAGACTCACACAGCACATAAAATTGACATTAAATTAATTTGCTATGCTCCCATCTTCTTAATTTGTCTTCTCTTATATGTCCTCAGCCATGAATTTTGCAATTTGTAACATCATTATTTTTATTTGTCTAAGAATTTTTTGCTGTGCAATTTACTGATTTTTTTAAAGTTACATTTTTCTTCATTCAAATGTATATGTGTGAGCCTGTTTAGATTCATGTGTGGCATGTACATGCAAGGGCCCAAAGATACCAAAGGTATCATCAAATTCCCTGGAAATTCATGTGTCGGCCACATGGGTGTTGGGTCTCAACCCTGATCATCTGCAAGAGCCATAAGTATTCTTAACCACTGATTCACTGTCTAGCCCATCTGCTGATTTATTGATGCGTCTCAGAAAATGCCAGGTATATTTTTGTCTTATGGCCTTTATGGTCACATTTCTGCCTAAAGGAAATGTTCAATTTTCTATTTACATTGTTCCCTTTACTTTCATTGTTTCCTTTACTTATTCAGAAAGCATCTCAAGTGTCCAAGTATTTCTAAAATATCATTACTTTGTATGTTTTATTTTATTCTGTTGCTGCTGTAAGTTTCTATTCTATTGCTGTTATCACTGTTTTGAGACAGGGTATTCCTCAGTGCTCCTGATTGTCCCACTAGCTTTCTGCTTTAGTATATTAAGTTTTCCATAGGTTTTTCAAAGGTTAGTGGGTAATGATTTCTTCATAATACTTATCAGCACTCAACATTGGACTGCATTTTTCCTGTTTTTCATTTGTTGCACACGAAAGTAAGCATTTAAAAACATTGGTTTTAGCTAGTTGACTAAAAATACTAGTTCTTCAAATTCAACCAACATTGCCTTCTTGCAAGGGGACAAGTGTTCTTTTCTTCTAAATAAATATAATGGCACCAATTTTTCTGTCTTTCCAGGTCTACTTTTAAGGTTGGCAGGAATACTCAGCAGGTAAAGCCATCTGTAGCTGTACCAGATGACCTGAGTTCAATTCCCAGAACACACATGAAAGAGAGAGAGAATAAAACTGACTTTCACAAATTGTCCTCTGACCTCCACACTCATGCTATGACACACACACACACACACACACACACACACACACACACACACACACGTAAATATAATAATCTTATTAAAATAGATCAAAAAGGTAACCACTTTCACTTTTATTACAATTATCAAAACTCCAGACCCTACGTTATTTTTTACTATTTATACTTCTGCAATGCTAATTTTGACATTGCTTTACATAATTTATGTTTATTTTGGGCTAGAGTTTAATCTAGTCTCTTAAATAGAAAAACACCATGGCAGGATGTACATCAAACCATTAAGAACCATTCTGGAAAACAAACATATTCTAAGACTTGCATTGTCTCAAATATAAGTAGTTTATTGAAATGCTTTTAAACAATTTTTACTTCTTGAAGCCATAACTCCTAGTGAAACACTGAAGCTAGGTAAAAAAACACACAGAGAACAAGCTGGCTTTGGCTAATAAGCATTGATTCCTCACTGGGGCCCAGGGGGCAACTAAATGCAGTACAGAAACCCAACATAGTAGCTTTCACCTTGCGTCTCTGACCTTTGCTTTGGCTGAAGCTGACACATAATTCAGTGTCCTAAATCTGCAGTCACTCTCAATCTTACAAAGAACAAATCCTCACAGGACAAACATCTGCCCAGATGAGGACAATTAAGCAGGAGGGCAAGATCATCCCCCTATAGAAATGATCATCTGGTAGGTCGATCTCAAGTGCTGACACTCGTGAGTAAGGGTGTTGACCATCTGTCAGAACCAGAACTCTGCCAATGATGGAACCAGGCCATATTGACCAACTCTGATTAATTATTTATACTCCTTACTCCCTTGCCCAAAACTCTTTCTCTACTTAAACCGAAAGTTCATTTTAATACCCTGGAATGGACTTGGAATTACTTGAACCATTTAATTGTTCTTTATCATAATGTGGCTACATTGAGGGAATGTATCCTCTTTCTGCAATTACTTGTCTCTCTAATTGGCATGCAGGGCATGGCTGTACAAGCTGGGACTTGGGTGTGGCTGGAGCCCAGACTTAGGCTCTAAAAGTCTATTTACACCAATAACCAATCATTATAAGCTTCTTATCCCAAGACATCCATTGGTCTAACGTTAGGCACAATAGGCTTTTCATTTAAGTCTATAAATCAAAAGGAGTGGAGTCTGTAAATAGTGAGTGTATGGAGTGCCTGTGGTTGCAACTTCAGAAAGCCCAGTCATGTTTTAAGCAGTGTCTCTGCCTAAGCCAGCCATGCCAGCATGCTTCTGAAGCTGACAGAACTCCAGGATCTGCTCTGATTGCTGCTGATTATCAGAGAAGGGCAGGGGAAAAACAGATACAGGTAGCAATTCTTACGGTACATCTGTTTGAAATAACAGGCTCTCACAATCCTAGCATAGATGTCTTCTAGAAAGATGAAAGGCCCTGCACACATGTACAGCCTTCCTTTTGACTTTTTCTTTTTTGAGGGGAGGGAAACAGATTCATTTTCATATACATACTCAGAGACATGTAGAAAGTAATCATGGATGGCCTGAGAATGGATCAGAAAAGATCTGAGAAAAAAACCAAAATCTATACCTTGGCAGAGAGGTGTTCTTCTATGACAACTGGTCAATAAGGAACAGTAAAGAACACTCTTAAAAAATGAAGCAAACAAACAAAGATATAACCAGGAAACTGTGAGAAAGACAGAAAGTCTGCTTTTCCAAAGTTGTCTTTGATGAATCTAAGAAACTAAGACTCTCAAATGTGCTCAGAGTCTTCAGCTAAAGGGAAACGGAAATGGGTCATAAGCACTCTCTCTCCATGTCTTAACCTCTATTTCCCTTCTCCACAATGAATCACAGCAATGAGAATTCCTCTTTCAAGGTAGATTATAGAAAGCAGGATTCCCTAAAACAACCCGAGATCTGAGCAGACAGGCCTTGGGCTTCTCTCTTCAGTCTGTCAGACTGTAACCTTTAGTTCAATTGTGTTCCAGTATGGCTGTCTAATCAAAGCGTAACAACAAAGGTCCCCCGTGCTTGGATGTTTGTTATTAAGCTGAACCACAGCATATAAAATGATATGAAGCAATTTATTGTGCTTTTCTTTCATTTACTCATCTTTGTAATGGAGACATTAGCTGTGACTTTTATAGTAAGAGAAGAAGCTGAAGCAGATCAAAGGGTTCAATTTCCCTAAGCCTGTTATCTTAGAAGTTAAACAATTTTAATATAAGGTTGGTGGTGTTTGGGGCTGGATAGATGGCTCACTGGTTGAGAATGGTGATGTTTCTCTATATTCCTCCTCTCTCTCTCTCTTTTTTTTTTTTTTTAGATTTTTCGAAACAGGGTTTTTCTCTGTATCCTTGACTGTCCTGGACTCACTTTGTAGATCAGTCTGGCCATGAACTCACAGAGATCTTACCTGCCTTTTCCTCCCTGAGTGCTTGGATTAAAGGCATGTGCCACCATGCTCCGGCAATTACAGACAGATGTGAACTGTCATGTGGGTGCTGGGATTTGAACCCAGATCCTTTGGAAGAGCAATCAGTGTGCTTAACCTCTGAGCCATGTCTTTTATACACGACTCCCAGAGCTCCACCTAAGGTTTGGCTGTGTGTCTCAGTATCTGCTTTAATTCTCTGCTGAGTGGAGTCTCTCACAAAATAGTGTATGGTTGGTTCCTGTTCATTTGAGTCTGTAGATTGCAGTATAGTTATCCTGTACTAAATGACTAAAATCCAGTTATAAGTGAGTACATGCCATGTGTATCTTTCTGGGTTTGGGTTAGATCACACAGTGTGAAAATCAATAGAACCAACCAATCTAGGTCCCTAGAGGCCTACAGAGACTGAAACACAAACCAACAAAAGAAAACAAAATAAACAAAAAAAGCCAACCAAACAAACAAACAAAAACACATATATAGACCAAACTTAGGCCCCCCCTATACATACATAGATGATAGGCAACTTGGCCTTCATATAGGTCCCTTAGCAAGTGGGGGGGGCAGTGTCTGTCATGGGCTATTGTACTGTTAGCAGAACACATGGGCTATTGTACCTGTTAGCAGAACACCTTACTCTAGCTGGGCTGCCATGTTGGGCACCAGTACAAAAGGAAGCTCTTAGCAATCACGTGACTGCTGAACTGAGGGTGCATGATAGAGGTGGGACCAACATCCTGAGGAGAAGGAAAGGAGAAAGAGGATGAAGAGTAGGGGAGGTTGGAGGCTGTGATTAAGATGTAGCTTGAATAAATAAATGTTTTAAAATGTAAAATAAAACAAACAGAAAAAGAATGATGGTGTTAATGATAGAAATTTTGACTAATGATAGAAATAATGATTTCTTTATTGTAAGAAATCCTTAATATATATTTATATTTCATTTAAGCTGAGATGTTAGTAGACAGATGATTTTCCACCTGATTGATAGCTCTCAGACACTTCCTTAGTGCTTACATTCTGTAGTACTCTGAAAACTTTCTGGATGCTTTGAAAAAACGACAGTCTAGCTACAATAAACACTGGCAAGACAGTATTGTTCTATCCACAGACCTATGTGCTACGGGTCCTGCTCCAGTAAGTTCTAAACATGCTATTCTACCTTCAACCACCTGGGAAAGCTGTGTTCCTAGAAACAACAGGCTCCATATGATTCTACCTAACTTGGTGACTGTTTTTACACAGTGTAGGATGGGTGAAACTCTTGAAATTAAGCTGCTCCTTGCCCCAAGTTAGTCTATTTTGTGTAATACTATGCTTTAGGCTGTCTCTTACCCAGAGAGACTCTATTTTAAAAACAGCATCTAACTGTACATGAAGAAGCATCTAACTGTACCATGGAGGGAGTCTAAACAGCCCCAGCGGGGAGAATCATCCACAAGGCATAGACTGAAAAGTATCTTAGTCCCAAAGTGAATAGGGTGTCACTTTATCAACCTACCATAATACATTGGGGCTAATATAGTTTATGCAAACTATTTTAAAAATTCTTAATATTAATAACAAAAATCATAGCAGGAAAGCCACGTCTGAGACCTTACTGGAATCAGCAGACTGAGAAAAAGGTACATCTCCTCACCAGAACCAAACCAGGCACAGGATGCCTAGGACTGTGGTCTTGACAGAAGAATGAAGAGATCTGAGAGACATGAACACATGGTGTGGGATACTATAAAGCAGACAAACAGCAGCATTGTAAGAGCTCTAAAAGAACTGAGAAAGAGACATAGGAAGCATTCCAGGAAGAACAGCTAATGGTTTTTTTCAAATTTTATGAAAGATATAAATATAAAATCCCAGGAAGCTCAACCGAGTCTATTTAACTCAAAGGGGTTATTATGAATTACTCTACTCAGACATTTGAAAGAAAAGACACACAGAGTGTTGAAAGGAGAGGCAACACAAAACCTACAGGAGATATTTTATAAGAATACTAAGAGACTTGTTTTTAGAAAGTTTGGAGAGTACTGGACAGTGGAAAAAATGTATTCAAAATGCTAAAGGAAAATAGCAAAAATTTGTCAACTAAGAATTCTAGTTCATGCAAAACTATTCACTATTCCACAAAGGTTATAGAGAAATTAAAATGTTTTCAGATAGATGTATATATCTAGTAACACTCAGTCAAATGTACTGACCAAGGGTACTGATGTAGTTCAATAAATTACCAGCAGCCAATTCAACAGTGTATTACAAAGTATGCGCACAATGACTCAGAGTAATCCCCATACTGTGAGGATACTCAATGAGCAAAACTCACTCACGCAAGAATATCATCTAGGCTAACTAAAAATGTGAGGAAAACATTTGTGATTACATTGATTAATAAACGTTTAACAATTTAATATCTCTTAATATGAAAAGTACATATGAAAGTAGGAAAAAAGGAAACTACCTCAATATAAGAAGAACACTGTTTGATAAACTCAAAAAACTACCCCACTTATTTATGGAAGATGATATCTTTCCCCTGATATTATAACATGACAAAGATTCCCTACTGCTGTCAGTTTTACTAAACATGTTACAGGTAGTTCTGAATAAGCAATTTGGCAAGAATAGAACTTAGTCATTCTAATTGGAAAAGGAAAATGAAAAATTATGTCTTTCATAGATGATGCAATTATTTAGGTAGAAATCCCAGCTGAACACACGCACATACACACACACACACACACACACACACACACACACACACACACACACACTTACCATTAAAACTAATAAATGAATAGAGCAAAATAATGTTACAAGACAACATAGAAAAGTCATTTCTATTTCCATATATTATCATCGAGTAGTCTGAAAATGAAATTATAAAAATCATTCTACTTATAATAGCATCAAAGAGAAGGAAACAATAAAGAATTAACTTAGGAGGTGAAAGATTTTACAGTAAAGATACAAAACATTCCTTAAGGAAAATAAAAATAAATAGAGCACCCCAAATCAATTGATCAGAAAACATCATGTTGATCATCAAATCTTTCTCAATCAATCAATGCAGTATTTGTCAAAATCCCCATTACCTTTGTAGACATAGAAAACCTCATCCTAAAATTCATGTGGAAGTTCAAGAAACCCAAAATAGGTTAAACAATGACGAAAAAGAAGAAAACATCAAAACTTACTACATTGTGGCTCTTATACACAGCAGACACATAGAGCAATGGAACAGTCTATGGAGTCCAGAAACAGGATTTGCACAGATGGTCAGGTGATATTTTGTTTTTGTTTTTTGTTTGTTTGTTTTTGAAAAGACTACCAAGAACATTCATTCAGGCAAAGTCATTTCTAACAAATGGTACTTGCAAAAGTGGCTATGTATGTGGCTAAATGAAGTAAGATAAAATAGAATAAATAATTGAAATCCGATCAGTATCTGACACACCATACCAAAAAATAAATCATCTTGGAATAATATTAAAATAACACATAGTAAGAATCTCATAAGTCAAACCAAAAATCAGTGAAATAGGGAAGTTCAGTCCATAATCTTCTACTTCCCCCACATAGCAGGGTGGTGATGTGTTACAGAGCCATCCTTCTCCAACCATGGCAAGTAAGGAATTTACCACCTAATGCATCTTGGAAGAGCCCACTCAACCAATTCTGTAGAAGTTTCTTTTGAGGTAGGAAGAGGCGGGCTCTGCTGAACCACTTTGATGTGAATTAGATAGTCATTAATGTCAACAACAATTGCACTTACAGTGAGAGTGTCAGCTTTGGTGGTAAAAGCAGATTCCAAACTATTTTCCAGGGAGTTCCGACAGAGCCACCTCCTTGGAGCTGCTGAGACTTCTGCTAAGGATAAATGTGTGCTCCTTAGGTTTTCACTATTTTTGGTCATTTTATGCAATGTTTTCTTGAAATGAATCGCCTGCCCATCTTGCACTACCAGCTCTGGGGATTTAGGTAACTGTATTCCTTGAGTCAAATGTGAGATTCTGAAGGGTGGGTTCTTTGTACTGTGGTAATTCAGCCCACTTAGGAAAAGTATTTTTTTTTCTTCCTTGCCAAAACGTCTTTAAAACAGTAGTCCTCAATTTATGAGTCACAACCCCTTTGGGGGAGTCAAACGATCCTTTCACAAGGGTTGCCTATGTCCATGTCGTATATAAGATATTTACATTATGGATCACAGCGGTAGCAAAATTAGTTACTAAGCAGCAACAAACCTAATTTTAAGATTAGGGGTCACCATAACATGAGGAACTATATTGAAGGGTCACAGCATGAGGAAGGTTGAGAACTTGCTTTAAGGAAGGTAAGTTGGGCTAATTCAGGAAAAGAAATGAAGTTATGACCCAAAGGTGAAGATTTATTTATTTATTTATTTTATTCTGTAGCTAATTGCACAGAGTGGCTAATGAGAAAGAGTGAAGCTTTTGAATTTTTGTTGTTTAAAGGGTTTTTTCACTCATGCCCCACCCTCCCTCTTCCCCTCACAGTTCATGTGTAGGCTACATAAATTGGGATGTTGTTCCATCGTTTTGCTTTGATTTTTATGGCAGGTTCGTGGTACTCATTGTGCATTCTGTGTAAGTGATGGAATATCATAATAAACCTCCTACCTAGGCCTGTGCGCATTACTCTCCAAGCTTTAAAATTATGCTGAAATTCTCATCCAGGTGTGTTGTGCACACCTGTAATCACATCTCTAGAGTGGTGTAGACAGGAGGATAAGGAACTCAAGATGAACCCTGAGTGCAAAGCAAGCTCAAGACCAGCATGAGCTACATAACATCCTGTCTAGAAAACAACTGAAACCACAATGATCAATCCCGATTCCCATAATTTTGTTTCTTTTGATGCCGAAAAACAATGTGTAGCATCTTATATTTCAAGTAAGTTAGTGCCCTGTGATAACACTTTTACATATATGTGATTATCTGACATTGCAAAACGTTAACCCATAATTTAGCCTTATTGTTATTTTAAAGCTGCAGAGGGAATCTTGCCTTCCTTCACTTATGGTGGAAAACTGATGTGAGTAGTAATTTTATTTACATTCTTGGTAATTATAGTAGATAACATTCATATGCACATTCTTGTTTCGTTATCATAAGGAAATATATAATTAGACTAACCTTAGAGTTTAATTTAAATAGTGCATGTGTTGTTTTTCTGCTTTGTAGATGTACTAAGTTTTGGACTGGTGTGAAGTTTGTCGAATCGATCAAATGCCTATTTATGAGAAACACTGCAATTTGATTCTTGGATCCTTGGTTGCTAAACCAGAAACCACTAGAACTGTTCTCAGACTCTGCCCACTTTTCAATTGTAGCTATCATTATCTGCTGTTACCATATATTGCTTACTCCATAGTAATTCATGGCTTACACCAAAAAGGTAGAGGTGACATTTGCATCACTGACTCATTAACAATTTGAATTCATCTAAGTAAATGTACTTAATAAAAGATAGAACCGAGGAGCTTGACTTTGTAAGTGATTCTGGTTAAGATATTATGGTTATAGTAACTAAAATTACTTGCAAAAAAAAAAAAAACTAAGGCAAGTTATTCAAGTTAAAACAATTGAATTTACTAGCTGTAGTAAAATGATACACTTAGACACTCATGATTCACTTATTCATCCAATCACTTCTTAGTTATTACAAGGCAATCATTTCTAGAGCCTTCTCTAGGCTATTTAGAAACAAAAGAAATAGAACTTATTTCATGCAACTGTTGAACCTAGAGCCAAGCAGGAAGAGCTGATTTTGCATAACCAATGTGCGAAGTATACTAGCAGAAGTACACACAAGATGCTCATGAATAGTCCCACTTGGGAAGATTACAGAAGGATGCCCAGGAGGTGATGAATGAATTAGGTGCAACTCAGAGATCTGACAAGAGTGAAAACGGAACCTGTAAACACATAAGCAAGTTGAAATAAGGTACTACGATGATAGTACATGTACATGCTGCACAGAGAACTATAACAAGTTCTGTGTTGACCCAGTAGAAAATGTCTGACCAAAGGATCAAGAGATTAGGGTGGAGGGAGTCAGTCAGGGTCCAGTGACTCCAAGTTTGCTTCTTCAGATAAAAGGAAAGAGCTCTCTTTTTTGGATGGTAATAATGAGCCACAGGCAGATTACATGGTGGGACTTGTGGTTTGGGCAGATTATTTGGACATGTTTTAAAAGGTAGAGTTGTGGATTGGTATAGTCAGGATGCTAGAGGGAAATGCAAAGAAGGTCCTAGTTGCTTAGTTAATGGAAAGGTTTTATGTTGAAGTATGAAATTCTTTTTAGGAAGAAGACAAAACAACCAAAGTCTTTATGGAAATCAAGCAGAAATCATCCCAAACTGTGACTATCAATTAAATAACAGCAAGGTATTCAAAATGAAAGATGAATTCATATGAAAGCATATCTAGCCAATGATGCACTCTTGCAGAGCATCTACAAGAACAGAAAGACCACAGCATGCCTCAGAATAAAAGCGGCACTAAATTGTCTTAATCAGCTGGTACCCTTGGAAGCTAGTTGAGAGGGTGGCAACACAATGTGACTTCTTGGAGACATAAGGGTGTTATTTGGATTTTTTTTTGATGTTCAAAACATTGATATTTTGGTCAAGGTATGTTTTTATTGTAAGAGACATTTCTGTGCCTTGCAGGCTAACAGAAGCCTAGATTCCTGTCTATTTTGTGACAGTAGCACACACACATTTATTGCTTTTAAAATTTTATTATTTTATATGTATGAATGTTTTGCATACATGCACTTATGTACACCACATGTGTGGTTGATGTCCGTGGAAGTCAGAAGAGGGTGTTATAGCTGCAGAGATTAGACTTGTAGATGAATATTAGCTTCCAAACGGTTCTGGGGATCCAACCCCTCTACTTATAAAGAGTAAGACATCCTCCTAACCATTGAGCAGACTCTCCAGTTCAACATTCCTCCACTTATGATAAACCAGGAACCAAGCAGTCATCTACTAAGGACTATCAGTATTATTCATCTGGGAACTGTTAAAACGTTCTTCATGACATAGTTCATGCCTCTGAGCATGTCCATGGAGTAATTATTTTGATCACACTAGTTGAGGTAGGTAGACCAGATATCCTTGTTGGAGCCATTTTGTGACTGGAAAGCTAAGCTGCTTAAATTGGAGAAATCAATTGAGTACCAGGAAGCATCCACTCCCTGTTCTCTGTCTCTTGAGTGGGAATGCAAAATAACTAGCTGCTTCAAGTCCTGGTGTCCTGATCCCCTGCCATGAAGGATAAGGATGCATATTAGACAGGAGGGAGTGGGGAACGAAGGAAGCAAGGAAGGGACTCCTGCCTTGAGCAAGTTGATTGTCAGATATTTTATCACAATGATAGGAAAAGAATCTAGGATGATCTCTACTCTTTAAACTTACTCATAAGTGAACATGTCCAGTTCAAAAGTACATCTTCTGTTACATAGTCTTTGAATTTTTTCAGTCAAGGGTATTATTTCTTAGAAATAAAACAATGCGTTAAATTAGTATCAATATATTTAGAAGTTGTTTTTTTTTTTTTTTAAATAAGCCATCTGAGGAACTGCCTAGCTCACTGAAATAAAATCCCTGAGTATACAGGTGTACTTTATGGCACATAATAGTGTGGGTTTCTGATATTTCCATTAATATTGCTTGGAATAAGCAGTGCATGGCCTAGAACATTCTCAGGAGATGAATTTGAGTTGCTCTTAACTGACCTTCCAACACTTTCAGCTCTGTTAGCAGCTTCCTGTGGCCACAGCTGCTCTAACTCTGATATATGCATTTAGCAGTAAGGTTGATTAATAAATTCCCTGGGATCATACTAAAACGCCTAGAAAGAACCACAGTTCGAAATACCAATGACATTCGAAAATGATTACTAAGTTATCAGAGCTTTAAGCAGCCTTAGGAACTTTATCATATTCAGAAAATATTTTATTTCTGAAAATATTTCTCAGCATTCTTCAGGTATACCTAGGATCTCATCAATTGTGGTAGCCTTTTAAAGAAAAAAAAAAATTTGTTAAAGTGGAGTGTGCCCAGAGATAAACTATCAGAGTCCAAGGTTTCTTACAAAAGATTGTTGCTCTTTATCATATTTTTTTTTTAATGGTTAAAAAGACATACTAAATGCCTGAAAGAATTTCATTCAACTATGTGGGGGGGGGCAAAGGATTTTGCCATATAGTTTATGAAATTATAAATGGTAAAATCTCAACTGTACAAAGGAGAATATATAATTTAGGAAAAATAATGTACCAGGATAGTGCACAACTGAAATATTATAGTGAATGTCAGCCACACTGAAAGTATTCTATACATGGATGCTGTCAAAATATTCCCTGTTTGTAAACCAAATCATTAATGTCTCTTTGCGGTCCTACAAACATGGTTTCTACTACTTGTTCTTCATTCAACCCTAAGCCCTCCTCCTTATTCCTGCTGTTAATAATACCAAAGAGAATGAGATAGCCTATAGTGATTCTGCAAATAAAAAATACATAAATATACATTTGAGTTCCACTCTGTGGGATTCTAGGCTTCCAAGGGGACATTCGCATTGTGCCCTACAAGCTGGAGTATAGCAAAAATGGATGTCACAGTGGAGGTTTGGCAGTTCCCAAATTAAATTTAAATTTACCACTTTCATGTGAACAGTAGTTCTGTCTATTTAAGCACTTCTTTGTAGACAAATATCTTGTTTGTAGTGATAAAAATAAAAAGCCTTTCCTAGTAGAACTTCAAATTCCATAAACCCAAAGCAGTTCTTGTGAAGCACACTGAAGTACAACTACTGTTTAAAATAATAGTTTTCAGAAAATCTTTAAGCACAAACAAGGACACAAAAACATGGGAGAGCATTACATTAACACAGCGAAAATGCATTTTCTTTGATAATTCTTACTTCAGTCTAAATTTTCCAGGATTCTTAAACCAGATATGATTATATCATTGAAATATCTATAAGTGTTGTTATTTTAAATGTCTCTCCCTCTATTTATATAATTTAAACTGTTGCAGAAAATCTTTATGGTTCAATATTACTCTTCACTGACAGAATAAATCCCAGCTGGGAGATTTTTAAATATTTTTATTTTCTCTTCTTGAATTAAAAACTACCTAAAATCACTTAAATAGGTTAAACAGGATTTTAAATTATAAATCTTCATTGATCATCTCAAAGATTTTTATTTATTATAAATGCAAGCCAGAGGGAAATAAGAAATACCAAAATATTATATTATCAAATATGCAATTTGCAATAGGGTTCTTTTATTAAAATAACCACTTATTATTTTACATAAAATTTAATTGAGGTCATTACCCTCCTGGCAATTTATTTCAAAAATTCTTTCTGATAATCAGATTTGTTACTGTGGTGTTTTCCACTTCTAATGCTTTTTTTCCTATATGCTTCCATATCTGTTTATAAGGATAATAAGCATCACACATAGTTTGCTTCAATTCATAATCAAGTTATATATTTAAATGTGCACCAAGAAAATATAACCATTCTGTTTCTCTACTTAAAAATATTTCTTGTCATTTTTGAGATTATAATATAATTACATTATTTCACATTCACTATTAATAAAGTTGACAGTATAGGAAAGTTCTTTTATATTCCCTGACCATTATGTAAACCTCCCATGCCCAACTACCCAGTCATTCTGCAAAAATATCTTTGCACTTAGTATGGTGTTACCATAGATGACCCACACATTCAGAACAAATGAAACCAAACATTCAAACTATATTCTTGAGCTAGATGTCTTGGCACATGTCTTTAATCCCAGCACTCAAGAGGAAGAATCAGGTAGATCACTATGAGTTTGAGACTAGTGTTTTCTATATAGTAAGGCCTAGCTAAAAAAGAAAAAGAAAAAAAATATGTGTTCTAACTGTTTTTCCCTCAGGACCTGCAGAATAGAAAACACATGATGTTTTACAAATATACATGCCCATACAAACTCTTTTAGGGATAAGTTTTGATGTCCAACCCCCTCCCCACCATGAATGAATCTCTTGCCAGCTTAGACACCTGATCTAATTGACCTTGAACATCTATTTATTACAATCATTTTCAGTTCAATACAAATACTGCAATTTCTGTGGTGAAACCCCAAATTACACAACTTGCTGGTATTAACTTGGCCATTCAGATTCATAGTAATCTTGCTATAATGCTATTGCTAGTTCAGGTGTGGATCTTCACCTTTCAAACCATTTCCGTCCTGTAGTCATAAATCACTTTCATGCAATGCTCTGTCCAAAGGATTAAGTAAATGACTATAAGGTATGCATCCCATAAGCACTAAAATTTTATTTAGAAAGTTGTTATAGAAGACTGGGTGAGATGACTTGGTGATAAAATAGTTTACCATAAAATCCTGATGACCTGATTTCAATCCTGTAACCCATGGTAGAATAGGAGAACAGAGTCCTGAGGGTCATATTATGAACTCTACACATGCAGTGTGGCATGCATTTATCTGTAAACACACACACACACTAAAATTATAAATAATGTTATCATACAGGTATATGCCTTATTAATGTACTGAACATTGTGTTTGTGAGATAAATACACATAGATAAAGGCTCAGACTATCAATTGTTATGGTCTAAAAGTGCAGATGCAAACATTTCTTAATGACACCATTGACAAAGAAATCATAGAAAAATATATATCTTTTCTCACATAATAGATTTGCTTTAGAAAAGTTCACATAATGCAAAGTTCTGGTAAGGGTATACTATTTTACCACTAAAATGTCTTCATAAATGGCAGATGTTTTTTCATGAAAGAAAATGTAGCACTTAGAGGACAGAAGAAATACAAAAAATAGTCTATGGTTAACATGAGTATTCAGTGTTCTTTATATAGTTAGTGTTATTTTGCACTACCTACGATATTTGTAGAAGTATCTCAGTTACGAACATGCGGCATGTACGTTTTCAACCTTTGCTTCCATCCTTTTTATTACACATTTCTATCCAAACAAGAATGTACAAACTGTGGTTAATCACAGAAAAATGCATTCTATGTAAACAGTTATCATTATAATTGTGCTAATTAAATAGGTGAACCATGGTAAAAGAAATCACAGACACACACACACACACACACACACACACACACCAGCAACAAACTTATAATGACTTCATTATAATCTATTCTCTTGAGTAGTGTAATTCAAATTGGCACCAGAAGATTTAAGATTTTTAAAAAGAGTGATGCTGTGTTACATATGCTTATCAAGTATTAACTAACTTAATAAACTTACTTTCCTTTAAATCTCAGCCATATTGTTTGCAGAATAGGTGTGAGCATAATGTAGTAAGACATTTTATGTAGAGTGCTTACTATAATAAATAATACAGTGCATATTTAGCAAATTTTATGGTAATTTCTTACTACTTTGTTGTTTTGAGACAAGGTCTTAAGCACGTCAGAGCAGCTGATTTGGAGACCCCATGTAATTTGGCTTCTTAAAATGCCTTTGCTGAAGGAAAGAGAAACTCACAGCTTATCTATAACACCTTTTCCATGGAAGAGTAGGAATCTTCAGTGGTGGTGTTTTTTGGGACAATTGGTCAATTTGTGGGTAGGACTCTCTGGTTGTGTAGTTGCTTGCAAGTTGCTCACAAGATCTTCCGTAAGTGTAATGTAGTTACCTTTGAGTCGCCAATGATCCTATAGTTGATCCCAGTGAACTTTGTCTCACCAAGCTGGACTTAGATGGATTTTTTCAGTCTGTTGCTGCTCTGTTTATCTGAAGTGCAGATATTTCTTTTTGTCTTTTCTGGAAAAGCCTCACCACAGTTTTATATATCCAAGTCACACAGCAGAATCCAAACTCAATTAGTCTAATTAGAAGGTACTACATTTTTACTCCTTCAGCATATAAGTTGATGTTAAAATATTTGCCTTGTGGGAGTGGGGCTGCTCTTGGGATGTGAAATGAAAGAATTAATGGAAAAATATTTGTCATGTTTTAGGGCTGACCTAAATAAAATGAGAGAGTAGTAGTTGATTTATTCATTAATATGTTCATCCATTTACTGTATATTCATAACCATTGCATTGACTCTCCTGGTCTAGATCTCAGCTCAGGTAGCTGATGACTCTTGTACCCACTGTTGTTCATAACTTCTCTCTCGCTGCTTGCCTCTTCTGATCTACTCTTCTGTGTTTTCCCATCTGTGCAAACAAAAATTCCATTTTTAAGTTTTTCAAAGCTAACAGCTATCCTCATGCCTTACTTGTGACTCTTGCTCATAACTCAAAAGCCATCAATAAGATACCTTGGAAAATTTTCTACCAGACTACATTTTGTATTCTCCATGGGTGCTCTGCTACTACAGACCCATTCTAATTCAACATCTCTTTAAATTTGGTTTATTAGAATCTATTGTATTCTCAACTAAGTAGCCGGACAGAGCATTAAAAATTCTAATCAAGTTTTTTTACATGTGTTGTCTGAGCTCTCTAGTGCCATCTTATTCAATCGGAGTTGAACTTCCAGTTTTACCATTGCCTGTGCCTTTATATGTGATCATAAAGCACCTCTCTCCAACCGGGCTCTGTCTTCATACCACTTCACCCACAATGGAGACAGTTCTTCATACATTTTTAAATGCCCATATATATGGAGCTGAGGAGATGTATTGTGCTAAAGGCAGGTACTGCTCTTGCAGAAGATCAGAGTTCCATTCTCAGCATCCATCTTGGTGACTCACAATCACCTGAAATTCTTACTTCAAGGAATTCAGTAACTCAGTCCTCTGTGGCATTTGCACTCATGTTCATATACTCACCCCATTCATTCACATAATTTAAAACTACAAAATAATTCTTTTTGAATAGTGTCTGAATGTGCTGTGGCATTGGTGACATTGCTTTCTGCCTGGAATGCATTTCCTTCTGCCAGATGCACAGCTCACACACAGTTTTTGCTCAGGGACTTCAGTTCGGGGTGCTTCTCTATTCACCCTCCTTATCCTGATTTCTTCTCTCTGGCTTATCTGATAAATGCACCATCAGCTCTCATTCAGAGATCTCATATCATTAAATTTCCCTACCTACTAAAATCGATTTGTAGCCCCAAATCAATACTTGTGACATTTTGAGACTTTCATGAGGATGTGCAGAACAGCAAATTCTTTTTTGTGACTCACCCAGTAATGAAGCACACACAGCTAAGATTGAACAAGATGATGCATCCCTCCTTGTTTTACCTATTGAATGCATTTTTGTGGTCTCTCTTCTGCCATATATATATATTAACATCTTGGCCCCTCTTTCGATGACCTTTGCTACCTAAAATGCCTTTCAAGCACTATTCAAAAGTGTGCAAATCTTCCTAAGTACACAAAGTCTGTAGCATGCTTTTCAGAAAATGTGTGTGTGTTAGGCAAGCATTATTCAGGGAGGAGCCACAGTGGTGTTACAGAGTGGTGTTACACAGTGGTGTTAAAGAATCAGTTGCTGCCATTAAATAAAGTGTTGCTAAATAACAATGTACATTCAGAGACATGATATGTTGATCAGCCAAGAAACTTGTTGTGATACCTGGGTAATTTAAACCAGATTCTACAGTTGCTTTAGAAGCAATATTTTTTTTAGTAGTTACTAATTCAGCATTGACAATTTTATTGAATGTAAAGGCAAGTAATGAGTTCTGTTATATGATCATTATTTATTGTCTGTCCCTAATAGAATGTAAGCTTTATGAGGACAGGTATTTACAGCTGCTATGTTGATAATTATATTCCCAACTTTTAAAGGACCTCAATGAATACATCTTAATACTTAAATGAATGAGTAGGTGAAGCAATTACTAATGATGAATAAATAATGATTATTAAATATGAATAAGAAAAATATCTAAGCATGTAAATAAAATACCATGAATGGATAATGGTTGAATAAATAAACCAATTATGACCTCAGTGGCCCTCCAGTGCCAGTCTCGTCTTCATGCTAGTGAAGCAGAATTAAAAGATGAATAAGATATGAGTTTCGCTCTTGAGACTTTCATAATTAAGAGAGTCAGCTTAAATATTTAAGAAAACTACAAGCTGTCTCTCTCGTTCCAATCTGGCAGGTGTATTTTATATCCATTTAAATCACTGAATGTTGATAGTGAATTCACTTAAATTGGTAGATTATTTTTAACATCTGCAGTTAGTATCAGAATATAAACTTTAGTGGTTTTTTCTTATTAGCCATTACTTATCAGTGGGATAACATATAGCTGTGCAAATACCCATTACATAAGGTGTTTATGCTCTGTGTTGGCTACTTGGGCAGTATGGTGTACTGCTTATTAGCATGTGACCTTACATTGTTGGCTTAACCTCTTTGCTTCAGTATCCTTATTTGTGTTTAATGGAGAAAATAATAAAACTGCCATTCCAAAATTTAATTAAAACATATAATCTACTTGGTAAAAGGGCTGTATATTGTGTTTAGTGATTTTAGTCTTTTCTGGGTGGGAAAAACTATACATTTCTAAAGTTTAAAAAATTATAATAGATGAATATTAATAAGCATTAAGTTGAAGACACATTGGGCATAATTTTATTCCCTGCAATATTTACAGAGGGCCCAAAATACAGAATTTGTTACATGGTGGCTTTAAATTTAGTTTAGAATAAGTTTTATTAGAACTTTATAATTTTGTATCAACATATGCAAATGTGCTCAGATGTTCCATTTCAGTGGTTACATTATAAATTGAGAATGATTACTATGAATATCCATTTTCTTTCAAAACCTATCTGCATGAATTTTACATTTTTAAACAGAAATGGATTATGCTAATGGGTTAACTCTTGAAGGTCCATTCAACCTTCTAATTTTCCTTTAAAAATGTCTTTAATATTAACACAATGAAAATTGTTCCTGAAGTTTAAATGAGAACAAACCTATTTCTCTATGTTAATGCTAATACTTCAGTGGGAAGCAGACCCTGCAAATCTCTGAAGAGTTGCTTTCTCTCCTCAACAAACTAAGGGATTCTCTCCTGTCTAGTCACCTTGGGCTGCTGTAGCACGGTGCCATAGACTGAGTGGCTTACACACACACACTCACACACACACACACACACACACACACACACACACACACACAAACACACACACACACACACACACACACACAAACACACACGCACGCACGCACGCACGCGCACACAGACACACACACACCAGCATATATTACTCACAGGTTTAGATACTGGGAAGTCCAAGGTCAGAAGGATAGCACCTTTGGGGTCTGATGATGGCGGCTGTTTGGCTGGCTTGCAGGTGACTTCTTGGAGTTGTCCTTAAATGGAGAAATCTTCTCTCACAGTCTCCTTTCACAGGGCCCTAATGCTCATGAGAACTCCACTGTTTATTGTATGTTCTTGTTATTTTATAGGTGCTGGAGAATGTTATAATTGCTCTCCTGTACAGTTTTAAAGGCTCTTATCTCTTTCAGATTATTGTGTGATATGAAATTCCTCCAGCACCTATTGTACCGTTTATTATGTTCATTGAATTTTGCTCAGTATATGCACATAAATCTACATGACATGTCCTATTGGCGGGTTGATTGTTATCACAAAAGTTTTCCTGATAATTTGATGCCCTAAAGCCAATAGAAATATCAATACAGTCAATATTCAGACTGAGATTCCCCAGGTTGGAAAATAGAACCCTATTTTAAGGATGAAGATTTACTTGAATGATCATGATTCTCTAGAAAGAGAGTCTAGATTTCAAGAGCTACATATAACAGTTCTGGCAACTTTTGTTCCATTAGTGTAATGGCTGTTCTTGGTTACCAACTTGATTATGTCTGGAGGTAGCTAAAATCCAAAAATGGAGGGCACAACAGTGTGGGAGTTTTGCTTAATTTGAAGTAGGAAGACCCCCTTCTAATTTTGAGATGGGAAAACACAACTTTTAACCTGGGTTTTGAGGCAGGAAGACATACCTTTAATCTGAGCCATACCTTCTGCTGGAAGCCAATATAAGGAGTTGGAAGAGGGAAGCTTTGCTCTTTGTCTTCTTGCTCTCACCTTTCTAGCAAGTTCATTCCTTCCTTCACTGGCATTAGAGCCTACTTCTTTGGGATTCCAGCATATATTGGAGAACAGCTAAGACACACACACACACACACACACACACACACACACACACATTTTTCTATAAGTTCTAATACTCTAGAGAACTTTGAGTAATATAATTAACAATACTAAAATTTGCTAAATACTTAAGTTTATGTGGATTTCATATGCATGTTTTAAAAACAACATACACTTTTATTATATCAAATGCATAAACATTTCTTGTGTATATCTTTTTAAGTTTTATGTGAAATACATATGTTTGCATATACACACTTACCATTTGTTATATGTTTGGAAAGTGATAGGGTTCGTCTGTCATATTAATCGAGTCTTCACTAACTTTTCATTTCTTATTTTAAACTTAATAGCACCCATATCTTTACCTTGACAATTTCTAGAACACTCCATCACTGCCAAAATAAAACATACCTACTATTGTGAACAGAAGTTATAAGAAACAGGAGGGTGGACATGAAAGGTTCTACATTTGATGAATATATTATTCTGAAAATGACCTTTCTTCCATTAAATAACTTCTTATGTTGTTGTTTCTAGTCTTAAGAGGAATATGAAGTTGACATTAAGAGCACGGGGCATGTTTTAGCATATTTGACAACAAATGTGAAGTAAGTGTACATTTTCTTCCTTTTTTTGGGGAGATGCGTTATTTGTGTGTGGTTTGGGCTAGTTGAAAGCACTCTCATTCAAAGTTAGATGTTAGCCATTCACTTCCATGTAATACAGAGTAAGAGTCCATATCTACTCTGAACTTTAAAATTCTACAACTTGGTAAAACAAACTTTTTCTAGTCTTATTTCTTCTCAAACAGAAGACAAGTCATGTTTCAACTGTCTATTTGGCAGAGGTTATCAATCACTTCTGAATGTAGTCATTACAATCTTATTGACAGATGAGAAATTGTCACAACAGGAGAAACAATGAGAGTAAAAATAACTATTCCTTAAACATCTTCTACACTTAATTTTATATTATATAACATAAGTAAATGTGTATCTTCCACATTGTCAGACTATATGGGTACACAGCAGGAAGCACACTTATTTATGTGTATAAATTCTGATGTCAGCCTGATCAAAATTACCATAACATTGTACAGGCCTGCATCAAAATCACATAAAATAACTGCCTTTAATATAGACTTTGGTGTTTCATCCTTTGAATCCCATGAAAAGCAAAGATATGCTACATGCAAAGTGAAAATCCTTTAGTGTCTTTGAAAATACCAAAGGTAACTTTTAAGTGCAGTTACCATTTCATCTCTACAGATAAAATGTCTGGTAGACAAGCTTATAGAGGTCTATGCCTTTTCTCTACCATTTGAATGTTTTTGAAATGGACAACAAGCATAGTTACCTTTTTAAAAAGCTCAAGAGCACTTTAAACTACCTCAGTGTTACATACTTTGAACATCTGAGTGAATAATTATTCTCTGAAACATATAGGTTTATAGTTAAATGCCCATGTTTAAGACCATGAATCCCTATTGATGAGCATAACATCCGGGGCTGAGTAAAAAATAAGATAAAATCAATTAATTGTAATTTGCATATTTTGTCTTCTAGGTGTAAGTAGGCTACCTTAGGTCACAAATATCCTCTTTATGCATATATGATAATCTCTCCATCTCAGGTTTTATTGCAATTATCTTTTCAAGTGGAGATGTTTATGAAAGACACATAAGGTATGAAATGTTTATCTGCATGATTAAAAGCAGAGTTTTCGGGTTTAAGTTTACAGCAAGGTGATAAACTCCTTTAAAGGAAGTCAAATGCAGGTTTCATCATACTTGATTTTTAAAAAAATAACATATCCTTCAAACTTAGCATATACCTAAATATAGTTAAATATCTCTATGATCCACCACAGGAAAGAGACACAGAGTCTGTATCCATAAGGGACCACCTGGTATGTTGTGCTCTGTTTAAATAGTGAATCAAAAGATACAGGTGCTGACTTCCAAGCCTGATGATCTGAGCTCAATCTGTGAGCATAGTAGAAGGAGATAACTTACTTCTGCAAGTTGTACCCTGCCCTGCCACTTGTGCCATAGTATGTACAAGTGTGCATGTGCGCGTGCGTGCACACACACACCTGTATTCATTTGTGCAGACATTAAAAATATTCAGTTTCAAGCTGAGTAAGCAATTTTGGCAGAAACACACCCAAATATATCTCTTTTATCAATTGACTAGTGAGTAGTTGTGGAAATACAAATTAAAAAAAAAATAGCTAGCGAACTAACTAACTAAACCAGATTCATTTTCCTGATTTCCACCAATCCCCATGTGTATTAATGAAGAACAACACACTCATCTCACTGGACCTCTGTGGTTAAAGAATGCTGCCCCTCAATAGCTCTTGCTTTGCCAGGGTGATTCTCAGCCAGCAACCCAAACACCTGGAGGGCTTATTAAAATTCTGATTCCTGAGCCTCATACCAGAGCTTCATGTCCTCCAGCTGCTGTGAGGTGAGATCTTCGATTCTGACAAGGCTATCCATGCTGCTAACTCTGATGGCTCAGAGGCCACAGTAAAAGAATAGAAAGGCTAAACTGATGGGTTTTACTTATGCAGCTGAGTCACAATTTTTCAACCTTTCCAGAAAGCCGTCAAAAAACTTTCCAAACTCTCACAATCTGTACTCTTCGATGTGTCAGAAGGAGTAATTATCTAAGTTTAAACTTGTTTTGGAATCACTAGAGGAGATTTCAAAGCCAAGTGGAATTAATTAAATTGATAGAAATTATAATCAATACCCAGAACATAATAGGTGCTACATTGATTCCTATGAATAATTCTAATCTAATCTTTCATTTTTCATTTATCTTTTTCTGCAAATGTCTACTTAGTGAACAGGGAGAAAATCTGGTATAAAAATATGTCGTTTGCTCAAAGGTCATAATTTAATTGCCCTCCAAACTTGGCTCAGTATTCCCAGATGATAGCCTCCCATAATTTCTTTCAGAAAAATAGCAAAGAATAAATAAATTAAAAAAAATTAGATTCCCATCCCTTCACCTAATGTCTACTTCCAGTCCCCAAGCAACTTATTAGTGAATATGTGTAAACCATGTGGTCTTTTAGAACTTCAGTGGCTCTGAACTTGTAGATACACGGTTGGAAATGTGAGGGTTCACAGGGAGGAGGGGGTGGGAAACATACTCAGTGCCCACAATCTGTTTCCATGTTTGGAATTTAACAGCACGGTCTGTACTTATGCAATTTTTAATTTCCTGAATGCTTGTTTTTTTTTTAATTTCTAAAAGCTAATAACCCTTTCCCGTCATTAGATTCTTAAGAAAATAAAAACAGAATAGTATTTCTTGTAAATACAATTAACTAAAAAGTAATATATGCAGTACTTTATAAAGACTGACATATACTGAACTTAAAGAAAGGATATCTACTTTGGATCTATTATTAGAGCAAATACTTTCTTGTACTTTAAAAACATCATAGCAAGTGATAATTTAAAGCTTATTAAATCTGAATACTATTTTAGTTCATATGTCAATCTTGTTTGTTTCTGTGATTTCATTTCTTCCCTGTATGAGGTATTGCAAAATCTGAAAGATTTTCTATAATTTTATCATTTTAAAAATATTAATATTCTGACAACATGTCCTAATAGTATAATGTGGACAAATCACAGATTTACATTATTCTAATTAATATTAATATAATATCTATGCATGAAAGCTACATTTTTCTGGTATCTGACTACTTCTGTCCATGTATGTTTGCATGACTACTCTTTCTTGGTTGCAAAACTGAGCCTATATATCCCATAAGGAGTGATTTCATATTTCTTGTATTAAATAATGTAGAGAGAATTGGGGTGAGAAGAAAATATCTCTATTGGAAATATGAATCTTAAGAAAAGTTAAGAATAATGTCTTTTGTTTGCTCTTTGTAAGCTGGAGCCTCGAAAAGACAATGCTGAAAAGATCGGAAGGAAGAGCATTGCAGGTGAACTTTGAGTGAGGTGTCAGCCTCGCTTCTCTCCTACCATGCAGGGTTTTATTAGCAGGGGCTTATTATCCGTCTAACACTGAAATGAAAAATATAGTTAACTGTAAATGTCAGCTTAAAAATCCTTCGATGTTGTACACACTGCACCGTGTTCAAATTAGAGATGAAGTATAGCTCCATTTCATGTCAGTTTTCCTTTTAAGTTCTTTAGGAGGTTGTGCCTTTCCCAAACACTGGGTAAAACGCTGAGGTAACATACTTCTTCCAATTCATTAGTCTTGTGGGGATACACACAGCATTAAACACAGTAAACTCCAATCCAACAGAAAGGAATTGAAACCTGACTCAACAAGGCCTTTCAGTGAGAAAGGCACATTGCCACTGGTGGTGTTTCTGTTCCTTGTCAACATATAAATCCCAGAGATACTAATATGTTCCATGTCTGTGATTTGACACACAAAAAAAAACTTGTTTTTCTTTCAGCTATTCTATAAAAATCTGAGATCCATAAAGCATACTAATGATGTATTGCTTCTCTAGACCAAGGAAGAAGCAACTGTCAAGGATTTTATTTTGTATGCATGTATGATATATAAAATAGGTATAGAGGCACAAAGTCTACAGGCAAACTAAAAGAAAAACGTGAGAATTAATTATATGTTGGAAATGATATGAAAATCCACAAAGTTAATCCACTAGAAAAGTTAAATCTAGCTATTTATGGTCTGACAGTTCATATGAGGTCTTCTTCCCTTTGAAAAATTTAATGACATTGGTTATTTAAAAGTGAAACCTATAATATTTTTTATGTGGGGTACATAACATCAAGATAGAAGAAAGCAGTGACTTACATGTGCTTTAAGGCTTGGCGTATTGTAAAATGAGAATGCTTGACAACAGAATTAATGACCAAACTCTAAGAGTCTATAGCAATGTGTTAACTTACATATGAGACTCATTGGTCTGCTCATTAAAGACTTGTCCTCAAGTTATAGGGTATTTGAACTTGTCAATTTATATTAGGCTTTCTTTCAAACAAAGCAAGCAGGAAATGGAGTAATCGTCACTGAGATAAATTCTCCTTAAAAAAAAAAAAATTATAGATTAACACAATTTTCACCCTCTTACTTTCTTCTGAAGAATAAATGAATTTAAATGAATATTCAAATGGACATATAGATGAATTATCACTGGACTGGCAATTTTCATTGATCATAAGTGAATTCAAGAAGAAAGGATCTAGATAGGGCAACTTATTTTCTATCTCTAATTTAATTTAATTTTCTCACAAATTATATCTGTTTATATTTCTCTAAAGCTGATAGGTATAGATGGATATTTATTTAAAAGCTTAATTGCTTTTGTGACATTTCATGATGCTGTTTCTTTAGATGAGTCTCGGCAGGATAGAACATTGGTATAACTCCAATATACATATCTCTCTATCTCTCTCTCTCTCTCTCTCACTGAAAGAATATTCTATTAGACAACCCCATATTTTAACAAGCTGTCCTTCAGACTGAGTGGACTTAAATAAAAAAAAAGGGCACATGCAAATGAAAATGAAACCCTGATATATTTATAAAAAGATATTTGATTTAAAAAATGCTGATACAGATGAATAACTGGCACAACCTTTGTCACCTCAGCTATGTGTGTTGCTCCTGAGGAAAGCTGTTGAGACTTCAAGCCCCAATAGCGTGAATTAGTATCTTTAATCTACTCTGTTTCATACCCTACACCCACATTCACCTGATCTTATCAAGATATATATAGAATTCTCCAATGAGAAGACAGTAAATTTTTCCGTTGCCTAGTACATGTTGGCACATAAAAAAGTATCAAAAAAGATGAGGCATAAGTTTATGATCAGCAAAATAAATCAGTTACATTCACTCTGTAAGTAAGTTTCTAGAAATAAAACTAACACCATCTACTCAAGAACTAGGCTTATGTTATAATGACTTTAGGTAAGTTATGTCAAGTGGTTGGCATTTCTACAAGAAAGCTGTTATAACACAAGGAATAGAATCTAGTTCAGAGGTACATAAATTTCACTTCCTTAGGCAACTCTTTTATGGTAAGATGTAATTTTAATCTTAGGAATTGAAGGGTTTTCTTTATTTTGCATTCCTGCATTTGAAAAAATGACAGTTTTACTATTTGGAAATTTCACATCATACAACCATCACATTCACTTCCCAGTTTTCGCAGGCCTACCCCACTACCCATTGATCCCCCCCACACACACACATACACACAAAGCAGAAGAAGAAAAAGAAGAAATTGTTCAGTCGGTGTTGCCCATATACTCACTGAAACATCGTCAAACTCCCAGTGTCCAGCCCTTTAAAGGAAACTGGGTCTTTCCCTACTTGCACCCCACCAAAAGTTGTCACTTCTGGAGATCTACACTTCAGCATCTTTATCACAATTTGAATTCTCTTCCATGGCTTTGTGTCTAGGCTTTTTTTTTGGGGGGGAGGGGGTTACAGAGAAGGAAGGTGGGAGGTTGTTACAGTAGCCTTCTATGTTTTCTCAAATGTCATTCTGCAGTCATGAATTGATAACACTGCAATAACCGCTTCCTTGCCCTTTACAATAAGCAGGAGCACATATCGTAAACATTCACATGTTTTGTGGCAATAACATGTGCCATGGACCTGGACCTCATCTTGCTCTCTGCTGGTAGTGCAAAACACAGACATCAAAATTGCCATTTGCCACAGCACAGGCCATCATAGCCATCAAGGCAGCATGGACCAAGGGAATCAACATGGCCTCTCGGGCAACATGGCCCATAGACAGCAATATATTCACACACAACAGACTGGCCCGTGGACAGCAACATGTGTTCAAGTGGCAGCATAGTTCACAGACATTGGCATGGCTTTTAGTGACAACACTGGCCAAGGACATCAACACAACACCCGTATTGCAGCAGTAGCATGGACTCCAACATGGCCCTCCTTGACAGCATAGACCACAGAAATCAACATGGCCTCAGATGGCAGCATCAACAGAGCCCCAGGCAGTAGTCGGGCCCAAGGACGTTCACATGGCCTTTGGTGGTAATATGGGCTACGGACATCAACATGCTCTCAGGTGGCTGCCAGGATTTTCAAAACATTGTTTATAATGTAGTATGTTTCAAGCCAGTGAGATAACTCAGAGATTAGAGGAGTGTGCATGTCCCCAGGTATAACCACCTGAGTCCAATGTCCAGCATCCACATTCTAGAAGGAGAGAAGGAACTCCCTCAATTTCTTATGGCCTCCATATCCTCACCAGGGCACATAGGCAAGGACACACACACACACACACACACACATACAAAACACGCCCCCCCACACACACACCACCCATGACACACACACACATACACACACAAACATATACACATACCACAAACACACACACACACACACAGAGACAAAGAGAGAAAGAGAGGACCTTCTGTGTCTATGATGCTTTTCTAATTTTAATATTTATTCAAAAATAGTATACCATGATAACGGCTTTTGGTAAATTTAAGCCCAACTACATCAGGGGTAACAGATGTGAATGATCAGTCTGTTTTACATAAAAGAAGTAGAATACTACATTACATTCAAAATTGAGACTCAACCATTCTTCCTCTTTAAATGTAAATAAAAAATTAAGTAATATTTTAAAACATGCAGAAAACATCTACATATAATATAGAATGGCTATTTTGTCACTTAACATGATGAAAATCAAGACACCATGTCATATTAATGATTAGGCATTGCAGTGAATCAAGTAAAAACATCCCAAATACATGTGAACCTATATCAGATCTTGAAACTGTGTGAAGTTAAAAATGGCAGCACACAGGGAGAATAAGTTTTTTTCATGACAGAACTATGAAAGTTAATATTATCTCTTCAGTAACCCATAAAAATGGTAGGAAAAGAAATCGAAAAACAGTGACAGTGGATTCACTCTCAGCAGTCAACCTAAGTGGCATTTATAGAAGATGGTATTGTAGACCAACTATAAGAGCTACTCTTTTCACATGAACTGGAAACTCACAGATTATCATCATATGCTGACCCACTTAATGAGTCTCAATAAATTTTAAAAGAGTGACATAACATAAGTATGCTTTCTGTGCACATGAACCAAAATTAAAATTTAATAAAAATAAGAATATTCTAATTTTATCAAATAAATGTGTTTTCCCTGTTGATTTTGAACATTCTCCCTCACACACTGGGATTCAAAAGAAGAAATATATGTGCCTTGATTCCAGGGTAACCAGAAATCCATATGTAAAACATCAATCATAGATCCTTCTCTTACATGCAGAAAGTCTGAAAGGGTACAGACGTAATTATAGAGTCTAAACTTATGTTTTTCCAGAAAAAAGTAGGAAAGTGTATTCAAAACATTGGGGCAAATGAGAATTGTTTATTTTGTAAGAAAAAGCACCCTGACTACAAAATAATTAATGAATTATAAAAAGTATAACTTCTGCTTATCAAAAGATAACTTTAAGGTGAAGAGAATATAATTCAATAAGTAGGAAGAAATATCTTTATTCTCTGTATCTGGTAGTGATTTGTATATAGAGAAAAGAACTGCTGCAATGTAACATAATTTAATAATTCTATGTATTTTTAAATGTACAATAATAGATCAGCGGCTTTATAGATGAGATATATAAGTGGCTAATGAGAATATTGAAGTATGGGTGTTTGGGAGAGGACTCATTGAGTAAAGTACTTGCCACAAAAATTAGATGACCTTTCTCCAGACTCCAAAAACAGACACAAAAGCAAGACACAATATCACATACATCTTCACTCCACTTGGTGCCTCTAAGAAGATGTGAGGCAAGGCCACCAGAAACTAGTAAGACAGCTAACCTTTTGTATGCAGTTGTGAAGAGAGACCCTGTCTCAAACAAAGTGGAATGTGAGGACCAACAGTCAAAATTGCCCTCTGACATCCAAATATACACTGTGACACAGGCAGGCCATAAAAAATACAATAATCCTCATATCCTCATATACACCACACATACACACACACACACACACACACACACACACACTCACACACACACACAGAGACTATCAGCAGATCATTGCAATAAAGTTAAATAATAGGGATCACAAAGCTATGTTCAAATTCATTGCTCGAATGGGAGATATAAAGTTGAAATGCAGTAACTTAAAGAAATGAGTACCCTGGGATGTCTAAGATCCAGAATTGCAGAGAAGTGTGGGGACAGTGGACCCCAGATACATTGTCAGCTAGAGGATAAACTGGTCAAGATTTTGAAATTGGAATGTTTCTTCTTGTAAACAAATTCCTTTCTTAGGTATTCATACAAGAGAAATTAATATATTTTAGTCACCGAAGAATTATATATTTTTAGAATGGCTTCATTCATAACATCTAAAAGAGTAATGTGATGCTAGAAAGATATCTCAGTGGGGAAGAATACTTGTGCTAGCTCGGGGCACTGAGTTCTGATTCCCTGAACGCTCTTAAAAAGCCATTGCCCCAAAAGATAGGCATGTTTCTGCAGTGATACAGGGAGAAGACATTTACAACGGCCACTGTGAACAGTACAATAAGCATTGTAATGTGGGTGTTTGTCCTGGAAGGACATGTACCACAAGTGTAGGAATAAAACACCCTCAAGCGTCAATAGCCATTTTAGCTCTTTGGAATGTTAGGCTGCTATGTAAGATGAATAGCATGAAATTAGTGTCTTCATAGCAGAAGGAGGATGGTTGTCAAGTTGGAAGAAATGGATCAGTTAGTGATGTACTTTCCTTGCAAGCAGGAAGACCTGATTTGATCCCTGGAAACAAGTGTGCATGTGTGTTGCTTATAACCCTAGCACTGCAGATGCAGAGCCAGGTAGCCTACTTGACAAGATTCAGGCCAATGAGATATTTTCTAAAGATAAAGGGTGTGGAGACTGTCTGTGGAATGAATCTCAAAGCTACCCTCTAGCTTCCACATGCATGCACCTGCACACACGTGCACATGTATGCATGCATGCAAAAAAAAACAATAGAAGAAAAGAGGAAAAAGAAGAATGAGTAGAGGGGAGGTGATGGGAGGAGAGGAGGAGGAAGCCATGAGAGACAGAGTTAGAGAGAGAGAGAGAGAGAGACAGAGAGAGAGAGACAGAGGGAGATTAGGTCTTTAACAAATGAATCAAATTAGAATAATTGTCTATATAATCATACAACCACTTTACAACTTTACAGCTATGTACTGGAGAAATGGTAATAAGAATACACCAAAAGCAAATGTCCACTTATTCCTATGACATACAATGGCATTTACAAATTTATAACAAAAGAAATCAATCAAAGGAAAAATGTTCCAACAGTGGAATATGACAATATCAATAGACCACTACAATTTGCAACTAAATTAAACACGTAGTCCTTGTACTGTTCATATAAAAATAAGTTAACAATGAAGTGCCAATTACCTAATAGGTGTCCACTCTCTCCACATTTCATTGTATGTACTGTCCTACTGCCCCTCAGTTTACTGCATATGCTATATTATGAGAGTACGTTTCCTTAATTTTTCTCCCAGGTGATCTTTTCTATATGCACTGAAAAGAAAAATTCATCCAACATCTCATATCCTGGTTTAAAATGCCAAACAGAGTGTGTGACAGGTAACGTAGTATCTGTGTGAGAAAGCCTTATAGGGGCTTAGCCAAGTCCCACAGAAATAACTCCTATTAGTGCCTCCACAAGCTGGTATAGTGGTTTGAAACATCCTTACATTTTCAAAGCCTTCAGCAGCTCAGCTAAACTGGAGGGGAAGAGCAGAAAGTGACAAAAATAACCTCTACAGTAACATAGAAAGTAATTAATGAAGACTGTGCATTGGGTCAAAGAGTTATTTTTGATATAATAAAGTATCTATTTAATAACCACAGGTCTCAAAGAACATAAGTATCAAATACAGAAGAACTGTACACACATATGATGTCTGGTACATGTGACGTGGGGTCTTTGTTCTGCACCCATTTGCCTTTGATGCCATGAGCTGACATCTGATTTCATATAACTCTTTTCCCACCTCTTCATGCAAATCACAGTAATTTAGAATTTCCCACACATGCTCACAACTGATCTGAAAAACTTTCAATTATTTTTAAAATTGAAGCTATGCATTTGTCATAGCAGTTAATTATGTTTTCATCCAGTATGTATGAAATCATACAAACATTTTAGATTCTTGTGACTTTTAGAAGTTCAATTGTTTATGTAGTGTGTGTGTATGTGTATGTGTGTATATGTGTGTGTGTGTGTGTGTGTGTGTGTGTGTGTGTGTGTGTGTGTGT
>CAJQZJ010032944.1:2180391-2213067 GCA_907164525.1 Lophiomys imhausi
TGTGTGTGTGTGTGTGTGTGTGTGTGTGTGTGTGTGTGTGTGTGTGTTTGTGTGTGTGAGCACAGAGGAAAAACTTTCAGGAGTCCACTCTTTCTTTACATAGGGTTCTGATGATGAGACTCAGGTGTTTGGGAAAAATAACCTTTACTTGATAAGTCATCTTGCTGACATATCTGTCACTTTTACATATGTGTCACTAATACAGATGCTGAATGTTTCGCTTGGTAGGCTTCTTTTTTTCTAATGCTATGTTTGTGCATTGCAGGTTGATTTTTAGAAATTCGGTGTTATAGAAAAAATATAAATAAATATAAATATATAAACATATAAATAAATACACCTCACTTTGTCTAATTCCATATAATTCTATTAGCATTTGAAAATATGAGCACCAAATATCTGAACATTCTCACATTAGAAAACATTACCATAATTCCATAATTTCCGTTTAGTTTTATGTCTTTTGTCTTAAATCTTTAAAAATTCATGACTCTCTCTTAATTGTGAAAAACAAAGAAAAGAACAAATGCCAGGAGATCCTGGGCTGTTTAAGCAGCAATTTCTCACCTCCTAGGAAATGAAGAAACACCATTATGAGAGCAGCCTAGCACAGCTTACAAACACAACTGGGTGTTGTTTAACAGCAAAGGGATCCACCTTGGGATGCCAGTGGACCATTGTTAAGTTAATAATGAACAGGTGTTAGGAGTGCACTGAAGTATCTGCCGTAGCCTAGACATGTCAGAAAGAAGTTATAATGGGCTGTGGGAAATTTTGCTGAGGACTGTCAGAGTAACTCATAAGTTTCATAGGCTGTTTTATCTCTCACAGAGTTTCACCTCCTTTGCCCATACTCTTCATGAGTTATCTTGGAATGACTCTCCTCAGAAGAGAAGGTTCTTTAGAGCCCAAGTTAGAAGTAATAGAAAGGGTCCCAGGATTGTTTTTTTTATTCCTATAGTCTACGATTTAGACAATTCTAGGTGCCTTGAAAAGCAAAAACAAGGAGAGACTAAACAAGGACAGCATGAGTGAAAACAAGTCAGCAAGTGAGAGAAGGAGGTACTAAGGGGACTCAGAGGTTCAGGTCAGTTTTGGGGGAGGATTAGGATGCCCAGAAGTACTTCTGGATACGGGAGAGACCGGTGAATCAGAAGCAAAAGGAAACGTATAGGAATAACAGCAAATTGCTAATATAATAAAATTATAAACACTTGGATTTTGCACTTTCAGACACCTGTAACTCAAAACCCCCATTTAGAAGGAAAAAGAGAAAGAAAGAAAGAAGGAAGGAAGGAAGGAAAGAAGGAAGGAAGGAAGGAAGGCAAGGAGAGAGAGAGAGAGAGAGAAGAGATAAGAGAAAGAAAAGTGGAAAATATCAGATATCCTTTCAAAAAAGAAATCAGATATTCTCAACAAAAGATGTTGGATGTTTTTGAAGTTAAGTCAAGCAGCGTTATGAAACCGAAACTAACAAGAATCATCCCAAACACAGTGATATTTATTGCTTCCTTCTTCATCCAAAGACTCTTTCACAGTGGTCTGCTCCATAGCCTGTTCTCCAGGAATGCCCCTCATTCTTGACTATCACTCTAGTTTTTTTGTCTGTTCTATATCTTAGCTACAGTTCAGCAGGAATGTAAGGTTTTCCCACATGTACTGGAGGCGAAAACTTAACTGTGTTGTATTTGTATTGTTTTGATTCATGATTGGCATGAAGAGGAACATATAATACATTCTTAGCAATTGAGAATACAAGAAAGTGATAAGCTTGCCCGAGAACATGCACAAATGAAAAACAAAACAAAGCAATAAAAAAAAAAACTACATTTGGCCAATTAGATCTTTCACACCATTCTCTATAATAAGGAATGGATCTGCAAAATACATGGGAATAATCCTAGACCCTAGTGTAATGATAATAATGATGACAGCAGATGTCTTTTATTATGAAAATTATATCTATTGAGTGACTGACTTCCAAAAGTCTCGAGGAGGAGGAAGTGTTGTGTATGTTCACACAAAGAACAAATAACACAGTACAAATGGCTTTAAAAAACTTAAGAAACCAAATGGCTTATCTTACATGAAAAGTAAATGAACTAAAGTGATTTTTTTTTTTTTTTGGTTTTTCGAGACAGGGTTTCTCTGTTTAACAGCTCTGGCTGTCCTGGACTTGCTTTGTAGACCAGGCTGGCCTCGAACTGTGATTTTTTTCTGTAGGTGCAGCTTCATTTGGTGGTCCAAGGGAAAGGGAAGCATCATATAAACCATGCCCAATCCCTGCTCTGCATGATGAAGCTAAAGGATTGCCTTCTGCCAGAGAACTAGACTCCTTGCAATTTTCAAATCCTGTGATACCTCTATCATCAAAGAGTTTTTTTTTTTTTTTTTTTTTTTTTTTAGATATAGACTTGGAGCTTTCTGTAACATATTTTACAATGGCTTAAAAAAAAAAACCCTTTTGCTGTCCAGAGTAATTGTCATTGAAAGAAATATAAATCTTCAGATTTTTAGTAAACTCTAAAGAAGACAATAAATTAACTTTTACTATTGAGAAAATATTCAGAGCAAAGCTAAATGCGTGCTACCTGGGAGAGGGGCAGGAGTTCAAAATTTCAAAACTTTATTTTCTGGAAATGATATAGCTAATGCCTTATTTTTAATATGACTCTGGCTTGACTATTCTTTTATTTATTTATTTATTTATTTATTTATTTACATTTATTTATTTCTTCAAGTTACATCTCAATCATAGTCCCCTCCCCCCTCTCCCTCCTGGTCCCACCCTCCTACCCTCTTCCCTGTCACCCTCTTATCTGTTTTTTTTTTTTTTTAATTTAAGGTGTATCTTTTTTCCCGCAACAGCTCCCCCTCAGGATGATTTTTTTTTATAATTTATTTTTTATTTCTTCAAGTTAGATCTCAGTCACTATCCTTCCCTACTCCCCCCTCCTGTCCCACCCTTCCACTCTCTTCCCCCTCAACACTCCCATCCTCTATCCTTTTTTTTTTTTTTTTAGTGTAAGGTAGATCTTTTCCCCTCCAACATCTCCCCTCTTCAGTCCAACAAATGGTTCTTTCTCCTATAACAATAAATACAATACAAAACAACAGAAACAAATAGGCCACAGTTATGAGGGTTACATGGCTTAGCATACATTCCCAATGTCCAGTCCATATGTATTTGGCCCCTGACTTTAACATTCTACTATCTAACCATCTCCATGAGTTTAAAGTTCTATATCTAACTTAGCTTTCATACTAACTTGCATCACAATTTTAAAAACATCTTCTTAGATCCAGAACACTCTCTTGATTCCTAAACAACTCAAAATTGAACTATGAGACTCTAGCTATCTATTCTTCAACCACCTCAGAGACTATTCTTTTTTATTATGTATATTTATTGCATCACGTTACATCTCCATCACACACACCCCCATCCCTCCACTCTTCTGGGTCCCACCCTCCTACCCTCTATCCCGTCTCCCACCTATCCTACTCCTCTAGTGCAGGGTGCCCTCACATCTCAGTTCACCTCAGTTCATTAATCACATTAGGTCTAAGAGCTTCTTCTTCCACTGGGAGCCTACATGGTAGCTCCACTAGGGCAAAGTGTCCCACTAAAGGGGGACCATTAGGCCCAATAATCACCACAAAACATCATGCTCTCCAGATATTCCCCCAAATCACTTGCATTTATTAGTCTGTTATATTTGTTTTCTTCTTACATGAATGTTCCTCTTATCTGTGGTGCAGGAAAAACTTCCATATCAGTGTATATTATTTGTCTAATAAAAATATTAAATTTTTTGAGCTTGTCTCTGTAAAGTGTTGACATATTCTATCATCAACTAGTTAGTGGCGTTCTACTAGGCCACCTAAACTTCCTGTCTTACAGCATCATCTAGAAGTGAGAAAGGCTTAATATAAGGACAACAGTGGAGGATGATTATTCTGATGACTACACTAAACAATGTAAACCTTCTATGTTTAGGAACCTTCTAGGTCCCTATAAAATCGTTCATGAATCTAAACCTGGGCATATACATTTTAGATACCCAATAAATACTTTATAAGCATTTTAGTCCAGTAAAGTTCAAATTCTCATGAGCAATCTACAAATTTTTCTTTCAAAAACCTAGGAACAACCTCATCTAATCAAACTGGACAGGAGGGTGACTTTAGATGAGACTCCTAACAGTGAGAAACAGTGACAGAAGTAGCCACATCAATGCCTGGAGGGAATCCCTGTGAAGGGAGAGGAACACCAACCCACCCACAAAACCTTCGATCCATATGTTACCCAGCCTACAAGGTGTACAGGGGTAAAGATGGAAGAGTGACAGAGAAAAGGGCCACTAAATGACTGACACAACTTGAGACCTACACCTTGGGAAAGAGCCAACTCCTGACACTACTAGTGATACTTGGTGGCTTTTATACAGGATCCTAACATAATGGTCTTATGAGAAGCTCCACCCAGCTGTGGATCAAGCAGATGGTGAACATCAGACAGACTGGACCTAGGTCCACATCACATATGCAGCTGATTGGCAGCTTGGTCTTCATGTGATTATCCTAACAAGTGGAGAGGGGAGTGCTTTTCCTAAGGGACCCTGTTATCAGTTTGCAGATCACTTACCCCTAGTGGGGTTCCAAAGTCTTCCTTTAAAGGAGGAAGTTGCTCTTAGGCCTGATCTGACCACAAACTGGAGTGGGTTGGTACAGGGAGGATCTGCTCTGCTTTTCTGAGAAGACGAGAGAGGAGAAGAAGGTGGGAGGATGGGACTGGGAGGAGAGGAGAGGAGGGAGGGTGCTGCGATCTGATTGTAAAAAAATTAATGAATTTTTTAAAATGAAAAAAATAATTTTGAAAAAAAAATCTGGAGATGGAAGGTTCAGGTTTGATTAGCTCACCCACTCAGCTGTGTCAGCACAGCGACGTTACTGTCTCTACAAGTTCTTCATTTTCAATTGTATACATGAATTTGAGAATAGGAACACTTTCCTGCGAAGTCACTAGTGTTTAGTTTGTGATATACCTAGAAAGGCCTAGGCCCACAATAGTCACTGTGCAATGTACTTCTCCCAAAGTCGACCTTTGCCTACAATAATCACTGTGCAATGTACTTCTCCCAAAGTCAAGTCTTTGATTGAGAACAAAGCTTGGGTGTTTAGAAAAAAATGAAAAGTGTCAATGCTATTGTATTTTCAGTGGGTGTGTGAGTGTATTTTCACTGTCTGCTCACTATCCAGCCTTATGATCAAAAAGCAAGTTTGACAGCTAAAACTCAGAAGATTCTTTGTATGATATCATTTAACAGACTAAATTAGGTTAACAAATGCTTTGCTCAATAGATTTCAGTCCTGGGTAATATTCACAACAGTAATGAACTTATTTGTAGGGGCTCAGCTCAGAGTTTTGTAAATATTTTCTTCAGTATCATTTAATCTATTTATGTGCAAATCTTGGGGGCAGAATACCTCCACTAGTATTTGTAAAAACTGAATTATTTGCTGAAGCAGCTTGGTCTTTAATTATGTTTAAAGTTACCAATATTAGTAACCAGCCAGATATTCAATAACCACATATCTGAAGAACTATCCTTTAATTGAGTAATACTATAAGGCAGTCAGTATGACATTCAATTCATTGTTATTATTTTTTGTACTTAAATATTTGTTTTCTGTTTATAACATCAATAGGTTTTACATCTAAAGCATAAAAATATTGCAACGAAATACCAAATCCCCAGAATTCCCAAAGATAGTAGATGATCTACATTTCAGTGAGGAGTTCCATTCAGTTGAAGAATGGGAATTTCTTTTCCCCTTACTTTTGTTTGTAGAAATACATATACAAGTCTTACATAACATGTATACATCATAACTATTTAGCTTATCTGATAGTTTTTTTTGAAAACCAGATATTTTAATTTTCTTTTGTTTTATTTTTCTTTGTTTGGAATCAAACCAATGTGTGACACATTCTGGCAAAATGGTCTACCTTCAAGCTATATCCCTAGACTCCAAATTTATATTTTAATGAATGTAAATTACTCTTTCTGTGTTTTGATTTATGCTTTTACTGTTTTTTTTACATTTATTTATTTTTTCAAATTACATCTCAGTCATAGTCCCCTCCATCATTCCCCTCCTGGTCCCACCCTCCTACCCAGTACAATGAACTTTTATGTCACTGAAGAGTCAGAAGAAATGAGGCTTCTTCCTTTCCTATTGGATAGTACGTTCCTTGAAAAAAACATAACAGCGGTTGACATTTATGCACCAAACAACAGGATAACAATGAATACTACAAAGAGAGGGATGTGTGGCATATTAGAAGTGAGGTACCAAACTCCACTTGTGGTTATGAACTACCATAGTTCACAACCCTTAAGTAATTAAACAAAATAGACTAAGAAAAAGCAAGGATTTAAATGCTGTGCATAATAAACACAATTGTGAAGCTCCACATAAAGACAAACATTCTCTCTGAACAATAAAGTCAATATGTTTCATCTCTCAGGGGAACATTTATTGGAAGCAGATGTATTGCATTGAGAAGAATGTCTCAAAATTTCAAGGGATGAAAACAGTGATTAAAATGCAAAACACATTAATAATAAAATGTTGGTAAATAATTTAAAAGAAAAGGGACACATTTTCCTTATATTATAACAACTCTAAATAATTTTAATTAATAGAGGAATTTTAATCAAACAGTATGGCTGCTATTATCATCTCCAAAGACCTTCTAGGTCTGTGTGATCTGGCTGGATTGCAGATATGGCTTGAGTACAACCTTTAATAATTAACAATGAAGGATCACTTCATTGTTAGTATGTAGAAAGAAGCACACATGTTTCAAAGTATAGTTGAGTGGTATTGAAAGTGACAAATCAGAGAAAGGTTTGACAGAATGAGTAAGAGTTAGGATATACCAACTCTGACGAGAACAGAGAGTAATGAGAAGCTACTTGAAAGGGGGGGGGGGGGGGCAGTTTACCAGGACAGTTTTACAGAGAAAGATTGTAGAGGGAACAAACTAGAGACAAGTGAAGACATATCAGCCAGAGAATAAGAAGGAGCTGGAAAATTAGAACAGATTTTAAGAGTTAGTTTGAGGCCAGGCAGAACAATTCAGTCAGAAGCTGAGAGAAGCCAGTTTGAATCAGCCAGCTTGGAGAGGAGTTTGAGCTAAAACAGCTGATTTGAACCAGCCAGCCAAAATTTAGAAAAAGCTAGGAAGGGTGAGCTTATTCAGCAATAAGTATCAGGGACTAGAAATATTTCTAGGTTTAGATTAAATTGTATGGAGGCTAGAAGCTTCCAGGACTAGGCCTAGGTTAACAGACAAAGGCAATAAACCTCTGAGAAGACAATTAAATCTGGCAAATAAAAGACACTTTTACAATTTTAGTTAAATGTAATTATTATTAAATACTCCAAATTTAGTGAAAATCATTGATATCAAAACATAAATTAATGAGTCAAATAGGAAATACTACTTCATTTAATTAGTACAATATATAGGTAAATGTATTTATATCTGTTATGTTTTTAAGCCACTAAACAGAATCAAAATTCAGAAATTTTATAGCCAAAATTCTGCTAAATAATCACAACAAAATAAAAGGAATATAGCTTGTGTTACATTTTGGTGCAAAATAAATGAATATAACATAAATAAGTAGAGTTAGATATTAAAAGAGACTTAATCTAAGAAGTAAAAATATTATTTAATGTTGGAAGATTTAATACAATTTGGTGGTACATTACATTTAAAAATGTAATCTTGATTGATAATGAAAAAAAATCATATGATGAAATTCAATATCCAACACTATTTTTAAATGCTTACCAAGCAAGAATTTTAATAATGTATTCCAAATTTGAAAAGGAATTTTCCTGAAAAATAATCTTCAGAGTAAACATTTAAAATGGAAAACTAATAGATATTTTAGAATATTCTTTTCTATAACCAAATTCTACTTAATCCAATGACATAAAGAAATATGCAAAAGGCTGAAGTGATGACTCGAGGGTTCAAAGGCCTTGCCGCCTTCCCAGAATGGAATCCAAGCACCCACATGACAGCTCACAACCTCCCATAACTGCAGTTCCAGGGCTTCTAAGGTCTTCTCCTGACCTCTGGTGGGCAGTAGGCCTGCATACTGTGCCTAAACATATATGCAGCTCTAACACCCACATGCATAAAAAATAAATTTGTGAAATTTTTTAAAAGAAAGAAAAACATGAATGTTAGAATCTTAAATGATATCACTACATTCTTGTAATTTCCGTTTAATTGAAAAACTCTGAGGACAAAGTTTTGGAGTTTTGTTGTTTGTTTGGTTTTGTTTTGTTTCTTAATTTTATAACATAACGTGTGTAAGCTAAAAGAACTCAAATCCATACTTTTCTTCCATGCAAATAGTAAGTAACTTAGGAAAGTATAATGATTGAACTCCTCAGCATATTAACCCAAACTACACATAAAGGAAAGTAAAAAACAACCACCACATAGAAACTTACCAAAGGGCACACAAATTAGTCAAAGAGAATGATTGAACTATTGAAACGACTCAGTGATGAAGAGCACTTGTGAAAAGGCATCAGAAAGAGTATAAGAGACAAAGGAGATGGAACACGCGTGCGTGTACACGTGTGCACACACACACACAGCCCCTCTAAATCATGACTGAAGCTCATACAAGCTCACAGAGACTGAGGTAATATGTACAGGACCTGCATAGGTCTGTACCAGGTCCTCTGTGAATAATTATGACTTCCAGTTTAGTGTTTTTTTTTAATTTTATATAAGTACTTTATTTTTTTTTTCTTCATGTTACATCTCAGTCACAAACCCTTCCCTATTCCCCCTTCCTGTCCTGCCCTTCCACCCTCTTCCCCCCCAACAGCTTCCCCTTTTCAATCCAACAAATGGTTCTTTCTCTTATAACAGTAAATTCTATACAAAACAGCAGAATTAACTATGCCACATTTATGAGAGTTAAATGGCCCAGTATACCTTCCCAATGTCCAGTTCATACATATTTGGTCCCTGACTTTAACCTTCTACCTTCTAACCATCTCCATGAGTTTAAAGTTCTATAACTGACTTAGCTTTCATACTAACTTGCATCACTATTATAACCATCTTCTTAGATCCAGAACGCCCTCTTGATTCCTAAACAACTCAAAATTTAGCTATGAGACTCAAGCTGTCTATTCTTCAACCACCTCAGAGCACTGAGAATGGGATTTCTAAATGTCCCAGCAAGCAGGTCTCTGATTTTTGTGCCTCGCATTGATTCTTTTCCATTTGTCCAATTTCTATGTGTTAGTTTTATTTTACACATTACATTTTATTTTATTTTTATCTCTTAGAATCCCATTTGTTTTCTAATGAGAGACAGAAAGGGAATGGATCTGAATGGTAAAGTAGGTAGAGAGGATTTGGGAGGAGTAGAGTGAGGGGAAACTGTAATCAAAATAGATTACATGTAAAAAAAATCTGTTTTCAATAAGGGGAAAAAGAGAAAACAAGCACTCATTGCTCTAGCACAGTACTAGGGTTTGGGTCTCAGATCCCACAGGGTGTCTTATAACTACCTGTAACCACTGTGATCTCTGTAGTTATACTCCTGGTGTACAACACACATTGATAGGGTGACTTATAGCTACTTGTAACCACGTTGATCTCTGTAAGTTATACTCCTGGTGTACAACACACACTGAGGCAAAACATTCATAAAAACAAAAAGCAAATAATAATATCAACAATGAGAGTAATAATAAACAGAGACAGAATAATGGAGCATATATATATATCAAAGCCTGTAACTAAAGACTGAGGCAAAAAAAAATTGCCAATTCTAGGACAACCTAGGCTGTGGAATGAGACTCTGAAAAACTAGAGTCAACAATAAAGAAAAACAAAACATGAACAAAACCCATCCAGTTCTTGATAGGGAAGGTTTTTTTTTTTCCTTTTTTGTTTCCAATCAAGTTATAATTTCAATACTAATCTGATCAAAAATCAAAAGTATAATTTCTATTTTTACAGGGAAAAGAGCTAAATCTTAGATTCCCATACTTGACTCTATAGATAATATTTGCAGAAAATGTTGGGTTTAAAAATATAAAATAAGTAAAACTTACTTTACTTTAAGGAAACAGTGTGCCTAAATAAAAACAAACACTTCCCAGACTGCACACAGAGAGATATGACTAGTTCGTCACTGATTGCTTTAGTTAAAGTTAAAAGGGCTATGATGAAACCTTGTGATCAAAAGGAACTTGGGAGGATAGGATTTACTTATTTTGCATATCCTAAATCATAGCTCATTGATGAACTCCAAGGCTGGAACTCAAACTTGGTGGGAAGCTGAAAGAGGCAGGAGCTGATGCAGAGGCCATGGAGGAATGATACTTACTGGCTTGCTCCCCATATGGCTTGCTCTCCCTTTTTTCTTAAAGAACCCAAGACCACCCACCCCAGAGATGGGGACACACACAATGGACTGGGCCCTTCCTTATCAAAGACTAGTGAAGAAAATGCCCTGTGGTGTTGCCTGCCAACAGCCTGAAATCATGGCAGCATTTTCTCAATTTTCATTTTCAGAAGTAAGGAATGCATTCATGGAAGAGTCTATCAAATTTGTCCAACATTTGACACTGCTAGGCAACATTGCCCTATTAGAAAGCTCACACTTCAGATCCACACAGTTAAGATACTTTTTAAAGCCAAAATTAATCTCATAATGTTTTAAGTAACTTCATGTATTTGGCCACATTTGGAGTTATCCTGAGATGTATGTGACACGCCATTTCTGGTTAGACACGCCTAGAAGAGACGATAATGGAAGGACACTTTCCCTGCTGAATGAAGATTAGGTTGTATTGCTCAGAGTCCAGGCACAACGGGATAGGAATGCAAAAGAAATAAATTTCCCAATTCAGCCCTGATTCTGTCCTAATAGCACTGCCCAAACAATTTATTTTGCTTGGAAAATGAAGTCACCCCGCCTGTTTTTGATTTTCTGTAATGTGTAACGAATGCAGATGAAGTTTATTTGCACAGGGTTTGAATGGAAGCTGAATGTGAAAATGGTTGAAGGGTCAGCACTGCTCTGGGCTGTAAGTGTCTGAAAGGAGGCGAATCCTTTACAACACCCTCGATGGAACGATGCTCGGCTGTTACTCATTGAACAAAGAGGACAAGAGTCATATTAGGAAGAGAAGGGGAAGGACTCAGCGATGATACTTGTGTTCCCAGCAATCCAGCAATGGGGAAGCAGAGGACATCCTGGTCTGCATACTAAGTTTCAGTCTATCCTGATCTACATAGAAAATTCCAGGCCACCTGTGTTGCATCTCACTGTTACATAGTGAGTCCCTGCTGGAAATAGAACAGATAAGCAACCAAACCCTATAAATCCCCCAAAACAGCAAATAAAACATGACCATAATCCCAGGTGTCATGAAATAGGTACACTGCAGCCCTGTGGTGAGACAGGGTCAGGGGCTTGACATTTTCTGAGTCATCGCTGAATTTTTAAGAGGAAGAGAAGGGACAGAAATACTGAATTATTCAGTAAAAGAATGACACACAGTGTTCCACATTTGACTTTTAACTAATTTATAAGGAATTACACTTCCGTGTAGATTACTTCATTAAAAAGTTTTACTCAACATATTCAGGTGATGGCTATGAAGAAAGCATAGATGCTCCAAGACACCCTTTGTATTATTAATATATTATATATAATTAATATATAATTATACAGTATATATAATTATATATTAATATTATTAATATATACTATATTATATATAAATATGATTTGAAAGGCAACCCTATAATGAACAGATGTAAAACTTACACTAATAAAAAGGGCTTAATTTTTTTACCACTTCATGTTTTACCTGTATTTTAATAAAATACATTTTATTTGTTTTGTTCATGTGGTTATTGGAATGACCTTTAAGGGATATTGTCCTGTAGAACACATGACAAGAACACACAAAGTCACAGGCCACAGCTCAGACTAGTGAAAATACAGTTTTAATTCTGAGCTGGCTGCTTTTAATGATACTACCTTAATAAGAAAACAAAGTGCAAGAACGACATCTCCCTTGCAAATGCACACCTAGTTTTCACATTTCCTAATTATTGAACTTCACTTTAAATGCACCGTGAACTTTGCAGTTTGGGGCAACAGGAAACAACTTAATAAGACTATCCTGCAAGTTCCCAGGCAGCCATTCTGAAATTGTCATCCCCTTGCTAGATTGCTGATTTCTAGTAAATTCAATCCTACAACTGACTGGAAGTCTCGTTTTCATACCTTAAATAAAGCCAACTTTGCCTTCACTATCTTTATAAATAAAAATGCTAATATCTGTGAAATGCTCTAGGTTTGTGTATTATATTTGTGAGAAAAAACTTGCATCTCTCAAGCATAATGCTTCTTTGTTCAGGTGAAGATTAGCCTTGCTCATCCTAACCAGCATTGGGGTCTAGTTGTTCTGTAGGGCAAACACTAAAAATTTCGTAGTGCTCTGAGCACACTTCTCTTTTCCTTATATTCCATGATTTAATTTATTCATTTTAAATTATATTACATAAATATTGTTCAAATTACTCCATAGCTTCCTCTTATACTTAAATTCTACATATATGTGTATTTTAATATATATCCTATATTCATATAATATAACTCTAAGCCTAAAAGGTTTTATGTGTTTAGGTACTGTGGTAATCTGAATGAGAATAGTTACCATAATCTCATATGTATGTCATTTCTTGTTTTGGACTGCAGGCCCTGCACTTCCTATATAATCAGATATATTTATCCCTCTCAGGTCTCTGAGGTGGTTGAAGAATAGATAGCTAGAGTCTCACAATTAAATTTTGAGTTGTTTAGGAATCAAGAGAGTGTTATGGATCTAAGAAGATGTTTTTAAGTTAGTATGAAAGCTGAGTTAGATATAGAACTTTAAACTCATGGAGATGGTTAGATAGTAGAATGTTAAAGTCAGGTGCCAAATACATATGGACTGGACATTGAGAATGTATGCTAAGGGTGTACTCTTCTTGAATGATGGGATTAGGGGTGTGTATCCTCACCACCCTGTTCCCTGTAACTCTAGAATTTATAAGTTCACTAACTCTATGGTGCTCCTCCCATCTCTGCTGAAGTTAAAGGCATGGGTTGACACCACATTTCTCCTGTATTTTACCTTAGCTCTACGTTTTTTCGACACTTGGACACTTGGAGGTTTATAAAACCAGGTTGAACGGCTGTATCCTTTATTTTATTTACAGTGTTTTAATGTTGTTACCTGCTTTTTTTAATTAATAAATTTATTTGTTTGTTGCTACAGGTTACATCCTTAACATATTGCCCTCTTTTCCCGCTTCCCAGCCCCACCCTCCCATGCTCTACCCCCTGACCCTTCCGTCTTGTTCCTCTGGGGTGGAGTGTCCCTGCCTAACAGTCTCTCACCACAGATCAGGAGTCATATGAGGACCAAGAGCCTCTTCATTCTCCGGGGGCCTATGAGGCAGTACTGCCAGTGAATGGTGTCTCCTTGCTACGGGGGGGAAACTAAAAAAAAAGAAAAGACCAACAGACACACAAACCCACAAAAACAAAGAACAACAACAAAAAAAGAGAGGAAAAAGAAAAATAAAAAAAGGAAAAGGAAAAAGAAAAAGAAATGAAAAAAAAAAGTTTATGTCCATGTTCCTTTTGGTGTGTTGGTTGTAGTACAGATATCCTGTACGATATAGCTAAAATCCTACTATAAGTGAATAGATGCTGTGTGCATCCTTCTGAGTCTGGGTTAGCTCACTCAGGATGAACTTCTCAGATCCATCCATTTGGTTGCAAATTGCATGATTTCATTGTTTCTGATAGCTGAGTAATATTCCATTGTACAGATGTACCACAGTTTTTTAATCCATTCTTCAGTTGAGGGACATCTGGGTTGTTTCCAGTTTCTAGCTATTACAAATAAGGCTGCTATGAACATAGATGAGGAGACTTCCCTATGTCTCCGTGAGGTGTCCTTTGGGTGTATACCCAGAAGTGGTATGGCTGGGTCCTGAGGCAAAGTTATTCCAAGGTTTCTAAGATATCTCCAGACAGACCTCCATAGTGGTTGCACAAGCCTGCACTCCCACCAGCAATGGAGTAGGGTTCCCCTTTCTCCACACCCTCTTCAGCATGTGCTGTCATTTGAGCTCTTTATCTTAGCCATTCTGACAGGTGTGAGATGGAATCTCAGAGTCATCTTGAGTTGCATTTCTCTGATGATTAAGGATGTTGAGCATTTCTTCAAGTGTCTCTCAGCCCTTAGGGATTCCTCCTTTGTGAATTCTCTATTTAGCTCCGTCTCCCATTTTTTGATTGGATTATTTGGTTTCTTGGCTTTTAGTTTCTTGAGTTCTTTGTAGATTTTAGATAATAGCCCTCTATCAGATGTAGGGTTGGTGAAGATTTTCTCCCAGTCTGTTGGTTGCTGTTTTGTTCTAATGACTGTGTCTTTTGCCTTACAGAAGCTTTTCAGTTTCATGAGGTCCCATTTATTGATTGTGCCAATGAGTTCGAGGGTTTCTCCTACTTTTTCTTCTAGTATCTTTAGTGTGGCCGGCCTTATGTTAAGGTCTTTGATCCACTTGGAATTAAGTTTTGTACAAGGTGATAGGTATGGGTCTAATTTCATTCTTTTGCAAGTGGACATCCAGTTGGACCAGCACCATTTGTTGAAGATGCTGTCCTTTTCCATTGTGCAGTTTTGGCTTCTTAGTCAAAAATTAGTTGGCCATAGGTGTGTGGGTCCATGTTTGGGTCTTCAATTCGATTCCATTGATCCACTGGTCTGTTTCTATACCAGTACCATGCTGTTTTTATTACTATTGCTCTGTAGTACAGCTTGAAATCTGGGATGGTGATACCTCCAGATGTTTTTTTATTGTACAGGATTGATTTAGCTATTCTGGGCTTTTTGTTGTTCCATATGAAGTTGAGTATAGCTTTTTCCAGGTCTATAAAGAATTGTGTTGGTATTTTGATAGGAATTGCATTGAATCTATATATTGCTTTTGGTAGAATAGCCATTTTTATTATGTTGATCTTACCTATCCATGAGCATGGGAGATCTTTCCATCTTCTAAATGCCTCTTCCATTTCTTTCTTCAGGGGCTTGAAGTTCTTGTTATATAGGTCCTTTACATGCTTGGTTAGAGTTACCTCCAGGTATTTTATGTTGTTTGTGGCTATTGTGAAGGGGGTTGTTTCCCTTATTTCTTTCTCGGTATATTTGTTTGTTGTATAAAGAAGGGCTTCTGATTTTTTTGAGTTAATTTTGTGTCCAGCCACCTTGCTGAAGTTTTTTATCAGCTGTAAGAGTTCTTTGGTGGAGTTTTTGGGGTCGCTTATGTATACTAACATATCATTTGCGAATAGGGATAATTTGACTTCTTCATTTCCAATTTTTATCCCTTTGATTTCCTTTAGTTGTCTTATTGCTCTAGCAAGAACTTCAAGTACTATATTGAAGAGATATGGTGAAAATGGACATCCTTGTTTTGTCCCTGAGTTTAGAGGAAATGCTTCAAACTTCTCTCCATTTAATTTGATGTTGGCCACTGGCTTGCTGTATATTGCCTTTATTATTTCTAAGTATGGTCCTTGTACGCCCGTTCTCTCCAGAACTTAAAATTAGTTGAATTCTCTACCTCTTTGCACAACCACAACCACACCTCATTGGAAATACATTCATTCAATAAACTATAGATTTTACCTACAAGCAGATTCAAAGGTGTGTGTTAATTTGAACGAAAATCCACTAGGATCCCAAACCTGATTAGATAGTCAACATGTATATGATGATGACTGAATGAGGGATGCCTTAATTGTTGTCTAATATTCATTGTATAAACAATGCCTTTCTCAATTAGTCTAAGTAAGAAAACAATTGTCACCAGTCTCCAATATTTTCTGTTACTTTTATTATATTATATGCACAGTAAGGTTTGCTGTGGCTTATTTTGACAGAGAATTTACTGTTTTCTTGTCAGAATCTGTTAAGATAAATGGATCATATACATTTCAAATTTTGTTACTATACTTTGTGTTAAATTTATATTCAAAGAGTTGTATGATTTGGGGATATTTAAAAACAGAAAATACAGAGTTTTTAACTCTAATATGGTATTAACGTCTTTGACTTTTTAAAACCTGGAACCATAAAGAGTTTATTATTTTAATATTTATGTTATTTAAAGTCTCAGAAAATGTAGATGAATAAATTCTATAATATGTACAACTTACAGTGTTACCATATCTTTCAATTTGTATTAAGTAGAATATATCAACATGATATATCTATCATGTTTGTGTTCTGATGATAATCTGATGTCCTTATATATGCTTAGTTCACTGGCATATGAAAAGGGAGATAATTTAAAGAAACTAGTGACCAACAGAACAAATGTGTGCTATATCTGGTCTCCAGTGACCTAGAATACATTACACTCAAACACAAAAACTAACCTCAAATAACATTATCAAAACTCAGTAGAATTCACAAATTGATACAGCTATAGCTTCATAAAGTACGTAACACAATAACTGCCACCTTTGCGTCTAGCAAAAATCTATGGGCTCCTTTTCCCTTGTAAATGATTCCTCCTGCCTCGGACATTGCCCTTTATTATCCTCTGGATCTGGTAGAACAGTTGATCCTCTCAAAAGATCCACATGCATTTTAAACTCTTCCTCTTGTAAAACCATCTTCTGGTGACTTCATTCATCACTAATATTCCTTTACAGAACACGTTGATTCATTGATCCATTGATATTAATTTATTAGGTACCGCTTCGTGCTGGTGCTGCTCTTTGCTAATTCTCCTCATACCTCATTAACATGACAACAATTCATCAGGCTTCTCTCTTGTTCTTTATTTTCCTACTCACACATTATCTTCTAACCCAACTATACACTCACTTTGAATAAGAATTAAAAAGATATGCTAAACTATTTTTTCACTTCCCCATTAATTAAGCATATTCACTACATGTTATTTTATTGACAAAAATAACTCCCAGTCAAAGAGCATGTCTGCCTCACAGAGTTAAAATGAGACCTCTGAATGAGGAGGGTGTTTGTGCTTTACTCCCTTGGGGTTGTTTCTCTTTGCAGAACATGGAGAATGAACAGATGACAATAGGAATCCTTTGGAACTGTATTGAACCTGATCATGTTCATTTTTAATGGTTAGAAATGCACTTACAGGAGCTAGGCAGCTTCAGTTTCAATATATGTTTAGAATTAATTATAGGGAATAAAGGTTAAATTATGTGGGAGCACATGCTGAGCTCCTGCTTGAAGAGTTGCATGAAGAAATCAACACATTAAAGAGGAGGAGAAATAAGTGGTACTTTTACCATTTCCACTTAATTCTACTGCTTTCTTAATGAAAATTCACCTAAATACCAAGTGTCTTGCTGATTATCTCACCACAGCAGGAAAATAATAAACAGAAGCTGTACAATTCCATTTAGAATTGTGCTCAAAACTGCATCACACTAGCCTCTTCCCTGAGGTACATTAACCAATAGGAAGGTTCTTGTACGTTATCTTAAAAACAAGATCCTAAAACAAATTCACTTTCTTCTTCTCCTTCTAAGATGTCAAATTTTGGCGGGGAGGTATGGGGATGTGTGCCTTTCATCTCTGAACTTCTGGCATAGAGGCAGGAGGATTTTGAATTTCTGTAGATATGTACAGATGATATTAAAATATAAGCAAAATTGTCTGTGGCAACAGCGAGAACTAAAAGGAACAAGAATGAAAGGGAAAAATTCAGAGAATGGGAAGGGAAGTATTCAAAAGCACTACATACTATCTGAAAATGTTTTTATGCAACCTTGTATAATGCATAAAAATCATGCAAAAGAAAATAAAAGCATCACAAATATACTCTAAAATTTGATCAGGAGCATGTGGTAAAGTATCATAATTCTTTGTTTTGTTTTGTAACCTCTAACGAAAAGTCGGGGTACACATAATCTTTACTTCTTTGTGAGATATTAAAGTTAATGAAAACATACTTTATACGTTTTAAGAAGACCACTGAAACTATGATGACTTAAAGTGAATGTTTTAGGAAAATTCCACTTGTCAATAGCTGTATCCTTTGTAAATTGAAATTGGAGATATTCTGGTCAGTTTTCCCTCCCCAACTCCTCCCAGATCTTCTTTACTTCCCTATCCTACCAATTCTATACTCTTTCCTTTATCTTTTCCATTAGAAAACAGTCATCTAAAATAAAAAATAAGTTATATTAGTAATAAAATAAAATGAAATGAAAAAGAAGAGATCAAAACAGAAAAAAATTTCCATACCAAAATCACATGACTAAGAGAAATAAAGGAAGCTTGTATGACTCCCCCAATCCAAAGAATCTTTAGGGTTCCCAAATCTTATTTATTTGATTATTCTTTCTCTGAATATCTAGAAGATTCTATATTGTCCTTCTTTCTTTTCCTTGATGTGATTCTTTAAAACTATAGTTAGAAAACAATATAAGAAAATACAACAAAAAAAACAAAAATAAAAGTGATGATTTTTGAAAAATTTTCTCAATGTTATATTCCTATTCTCTCTCTCTCTTTCTCTGTCTCTCTCTCTCTTATTAGTTGGGTGACTTGCCAGTGAATACCATAGATAATATAGATTTAAGATGAATTCTGACACGACATCTAATTATAATCTTACTGATAAATATGAAGCTGTGTATCAGGTAATGGTACAATTTTATAAACTTCATTATTCTCTATACAATCTCAAATTATGACTGGACTAGTGAGTTTATGCAATCTACTGTGGACATTTTCAATTACAGAGCAAAGATTATTGTGAACAACATTTTAAATGGATTTCATAGAAGTCACAAAGAATATATGTTTCAAAAATATAAAAGATTTAAAACTCAATATTCAAAATCATTTCCCTGGTATACTAGTTAAACACTAACAAAATGGAATTGAAATAGAATAATTGCTGAAGTTTAAGTTCAGGATTTTATATTTTTTCATTTAAACTCAGACATTATCATTATGATAGTTATTATATAAATGGAAACCAAAGAATCCCAAGGCTGTAGTGGTTCATATGAACAAATTTTAACACACAAGGTCACTCACCAATGGCACCAAAACTACTTGACAAGGAACAAAAAAAAATAATAAATTAGAGGCAAATCTAAAGTGGGGTTTTGTGTTAACATAAAGAAACGGGGCATCTGAGTTACAGGATAGTAAAATATTCATGTCTGCATTGGCCAGTCTAGATCTACCACAATGCTTTCATTTTTATTAACTTTATTCATAATTTCTGGTTCAATCAATTAACCACTCTTTGCATGCAAGGTGAATTGCCATTTAAAAAGCACACCTGAAATATTTTAAAGACACTGACAGCTGAAGGCTTCTAGGTGGAAGGCAATTAAAATGATGATGATTCCCCCCAAACCTTGTCACATAAATTGTTAATGAATACTGAGAAATTTTCACTGATAAAGGGAATAGCTGCAAAGAATGAGCTCACATATTTGGAGACCTGTCATAAAAAATTTGTGTTGTCTCATAAGGTAGGATGGTGGCTAACAAATACTGATTATTGAAATACAAATAAGAGCCCTAAAGTCTACTCTTCTAATTGTGTGAGGCATCTTTGTAAACAACTTTATTTCCCAGTGCATGCACATGTAAGAAGGGTTTGGAAAAGGTCAAAAGGTTTCCTGTAGTGAAACAGATAGAAAGGTGGATCCCAGAATTAGGTGCACTTATGAGTCTACAAAACCATATGCAAGGATGCTACATCATACATCATACATAGATTCTTACATTGCATACAGACATGAGGGGTTTGTTAAATATTCATCCTACTTATCCTGAGACCATCAATTTTATTTTCCTCTATTTACAGGTTGAATCCAACACCCCAAACTTTGAGGTCTTTGTCTATCTATTATTCTTTGCTTCCTTTCACCTTCAGGGAGCTATGGATTTATTATTCTCTGGGTATAGGCCTGACTATTTGGCTCTAGGCTGAAGTCTCCTGATCTGTATATAGTCTAGCAACTAGGATTCCTTAGTTTCTGTGCTCAGACTCCCTGAGTAGGCCTGCTGTGCTCCAGGCATGCACTTCTCACTTTAGACTCCTGTTTTGAACAGCTCATTTTAGGGGTTTCCTTGGTCCAATTTGGTAAATTTGCTTTTTTTAATTTTTTTTTTCCAGGAGCAAGTACCCTTTACGTGTAGCTTAGTGTATTCATTGACACAATCTTTTCCTTTAAAGTTCTAGGATTCTTGCTAATCTGTGTCACTCTCCTTTTAACAGCAATCTTCAAGGTGGTCCCTATCTCCTCAATGTTTACTTTCTTTTCTAGATGATAGGACCAAAAGCAGCCTTTCTACTTCTAATTTAAAAAAGCAGACAATGTGGTTTTGGGCCTCTCTTCCTAGTACTTTAGAAGTTGAGGCAGGAAGATAACCACAAGTTCAAATCCTAATGAGTTATGCTTTTGTGAGATCGTGAGGGTCTCTAAAATATAAACAGGAGAAACACAAATAAAATGACAAAGGAAACTTTAAATTACAGTGGCAGAAACCAGAAAGGATTCTCATCATGGAAGGAAATAACAACAATCTTGGAAATCAATAGGAAAATTTGAATGAGATAGAATGACAGTGAGGAGGATGGAAACAGGAGGGAATGGAAACAGTATTTCCAAAAGGTAAACAAATTGGGAAAGATCGACAAAAGCCCTTAAATTCAGAATAAGAAAGGGTGTTGTTCAATACTGAAGTGAGGATACTTAATAAGTAAAACTGTTTTTACAGAAAAAAAATATTATGTGATTTTTCTCAGGGTAAAGTACAGTTTAGTTAATATATATCACTTTAGGCCCATACATATGGGATCAAATGAACAGCTTGCTTTTCCCACACTGTAAGTCATACATGATGATTCACAGACATACACAGTCAGGCAGACAGACAGATAGACAGACACACACACCAGGGTTGGGCAGATATTCTGACAGCATTAAAAACACAAAGGCAATATCTTGGATCACCAGAGTAAATGATTTTTTCTAGCTCAGTAATTTTCAGTGCACAAAGCTAGGTTTGCATTACAAATATGTGAACCAGTTCCCTTGCAGTTGGGTAATATTTATTTTGCCTTTTATTTTCTTGTCTATTAAGGAACATATATTTTATTGCATGTTTTACTACAAAGAAAGTGTTATAAACCGTAAGTTCCCTTACAAGCTTGCCCACTTCTCACACACAAACTAGTATTTTCTTCTAAAAGTCTGACCACATATTTGGTCTCCTTTACCTTATGATGAATGTATACAGAATGAAAGTGAGAAGCAGAGGTGTTATTATTTAATCATGAATGTGCAACTAAATGCACAGTGAGATCTGGAGTCACATAAGAGTCTGCCTCTGTTAGTTGCTGATTGCTGAATAGTGAAATGTTCTGTAACTCAGTTATTACAAATAACATATATTTATTATTTCTTTTTTTGTGAGTTCAGGCTTCTAACTAAGAATCAGACAAGTTTTCTGGTGTAGTCACTGGAAACAATGCAATGAAGATATTGACTGGGAGTGGAGAAAATTCCAGGCTTGTGTGGGGACAGTCTATGAGGAGTCTCAGTCACGCACCTGCTGGCAGGGCACAGGTCCTCTCTGGCTGCCTGCCATCCACATTACTTCCCTGCCACATGGGATTTTCCTAAGGGCTCCTCACATCTTGACAGCTTGCTTTAATCAGCAAGACAGAGAGCAGCAGAGGATGCATGGGAAGAATAGCCTCGTCTTTTCTAAGTGATCTTAAAAAGTTATATTTCATACTGCCTGACACATTATTTACTAAAAGTAAGGCATTCAATTTATCCCACATTTAGAAAGACAGGCTTTACAAGAGTGTCAATATCAAGAAGTGAAAATCATTAGGTATCATTATAGCTTGTGTTCATCAAATCCTACATAAACTCTTTCATGGAAAGTTATGAGCCGAACTTCTTAGTTTCTTTTTCAATTATTTGTATGCTCCCTTACAAAGATATTGTATGATATGTACAATATCTTTATAATATATATGTGTATAAATATTAAAATATATAATATGGTGAAATGTATTATTGTATATTATAACATATTATAATAAATGATATTAAATATTAATAATTTATATATGATCAACACAAAAATAAACACCTATACCCTTTCTTCTAAAGCTATTACATGTAATGAGTTAAATTAAAGGTCTAGTTACAATATCTCAACTGATATAAATACATTTGCATTCTTCATAAAATTAAAATATATACATTTAAATATTCCAGTGCAATTATAGACCAATGAATAATAATCATATTTTCACAGAAAGCTGGATGTATAAATTTCTTATTATTAAAAGCCTTAGAAATTTGCAGAGCAATGAATATTAAATGAATTAAAAGCCATTCTGTGAAGCAGAAGAAAACTTAAGTAGCATTGCCCCTTCATAGTTAATATACTAATTTGGGATATAGGCTAAATTTATTGCTAAGTAGAAACCTGGCCAAAAGTCTTGTTTAGAAGAGGTTTATCACAGGGGTCCATACCAGAATGACAGGGCAAGCTACATAGTTGCCCACATCCTGTAAATAAACTTCTTTAAATCTGAGGCTGTGTACCAACAGCTGAGTTATGTTGAACACTTCAAAAGTACGGAAAGACAATCTACCTCATAACAGTGATACTCAGAAAACAAAGGTAGAGAGAATATTGTCCCTAAAACATAGTAACTGCCTCCTCTACCAACATTGAAAGTATTTTGAATTCTATGAAGACATCCTTTAGGATGAACTGTATCCAGCATCACTTTTAGTATAAAGAAAGATTCATCACATTCACAACCAAAGCCTGAAAATAAGCTAAGTAGGTTGAACAATAATTTTAAAATAAAGCCATGAATAAATAATTTCAATAACGAAATCTAACTTAGAGAATGTGTGAAACAGGAATTCTAGAAATATGTGTGTGTTAATTAATTGGGTAGGATTAATCATACAAAAATAATGGCCCATGCCTTCTGGTTTTTTGTGGAGATAATACAATGTCTGAGGCTAGTAATTTATAATGAGTGAATAATTAAATCACTGTTTTGGTGGCAAATTTTTAATGAAGGTTAAGTGCCCGCTTGTCTGTAGATTTTGATGAGTGTCTTGAAGTAGATGGCATCAAAAAGATGCCTATTTTCTAAGCTAATCAGAAATAAAGCTGCTAAGAGATAAGCAACATCTTCTTATACTAACATAAGAGATAGATAGGGCCTCTTCAAAAACCTCAAGAGATCTGCAGAATATGGCATTCAAAGAAGTTTTCTTAACTTTAGATTTTTTTTTATATCGAGACATATCAACTCCTGACAACACCCCCTATTCTACTCCAAGTAGAAGATGAACATCGAAGAATCTCCAGTGGGAGATGATTGAATTAGTTGCAAGCCTATCTTGGCAGGAAAAACCCCTTGCTCCAACTGTAGACAGAATGCTGTCCAAAAAGGACAAAACTTGGAAGCAGGTAAGTCGACAGCCTAGCTCTGCCAAGACGGGGTAGGCAAGTACTTCTAACCCCTGCTCTACAATAAATGTCTGTCAGAGAAACGGGGCCAAACGACTGAAGATCGATTCTGTGATGTATGGAGAGAAAATGGGAACTGTCCAGGCAGCCACTGGTATGTCCATTTCTTAGTTTTGGAAGCTGCAGGCCCTGTACTTCCTATAAAATCAGATATATTTATCCCTCTCAGGTCTCTGAGGTGGTTGAAGAATAGATAGCTAGAGTCTCATAATTAAATTTTGAGTTGTTTAGGAGTCAAGAGAGTGTTATAGATCTAGGACGATGCTTTTAAAATTGTGTTGCAAGTTAGTATGAATGTTGAGTTAGATATAGAACTTTAAACTCATGGAGATGGTTAGATAGTAGAAAGTTAAAGTCAGGTACCAAATACATATGGACTGGACATTGGGAATGTACGCTAAGCCATATAACCCTCATAACTGTGGCCTAATTACCTCTGTTGTTTTGTATTGCATCTATTATCATAAGAGAAAGAACCATTTGTTGGACTGAAAGGGGAACTGTTGGGGGAAATAAGATATACCTTAAACTTAAAAAAAAAAGGGAAGAAGATGGGGGGGTTGAAGGTGGGAGGGTGGGCTTGGAGGGGGGAGTAGAGAGGGGAATGTGATTGAGATGTAGCTTGAAGAAATAAAAAATAAAGAGGAAAAAAATGATGCCTATTAATGGAACTAAAAAGAAAGTCTAGAAACAACTAAAGTTCATGGATATTAAGCAATGGTCCAAAATATACAGTGAGGATCTGAAATGTGTAAATGTGTTCCATGAGTAATCAGAAAACTATGTATAAACAATGCAAAATAATGAAATTAGTTCTCTTTCTTAAGGAATATATAAATATTTGCTCAACTTTTAAATAAATAAATCCAAGCCTTGGCTTCAGAAGGCCTCCCCCCAAAAAAGACAGAGAAAATGTTCTCTGACATTAGGCTAGCCAGTGAATTTTTTTTTCGCATATGATGCCAAAAGCACAAGCAACAAAGCAAACATAAATAACAACTATACAATACTACAAAAGTTCTCAAGAGCTAAGGAAAAAGCAATGAAAAGAAAGCACACTCTGTATAATGAGTAATTGTATTTGCAAACCATATAATCGATTAAGAATATTTTTTAAAATCAAAACCGTAATATGAAGCAGCAAATGTATTCTAGCAACTCAGAAGCTAAACAATACTCCAAACAATCTCATTAAAACATAAACAAAGAATCTAAGCATAAACATTTCCAGTTAAAATACAAATAGATGCACTGTCTGTGAGACAGTGATTACTCAAGACATGGATCTTTATGAAAACACAAATCATGCCACAGTGGCAAAAACATCCCATTGCTTTTTTTTGTTTTTGAAATCATCGTTTTAAATGTTTTAACTTTTACTGAAAGTAGGTTTTCTTTTCACACAATAGATTCTGTTTACAGTTTTCCTAACACTTTCCAATTCCTTCCACTTCCTTTTTCATTTGGATGCTCATCCTTTCTGTCTCTCCTTAGAAAGTAAACAGGCATCTAAGGAATACTCACTTGTTTAGTCATATTCTAATTTGCTTATTTGATGTGTTTTATTTTATTATTATTATTTAGATGCCACAGTGATTTTGAGCAGATCTTTTCAGAATGATGAGATAGCTATTGTTGGTAAGCATCTAAAGAAATGTAAACAAATGTGTTCTATTGGTAGCGGTATCCATGTTTATAGTCACTTTGAAAAGGAGAGCCTTTCCAAAATTCAAAACAGAATTACCAAACAACCTAAAACTTTTATCTTTGAGTATCAATCCGAGGGAAATCATATCAGAACCTGAAAAATAATTATGTTTTCTCATATGATTGCCACATTATCCATAATAACTATATGTAGGGATAAGTGACTATTGATGGATGAATAAATAAAGAAAATATGACACATCTATAGGTAATAGAAATTTACTCATGCATGAAGTGATAAATTTGCTCATTTGCAACGACATGGATGAATCTCTATGGCATGTGTAAAATGGAATAAAGCAGACACAGGAAGTCATACATGAAATGATTTAACTTGTAGATGGAATTTCACAAATTTCTAGAATTTCTATAAGTAGAGTACAATTATTTGGGCAGGGTCTAGAGAAGGGACAGTGGCCAAATGTTGCTCAAAGGGAATAGGTTTTTAGTAACTCATAAAGGATAAGTGCTCATGCTCTAATATTTACCATTATAACTACAACTAATTATGCTGTACTTTATATTTTTACATAACATTTTACAGTATACTTATATTGTACTCACATATAAATCTGTGAATTTATATGTACAGCTTCACTATTCTTTCTGCAGAAAATAGTGGCAACTCTGAAATAATGACAGTCACTGCCTAGTGTGTATATGCATAAATCACCAGAGTATATATATTTTTAAATTTATATCTTAATAGAATTTTGAAAGAAAATATATGTCAATATGATAGAGAATAATATTTAATTTTCATCATTTATGATTATATCATTAAGTTTGGAAAGGAGGAAAATGTTCAAAGGAAGACATAAAATGTAATATCATAGATTACATGACTTTGTATACAGAGTTCTTTGCAAAATTCACGACCATTAGAAGTTAATAAGAAAATTTAGAAAAACAATGAACTATTGATATAAACCCATGAACTGTGTGCATATCTTATCATCAACCACAGAAAGAAGTGTTTATTAAAATGTAATTTATGTTAACGCCACATATACATAACGTCTGAATATAAAAAATATGACAAATATTCAGCATTTCAGTGTTAGCTAATTTTTATACCAACTTGTCAAGAATTAGAACTATTTTAGAAGAGAAAACTTCAACTGAAATGCCCCCACCAGATTGGCATGTGAGAAAGCATGTGGTGTATTTAAGATTGGTGATAGATGTTAAGGCCCAGTTCGTTGATGGTAGTACCATCTTTGATTTGGTGGCCCTGGGTGCTATAAGAAAGCAGGCTGAACAAGTCATGAGAAGCAAGCCAGAAATCAGTGATCCTACAGTTTGTATCATCTCCTGTCTCCAATATTTTGCATGTTTAAACTATACTAACTTCTCTCACTGATGGACTATACTATAGAATTGTAACCTGAAATAAATTGTTTCCCCTGCTTTTGGATCTGTTATTTTATCACATCAATGGAAACCCTAGCTAAGACAATTTATAAATAATGGATTACAAAATATTGAAAGACAAATATATTACAGTGTTGTGTTATATCGTTGAGCGTCTCAACATTATTAGGATGATAATTTCCTTCAAGGAAAAATGCTTAAGTGCTAGAATTTTTAAATTCAAGAAGTGAAAAATTAATAAATGGGACTTCATGAAACTGAAAAGCTTCTGTAAAGCAAATGACTTTGTCAATATGGCAAAGTGGCAGCCTTCAGATTGGAAAAGATCTCCTCCAACACTATACCTGACAGAGGGCTAAAAGAACTCAAGAAACTAGAAACCAACAAAACAAATAACCCAATGAAATCAGGTACAGTTCTAAACAGAGAATTCTTAACATAGGAATATCAAATGGCCTATAAGCACATAAATAAATGTTTAACATCCTTAGGGAGAAAAGAAAAACTCTGAGATTCCATCTAATGTCTGTCATAATGGTTAAGAACAAAAACTCAAGTGAGAGCACATTCTGTTGAGGATGAGGAGCAATGGTACACTCCTCCATTGTTAGTGAGAGTGCAAACTTTTATAACCACATTGGAATCAATTTGGTGGTTTCTCAGAAAGTTGGGATTAATTCTACCTCAAGACCCAGTTATACTACACCTGGGCATATCCTCAAAAGATCATACCACAAGGATATTTGCTCAACTATGTTCATAGCAGCTTTATTAATAATAGTCAGAAACTGGACACAATCTAGACATCCCTCAACCAAAGAATGGATAAAGAAAATATGGTATACTTAGACAATGGAATATTACTCAGCTATTTAAAACAAGGAAATCATGAAATTTATACGCAAATGAAAGGAACTAGAAAATATCATTCTCAGTGAGGTAACCCAAAACCAGAAAGACATGCATGATATATATTCACTTAGAAGTGGATATTAGCCATAAAGTACAGGATAACCTTGCTACAATCCACAGATTCAAAGTGCTAATAAGAAGGTCCCAAGTGTTGATGCTTGAATCTCACTCAGAAGGGGAAATAAAGTAGATCTCTGAAGTAGATGGAGGGAGGGGACTGAGTGGGAGAGGAGTTGAGGGATTGGGGATCAGGTGTGGGGGGTATGGAACCTGAAGTGGCCCCCTCCTGTAGCCAGGTAGAACTTACAGTGGAGGTAGAGAAACACAAACCCATCCACAAAATCGTTGAGCCAAAATTTGTCCTGCCTACAAGATGTGCAGAAATAAGGATGGATAAGAGATTGAGGAAATATCCAATTAAAGACTGGCCTAACTTGAGACTCATTCTAGGGTAGAGACACAGATCCTGACACTATTAATCATATTCTGCTATGCTTGCAGACAGGAGCCTAGCATAACTGTCTTCTGAGAGTCTTTATCCAGCAGCTGATGAAAACAGCCAAACATTAGGCAGAGCTCACAGTGTCTCATGGAAGAGTTAGGGGAAAGATTGAGGAAGCTGCAAGGTTCAAGGACACCACAAGAAGACCTACAGAGTCAACTAACCTGGGCCCATGGAGGTTCAAAGAGAGTGAACTACCAACCAAAGAGCAAGCATGGACTGGACCTAGGCCCCCTACACATATGTAGCAAATGTGCAGCTTGGTTTTCATGTCAGTCTCCTAGCAATTGTCTCATGAGCTTTCTCTGACTTGGTTGCCAGTCTTTGGATTCCTTTCTCCCAGCTGGGCTGCCTTTTCTGGCTTCAGTGGGAGAGTATGTGCTTACTCCTGCTGCCACCTTATGGGCAGCCACCTTATGAGCCAGGACAGGTTGGTACTCATGGCGGTCCTCCCATTCTCATCAGAGAAGGGAAGGGGAGAATGAGGGAAGGATGTTGTGAGGGTAGGACTGGGAAGAGAGGAGGGATGTAAATTGAATGCATAAATAAAGAAAAAACAAATTCAAGAAAATAAATAATTGTCTAGATTTCATTTAGAAAATATTTTATCAAGACATAAAGAGAAAAATAAAACTGTAGAATATATGACCTTAGGTATCAATGTCTTACAGAAAATGTTTATAGTTAAGACACTATTAATGTTGCATGAATATATACATTGAATGTAAGCATGAAGACTCTGAAACCACATTCACACATATGGGCCACTGGAGCCATACAAAAAATGGAGGTTCAATGCTGTGAAGAAAAGACATAGGAAATAAACTGTGTTAGTAAAACAAGAAGGAAATGATTAAGGTGATTCAAAAGCCCAATCAGACAGAGAAACTTTAGCTTGCTGAAAATATTGGTCAACATTGAGAAGCTCATTGACCTAGGTACAGAGAATAGATACAATGGAATGGTCAGTTCTAAGAGGAAAATATATAAGACATCTCCTCCTCCAAATACTGAGGGATGATTTGGGGAAAGAAGGTGTAATGTAAAAACCAGAGATGGTAAATAACTGCAAGGGACATGTGTCTTCTGGCTACATCAGGGCAGCTGCACATATGAACTCACAGATGTTGTGACATCATGCACAAGAACTGTGTAAAACCAAGCCCAACAAAATCCTACCATGGAGAGAGGATGTAGGTATGAAATTTCACCACTAGCCAAGGAGCTATTGGCAACTCTTAGCTGGTGGGAGAGGAAGGGTCAGTTTTCTCTAAGACTATAGCCCATGATATGTTCGGACTCTTCAGTAGAAGATCACATGTCTAAGAATATTTGAGTAGCACAAATTGATCTTTAAGAGAAAAAAAGGACCTAGAATCAGGTGGGAAGGAAAGAGAGTGGATATAGAAAGGGTTGGGAAAGGTGTATGTGATCAATGCACATTGTACAAAATCCTCAAGAAGAAAAGATTTTTTAATTAAGAATAATTAATATAGCCAATAAAATATGAAAAATATGATTTCTTGGAAATGTAAATGAAAGTATTGAGGTTTAGTAAACACCAGTAGAGTATATAAACCTAACCAATATTTTGTCAAGGCTATAGAGACACTGGGAACTTCATACCTTTTGCTGAAGGTGTAAAATGTGATTTGAAAAACACTTTTGCTAAATATATGAAAGTTAAACCCATAAATATTCTGTGATACTGCAATTGTACTCTTCAAAAATATATCAACTTCTTCAAAAATCTTTCAACATGAAAAAAAAAGGTCCAGGTACAAGTTAAATATACTGTATAGCCAGGGGTGGTGGTGCACGCCTTTAATCCCAGCACTTGGGAGGGAAGCAGAGGTTGGTGGATCTCTGTGAGTTCAAGGCCTCCTGGTCTACAGAGTGAGTCCTGGACAGTCAAGGATGCACAGAGAAACCCTATCTCGATAAACGTAATAAAAAAAGTGTACTGGATTCGGGAACTCCCATTTGTAGAGGCGCCTGGTAAGATCAACCCCACCTCACAGCATGTAGAAGCAGAGGCCACATGGCGATCACCCACTAGCCTACTGGGCTCCCCACACCTCAGGAAGACCTTATACCTACTTAGGAAACTTTGCGGGTTAGTGGAAGTTTTAGCAAGGAAGAAACAGGGCGCTCGGCTGGTGGTCTGCAGCTGCTGGAGCTGTGGAGAATCCAAGAGAGCGGGAAGCCTGCGAGCAGAGCAGTTGAGGAGGGAGGACGGCACAGGCAGGCGGGGCTGGGGATCCGTGCACCCACGGCAGAGCAGTTGGGGAGGGAGGCCCGCACAAGCGGTGAGAGGGGCCGGGGCTATGTGCACCCATGGCAAAGCAGCTGAGGAGGGAGACCCGTACAGGCAGCGGGAGGGGCCGGGACCTCGCACACCCGCGGCTGAGCAGACAGGGAGGGAACCCAGCACAGGCGGGTGGGGCTGAGGGGCCAGGCCTGTGGCGAGAAGCCTAGTGAGAAACCAGAAGTCAGGGGACCATAGCTGTATCCTGGAAAATCCAGACATATCAGGTGTAGAGCCAGACCCTGTCAGCCTCCGGGACGACAAACAAAGCCCACAGAATCTGTGCCTGGGCAAAAGGTACATACCATCAGAACCATTACAGGCTGATAACTCAGTGTGCAACATAGAGAAGTCTGAATTGGGAGCAGTGAAACAATCCAGGACCATTACTCACTACCTGGGAATAGGCTTCACCAGCTCACAGTGCTTCAGGCTTTTAAACCACAGTGACCCTGAGATCCCCCTGTAAGCAATGACAGATAGCCAAGCAATTCGACTCCTTCACCAAAGCATCCCCTGTGGATCCGAGCACAGAAAACGACAAGAACAGACAGCTAAACACATCGATATGGCCAAAGGTCCAAGAAAAAATAGAAATCAAGGAAATATGACTCCAACAAAGCAGAATTATCCTAGCTCATCCAATTCGGATGACCTCACACCAACAGAAACACATGAAAATGATGACAATTCTGCATTATGTAAAGTGATAGAGTCCCTTCAAGAAGAACTTAAATCTATGAAGGAATTCAAAGAAGCCACAATTTTACAAGTCAAAACAACAAACAACACCATTAAAGAACTCCAAGCCAAGGTGACAGAGCTTGAACAGGAAAAGGACAAAGCAATGAAAGATTTTCATACAAAAACAAGCAAGCTGGAGAAGGAAATGCACAAAATGAACAATACCATACAAGACATGAAAACAGAAATAGAAACAATAAAGAAAACACAGTCAGAGTTAAAAGAGGAAGTGGAGAATCAAGGGATGAGAACAGGAACTACGGATGTGAGTATCAAAAATTGGATGCAAGAGATGGAAGACAGGATCTCAGGCATGGAAGATTCGATGGAAGGAATCAGTACAACATCCAAAGAAAATGAGAAGGCTAAAAAATCTCTCACCCACAACATCCAAGAAATCAAGGACTCAATGAAAAGACAGAACCTAAGCATTATAGGTATAGAGGAAAGAGAAGACTCCTAACTCCAAGGTCCAGGAAATATCTTCAAAAAAATCACAGAAAAAATCTTCCCAAACCTGAAAAAAGAGATGCCAATAAAAATCCAAGAGGCTTACAGAACACCGAACAGATTAGATCAGAAAAGAAACTCCTCTCACCACATAATAATTGAAACACCAAATGTACAGAACAAAGAAAGAATATTAAAAGTTGTAAGAGAAAAGGGTCAAGTCACATACAATGGCAGACCCATCAGAAGTACACCTGACTTCTCCTCAGAAACTTTAAAAGCTAGAAGGGCCTGGACAGATATCTTACAAGTCCTGAGAGATCATAGGTGCCCAGCCAGACTACTATACCCAGCAAAACTCTCTATCAACATAGATGGAGAAAACAAGATATTCCATGACAAAATCAAATTTAAACAATGTCTACCCACAAACCCAGCCCTACAGAAAATCCTAGAAGGAAAATTCCAACCCAGAGAAGAAAACTTCATCCAACAAAACAAAGGGAATAGAAAACCCCTCAGCAACTAAACAAAAAGAGGCCCAGAACCATCACCTATACCAAACTAATGGGAAATAACAACCCCAGGTCACTAATATCCGTCAACATCAATGGACTCAACTCCCCAATAAAAAGACACAGGTTTACAGAGTGGTTCCGCAAGCAAGACCCGTCCTTTTGCTGCATACCAGAAACACATTTCACTACCAAAGATAGACACTACCTCAGAGTAAAAGGCTGGGAAAAGGTTTTCCAAGCAAATGGACCCAGGAAGCAAGCTGGAGTAGCCATCCTAATATCAAACAAAACAGACTTCCAACTGAAGTTAATGAAAAAAGACAAAGAAGGGCATTATATACTCATTAAAGGGAATATTCATCAAGAGGAAATCTCAATACTGAACATCTATGCCCCAAATACAAAGGCACCTACTTTCGTAAAAGAAA
>CAJQZJ010032944.1:2213467-2238275 GCA_907164525.1 Lophiomys imhausi
AAAATCTACAAAGAACTCAAGAAACTAAATGCCAAGAAACCAAATAATCCAATCAAAAAATGGGAGACGGAGCTAAATAGAGAATTCACAAAGGAGGAATCCCTAATGGCCGCGAGACACCTGAAGAAATGCTCAACATCCTTAATCATCAGAGAAATGCAACTCAAGAAGACCCTGAGTTTCCATCTAACACCTGTCAGAATGGCTAAGATAAAGAGCTCAAATGACAGCACATGCTGGCGAGGGTTTGGAGAAAGGGGAACCCTACTCCACTGCTGGTGGGAGTGTAGGCTTGTGCATCCACTATGGAGGTCTGTCTGTTGATATCTTAGAAATCTTGGAATAACCTTGCCTCAGGACCCAGCCATACCACTTCTGGGTATACACCCAAAGGACCCCTCACGGAGACATAGGGAAGTCTCATCATCTATGTTCATAGCAGCCTTATTTGTAATAGCTAGAAATTGGAAACAACCCAGATGTCCCTCAACTGAGGAATGGATTAAAAAACTGTGGTACATCTATACAATGGAATATTACTCAGCTATCAGAAACAATGAAATCATGCAATTTGCAACCAAATGGATGGATCTAGAGAAGGTCATCTTGAGTGAGCTAACCCAGACTCAGAAGGATGCACATGGCATCTATTCAGTTATAGTAGGATTTTAGCGATATCGTACAGGATATCTGTACTACAACCAAAACACCAATAGGAACATGGACATAAACTTTTTTTTTCTCTTTTTCTTTTTCCTTTTCCTTTTTTTCTTTTTCTTTTTCCTTTTCCCTTTTCTTTTTTCTCTCTTTTTTGTTGTTATTCTTCATTTTTCTGGGTTTGTGTGTTTGTTGGTCTTTTTTTTTAGTATTCCCCCAGTAGCAAGGAGACACCTTTCACTGGCAGTACTGCCTCGTAGGCCCCTGGTGAATGAAGAGGCTCTTGGCCCTCATATGACTCCTGATCTGTGGTGAGAGACTGTTATTCAGGGACACTCCACCCCAGAGGATCAAGATGGAAGGGTCAGGGGGTAGAGCATGGGAGGGTGGGACTGGGAAGTGGGAAAAGAGGACAATATGATAAGGATGTAACCTGAAGCAACAAACAAATAAATTTATTAATTAAAAAAAAGCAGGCAACAACATTAAAACACTGTAATTAAAATAAAGGATACAGCCGTTCAACCTGGTTTTATAAACCTCCAAGTGTCGAAAAAATGTAGAGCTAAGGTAAAATACATGAGAATTGTGGTGTTAACCCATGCCTTTAACCTCAGCAGAGACGGGAGGAGCACCATAGATTTAATGGTCTTATAAATTCTAGAGTTACACGGAACAGGGTGGTGAGGGTGCACACCCTTAATCCCATCATTCAAGAAGAGTACACCCTTAATCCCAACACACTAGAGACAGAAACAGGCAGATCTCAGAGCTCAAGGTCAGCCTGACAGAAAACAAACTCTAAATAGAGAAAAACTTTGATCCAGGAGTGGTGGAACACATCTTTAATCCCTTCAGATGGGAACCACAGGTCTCTGATCCCAATAATTAGAATGCAGAGACACACACATAGGATTTGGAAAGACCTAAGTTTAGAAGCTACTTACAAAAAGCCTACTCAATACAAACAAATGGTCCTTTCAGATCTCAAAATATATACACGAAAGCTGGTTTAGCTCCAAAATAACAAAATAATTTCTTCTTTAACACAGATTGAAAGATAACACTTCATATATTGTCAAAAAACTAAATTTGCTTCAGGAGAAATATTACCTAGACCCCCCCAAAAAAAGAGGGTAATTGTCCCAGAGTTAGGATTAGGGCAGGGCTCTGTTCTTTTCGTTCCAGGAGAATCAAAGCATCCATTCAAGGAACCCAGGGACAACTGGAGAATGGAAACCTCAGCAGAAAACAGAATCAGACACTAAAGAAGACGAGTGACCCAGTTGATTCAGCCTGACAGACTCCCTCTATAGCTGTCTCCATCAAAAGCCTACAACCTCAACAATTCAATATCGCTAAGACCGTTTAGCTCTACACAATGCCCCAGACAGAACCTCAGTAAAGCCTGCAAGATCAGCTTCTGCCTACAAACTCCTTAGGACATCTAAACAGCTGAGAACAGAAGGACTGAACATAAAAGGATTGTACTAACATTTTTAACAATTTTTCCATTTTGGTTCGGGCCCCAAACAGGTTTACTACGACCCAAATCAGCAGGAAGTCATTTTAAGAGAGCGAAGTCCCATGCCCACAGGGTGGGGAGGGTGTTTCTCCGCCCCCCCCCACTTTTTGGTTATTTGAAGGATAACTGAATACTCTGTTATTTAGGGGAAGAGATTACAAGCTGTTAAATTGCCCTGTTTAATGGTTTTTGGAGGTTATACCCAGGGACTTCCTACTTTTCCTTTTCTGTATCCTTCTTTCTCTCCTATGTAGGAGTGCACGGACTTAATAAAAATGAGACATAGACATAGCACAGGAAGGACCAAGAAAAAGGGACAGATTATTGAATATGCCCTTATACCTTTGTATATTGATACAAAATTAGTAGTATATTTAACTAAAGAGGTATTGACCATTGTTTATTGTGCAAAAATAAGATCGTATTGGACTACATCAATATTGATCTTCGTATATTGATACAAAATTAAAATTATAATTGGCCACAATGGTATTGACCCTTGTATATGGACTAATATTAAGATTGTATTGGGCTACATAGGCATTGATCTTTGTATATTGATACAAAATTAAGAGTATATTTAGCCACAATTGAATAGATCTTTGTATATTGATACAAAATTAAAGGTAACGCTTCCTAATGGTATCATACCTAGAGATACTTAAAAATAAAATGTGAAGCTCTGGCCTCTTGATACCAACTGTCTAAAACTGTTTAGGATAGTTAAGAAAAACAAACTCCTAGTCATGCAAACATGTCACTTTTTTAGCTACTATGACAGTCTATCACAGATATTCTCTAAACTACTCAGTAATCAAATTGTTAAGAGACAAGCAACATTTGCTTATCTAAATACAAGAGACGGATAGGGCATCTTCAAAAACCCCAAGAGATCTGCAGAATATGGCATTCAAAGATGTTATCTTAAATTAAGATTTTTTTTGATATTGAGACATATCAGCTCCTGACAGCACCCCCTATTCTACTCCAAGCAGAAGATAAGCATCGAAGAATCTCCAGTGTGAGATGGTTGAATTAGTGGCAAGCCTATCTCTTGGCATAAAAAAACTCCTTGCTTCAACTGCAGACAGACTGCTGTCCAAAAAGGACAAAACTTGGTAGCAGGGAAGTCGACAGCCTAGCTCTGCCAAGACAGGGTAGGTTAGTCCTTCATAATTCCTGCTCTACAATCAATGTCTGTCAGAGAAACAGAACCAAAAGGCTGAAGACTAATGCTGGAATGTGTAGAGAGAAAAGGGGAACTGTCCAGGCAGTCACTGGTTTGTCATTTCTTAGTATTGAAAGCTGCAGGCCCTGCACTTCCTATATAATCAGATATATTTATCCCTCTCAGGTCTCTGAGGTGGTTGAAGAACAGACAGCTAGAGTATCATAGTTAAATTTTGAGTTGTTTAGGAATCAAGAGGGCGTTCTAGATCTAAGAAGATGGTTATAATAGTAATGCAAGTTAGTATGAAAGCTAAGTCAGTTATAGAACTTTAAATTCATGGAGATGTTTGGATGGTAGAATGTTAAAGTCAGGGGCCAAATATGTATGAACTGGACATTGGGAAGGTATACTGGGCCATTTAACACTCATAAATGTGGCGTATTTCTTTCTGTTGTTTTGTATAGTATTTACTGTTATTAGAGAAGGAACCATTTGTTGGACTGAAAGGGGAAGCTGTTGGGGGGAAGAGGGTGGAAGGGTGGGACAGGAAGGGGGAATAGGGAAGAGTTTGTGACTGAGATGTAACTTGAAGAAAAAAAATAAAGTATTTAATAAAAAAAAGTATACTGTGTAGCAAAATATATAAAATAAGCAAAAACATAAAAACAAACAAACAATAACAAAAACCAAAAATCAGGATATGGAAGTCTTTTCTTGGAAATCTAAAGCCATATAAAATCCACAGAGATTGGATTGAGTTGATATAAGCAAAAGGCATATCTGGGATATTGGCGAAGTTACATTTATGATCTGCAGACTGATTCTAAAAATGACTTCAGTTTGAGCATTATGCAAATCTCTTTGCCATATTTTCACTTACGTTTAGCACTTCATTTTATACTCTGTTGAATGCTTTAAAGGCTGGTGTTGATTTTTTAATTTATGATTAAAATAAAATGAACTATAAAATATACAATATGCATGGAATTTTTATATCAATTTAAAGATAGTAACAGTGAGAAGAAATATTATGTTTTTATCAGAGGTGTTTCTTCTCTTTTACCAATAATAACTTGGAGAGCAAGTGAAGTTCTGAGTAACCAACAAAACGACTTTAATCACATAATAACTAAAGTGTAAAATTCAGTTCCAATTTTTATAGAGAAAATTTTAGTAAAATGAAACAAATCCATTCCACATTAATTAATTTCTTCATAAAGAAATGGCAGCATTTCAAAAGAACACTAGAACATTAATGAACAATTATACAAGTTTCGCATGAACAGAACATTAGTTCTTCTGCTGTTGCTCACACCAAAAACATTTTATAAGAGTTGGAATGCACTGTTATCCAAGCACCTTCCGAAGACATAACAGAATTTCTATTTTTGTTTTTGTTTTGTTTTGTTTTTCTTTTTTGAGACAGGGTTTCTCTGTGTAGCCCTGACTGTCCTGGGCTTTGTTTGTAGACCAGGCTGGCCTCGAACTCACAGAGATCTGCCTGCCTCTGCCTCCCAAGTGCTGGGATTAAAGGCATGTGCCACCACTCCCAGTCAAAATTTCTATCTTATAAAGGGACTTTATTTTTATATATTAGCTGTCATGCAGTTAGTAAGACACAAATAAGAATAATGTATTGCTTCTGAAAGTTGACCTGCTTCAAAGAAAGTCTCCAAAACTGGAAACAACCCAGATGTCCCTCAACCGACTAATGGATAAAAAAATGTGGTACATTTACACAATGAAATACTACTCAGCTATCAGAACAAGGAAATCATGGAATTCCCAGCCAAATTGATGGAACTAGAAAAGCTCATCCTGAGTTAGCTAACCCAGACTCAGAAAAATGCACATGGCATCTACTCACTTATAATTGGGTTTTAGCCATATAGTACAGGATAACTATACTACAACCAACAAACAAAAATGATCAGGGACATAGACTTTGTTACCTATTAATGGGACAATTTGCCCTATGGGTGCTACATTGTAAGCGCCAGTGTAAGAGGAAGCTCTTAGCCCTCATATGACTGTTGAACTGAGAGGGGCTGACATATAGGGACACTGCATATTGGAGGAGTGGGATGGGTGGGAGAGGGAGGAGAAGGTGGGAGGGTGGAACCGGGAAGGGTAGAAGGAAGGCACTGTGATGGAGGTGTAACTTGAAGTAATAAACAAACAAACAAAGACTTGAAATACACTGTTATCCAAGCATCTTCCAAAGACATAACAGAATTTCTATCTTATAAAGGAACTTTATTTTTGTATATTAGCTGTTACAGTTAGTAAGCCACAAATAAGATTAATGTGTTGCTTCTGAAAGATTGACCTGCTTCAAAGAAAGTGGTGTTATACATCTATGGATATTTTAAATCATTTAGCATAATGTACTATTAGTTTGCATAATACATACATATTCTCTTCCTTCTATTTCAAATATGATGAAAAGGAAGAAGACAAGATTTATGCTGATTTATAATAATTCAGATATTTTGCTGCCATTCCATATACTATTGTAGCTCTACTCCTGGCTTTATACTTCTGATCCATTATCAGTTTCTCTCTATACTAAATTTATCTCCCACACAGACATATACTCACTATTATGCAGCAATATGTTAGATTTTTGTTGTTATATTGTTTATAGCAATATATTATTCTATATGTTAGACTAACACAGACTAGATGATAAGGATATGTTTTTTGTAGTCAAATGTGATTACATAGAAAGTTGAAAATTTCTCCATATAAATGCAACAGAGGGAAATATTTCAGTCTCAGGTTTAAATATGAAAAATATGCCTTTAGAATATTTATATAATATAACTTAATATAATTTATTGACTTGTAAAAATGATTTAGAAAGACACTGAGACAATAGACTTTTCTTTTAAACCTATTATACTGATAGAATTTATAAAATACAAAATAGATTCATATTTATTGCTATCACAAAGGTACTACTAAATGTTAAGAAACATCTACTTTTCAAATGACAGAATTAATGTTAACTACTTTAAGTAAACTGCATAAACTGAGGAATCCTAACACCTATACTTGGCCTCTAACCACTATCATGAACATTTATCTTCATTGCAAACAGCTAGTAGTTAGGAGACTTATAAATGACACAGATATAAATTAAACAGAAATGTTAACATTTTCTAAAGACCCTCCATATAGAGTAAAGTTGTATATTGCTTAGGTTATTTGAAAGTGATAGTCTTTAAATGTTGATTTTTTTATCTCAATAATTTAATGAACATCTTCAATGATCTATAGTATTATGATACAGACATACAGACAAGTAAAGAAATTTTATTGTTTCAATTATCTATATCAAAAATAAAGTGTACTTAAAGAGGATAACACAATGGCACCTCCTGTTATATCACTTTGTCATGAAAATGATATGGATGCAATCTCAGAATTTGACACACCAGTGTCCATCGTCATTTACCTAAATGGAGATATCTGACTTTTCCTGTAGGGGTAGTGCTTCCCTCTCTAGGACAAGGTAGAATATATGGGGAAGACACAAAGAAGAGTCAGCAAAATGAACAATAACAAAACACCACTACCTAACAAAAACTCACTGACCTTAACTTCTTGCATTTCTAGTCAACTTACCATAATTGACTTCCCACAGAATTCTCAAAGTCCTTACCTTGTCTAGTCAATTCTCAGATTCCTTATATTTTGTTAGAATGCTCATTCACACTTCTGAATCTAACGACTACTTTTTAAGGCGTCCAGCATTTTGATTGATGGATTTATGTACGTGAAAGACACAATGTGAATCAAATTTATAAAAGTTTTGCTTTACCTACCTGTCATTGAATCACTTATATTTATAGGTTTAATACCTAAAAATAAAATGGCAGTGAAAAATATTTCCTCCTCTATATTTAGTTGAAAGTCCACATGGTGATTTATAGACATGAGATGGCACCAGGTAATCCTCCAAAGGAGGGAACCAACCAACACCCCTACCCAGTTATGATGCCTATGAGCCACAACCACTAGCAAGGCATGCTAACCCTAAGGATACAGTTATGGTACACATATCTTGTCAGTAACCAATAGTTCTCTAATTTGATTTAAGACCTACTAAACAACAGGGAAATCTTGCACTGGAAACCCAGCCAACTATCCAGGGCTAAGGAAGCCATGGATCACTGAAATACCTACAACGGTCACTTTGCTGAACAAGCATAATTCCCACTACAATCTAAATATTTTTTCCTTACATTCAAAGGTAATTTTAGTTCTCATTCCTCATCAAGGAAGCTTCTCTTAAAAACAGATATAAACTATAACAGAAAAACCTCAATAAAAATATAGAGCTTTAGAGTTCAGTCCAAAGTTATACTTCTATAACCCAGTTCCCACATTTAAGGCTTAAGGATCATTGAGGCAGAAAGAACAAGGGCAACAATAGACATTTGAGGGAGGGAAAGAAGGAGCCTTCAGGTCCACACAAAAAGAACTGCAGTCAGCTAAGAAATGCTGTAAGTGGGAGAAATAGTTTCCCCAGCAAGAGACATAGCTATTCTCTATCCAAATGCAAGTGATCAGCCCTGTAAAGATACATAAAAGTAACATTACACAGACTGAGGTGGTCAAACTCATATATTTAGGAATGTAAACATACATATATATGATATATATATATAAGACATACATACACATGTATATGTATATGTGTACGTATATGTATATAAACATAAATATATATATATATATACATATATATTGATTTAGAAAACAATTTGTTTGCCAACGAGTCTGGTCTGAATTAGCATGAAATAAAGAGAAAGAAATCAGTTCATATCATTTACTAATTAAGTCACAAAGCAAACACACATATTCATGCAAGTTTTGAAAATTGATAAAGATGTGTTTTTACCCTGAAGAGTAAATAGTTGTCTGAGTTTTTTAATGTTTATTTATTACTTCAGGTTACATCACCTTCACAGTGCCCTCTTTCCACTCCTCCCAGTCCCGCCCTCCCACCCTCTACCCCCTATCCCTTCCATCCCACTCCTCTGGAGTGGAGTGTCCCTACATAACAGTCCCCCCACCCCAGTTCAGCAGTCATATGAGGGCCAAGAGCCTCCTCATACACTGGGGGCCTACAAGGCAGCACCACTAGGGCAAAGTGTCTCATTGACAGGAAACAAAGTCTATGTTCCTGTTTTCTTTGGTGCATTGGCTGTGATATCAGGTAGATAATGGCAATATTGATGCTTTTGCAAAACATGACATTTTCTCAATGATCTGACTTCTTATTGCTTTCATGCTCAAGCTTCACTTCCAAACATGTTCCCACGTCTTAACAGACTAAATATAAATGTAACATATAAATATATAACAAGTGCAATTGTAACCATTCAGACAAAAATTAAGACATTCTAAAGAGATGCTGTGTCTCTCAATCTGAAAATCAGACTTGAATAAATGGAAATTTCCTGGGGAATCTCATAGTGGGAGAAGGAAAGGGGCCAGCCAGGGTGAAATTGTCTCCAAAAACAAGACTGAACAGTTTTAACAATTTCTAGACAATCTATGCATGGAGTCTGATGCCCAGATAAAGATGGATCAGTTCTGGGTTAATATACAGGACCAGGACTGCATTGGTGTGCATATTCTTTCTTCTTTATTTAAAATCTCTCCAGGACCCTAAAAATGAATTTGAGGGGACACTTCATATCCTTATTCCTTTTCCCCATGAGGGCTGTTGAGAAAAGATGGCCTAATTTGACTTGGAGCATCGGTTGTGACCCCACCAAGCTAGATAAGACAACTATTTTGTTAGGATTTTATAGACAAACTAGCATAAAAAATTATTTGATTCATATTCATACTTAAACCTGACAGGAGATTTGGAATTCTTGGCCTCTTTTAGCATTTGTTAGTTGTTCTTTTCTTTTTTGATAATATTTTTACATAAAGCTGAGATAAATTATGAAATTCTCCTTCTAATTGTATTTCTACTTTACCACAAGGAAAATCTGCTGTTATTCAAATCAATCTGTACTCCAAAAATGGTTGCTAGTGACACCCTGAAATTAGCATCTAACATCCTCATCAATTCCACATGACAATGAAATAAATGTCCCTATTGTGTGATTAGGAGTTTGTTTAAAATCCAAAGAATAGTCTCGACTCATTTCAGCACATTTGGTATCTTCAAAATTTTCAAGTGTTTGGAAGGAAAAGAAAATTATCTGACAGATTCCTTCTTATTCATATAATATTTGAAATGGATACAACTTTTCAAGTTGTGCATATGAAAACAGATTCCAATATCTAGAATAGTTTATAGTACCTTTTACACTCAGAAGTTGGAATAATATTACTTTCCTATTATATTTTTGGAAGTTTAGAATTCAGTGTACTTTTTTGTTCAAAAGGTCTATTTATTTATTTATTTATTATAATATATTTGGAAAAGAATTTCATTTAAAACATATAAGTCTAAAAAGAGATCCATTTCAAATATGCAAGCTTTTAGTCTCTTGATATGGACTCCTATGTAGAATTTAGAATGTTTTTATATGGTCCATAAAGTAAAGGAGACTCACACAGACACAAACCGAAGCACATCTTTTTTTCCATTGTTAAGATTCTTAAAGGAACATGTGCCATTTTCTTTTCTTGGCCATGTAAAAGTCATTTTTAAAAGCTGGAGCTGGGGAAGCTGTGGAGAGTCTTCTGAGATAGAGACTTCAGACTGATACCATTGAGTCAGGACAGAAGCCAAAGCTGGATTCTGCTCCCTAGTCCAGTTTAGGTCCTAGTGTATTTTTTCCTTTGGTAAACAAACAAAAAACCTGTTCAGATTTCCTCTCTTTGGGGGTCATTCTCCCACCATCACTTCAGTGATTCCCATCAGCTGTAGTGAAAGATTATATTTTGTATTTGTAAAACATCCCAGAATGGAATGTTTGGAATATTTCTCAACAGTGGAGGAAGGCTCACAAAAAACAAAACAAAGCAAAATCCAGCAAACAAAGAAAGAAAGCATGACAAACAGTTAAGTCTTGTGCAGGAGACCAAGGAAGGAAACCCAAACAGTGAAGTAGTACTTGGTTGTTAGGCGAGGTCATCCTGGTAGTTAACCGAAAGAGTGGCAAGGAAGCCATACAAGTCTATGGTGATTTCTGAGGGCCAAGAAGCACATAACATGGGACAGCACATCACAAAGAAATTAGTCAGAGACAAAACATTAAAACTAGAGTGAGTGAGCAAGAAAGGCATCAAGGAGTAGGGACAACCTACATTGCCAGAGGTTCAGTTTACGATTAAATGCAAAAATTGTGACTGATCACAGACATGCCAGTGCAAGAAATGTTAACTACAGCATCAAAGCTTTTACAGCGCTTCCTTAGGTGAGCTCCAGAGGATGTTGGAAACAGGAATTTAATGTTTTACTATGCATTGTTGCTTCCTCTGTCTTCCACTTGTACTCATTCAAACCAAAAGCATGACCAAGGTAGGTCCTCACACCTCAGCTTGTTGATTATTGACAAAAATTGAGATGTTACTTTTTTCTCAGATTTTTTTTTCAATTCTGAAAAAAAAATTGAAAAGATAAAAAGTTGAAGTGAGCTACGAAGTTTTGAGTGAGCTGCATGGACACATGTAAATGCCAGCTCTCTAGGTATATACTGTTAAAACTTCTAAACTCCAATTAATGTCAAGCCTCTGCTTAAATGCACTTCTTATATAATCTTTTATTGGTAGAATATTTGAGTTTTACCCAAGCTTTATCTAAACAGTATACAGTAGTTAAAGGTCCAAAATGTATGTAATTCTGGGTGTGGAATAACCATACTTGGAGGCCTATACTGATATACTCCGAAGGATTAAAACAGGAGAATATTTTTCCCTTACTCTCTAAGGTCAGTGAGGTCTGAGGAGACCATGGGCATCTCTCAAAATGCTGCTAACTATGGAGAGTTACTTTTACTGTTGTTCAGGGCATGGAGGGAGGCCATAGCTGATGTAATCTAATCAGTTTCTAGTCTAAATTTAGGAAAAACTTCTCCATTCTTCCAAGTGATTCTAAAGTCAAGAAAGGTCTTTAAACTATCCTTGCATAGATGGAGCAACTGGTAGAAAGAAGGATAGAAGAGCCAGAGGTTCCCTTTCAACCCAAGTGACCCATGAAGAATAGGTCTTCATCTGGCCTTACCAGTAAAAGAAAGTGATTAATTTGGGCCACTAATATGGCCTTAAATACTCAGCAGTAGAGCATAATCAAAGTCTAAATTGATTGATATATTTCTCCAACAGTCCAAGGGATCACACTTGCTAGACATGAGACTGGCTTAAATAATTTAGCCAGCTATTTATTACTAATGACTTTCTTTTTGGCAAGAAAAATGCTCCCAAAATATAAGATTTATGAATGTGGCTCACTATAACACTTACTACAGTCAACAGAGACAGGCCTACTATTGTTTTTTTGTTGTTGTTTTGTTTTAGGCTTTTTAGAGACAGGGTTTCTCTGTGTAACAGACCTTGCTGTCCTGGAACTCACTTTGTAGACCAGGCTGGCTTCAAACTAACAGAGATCCTCCTGCCTCTGCCTCCTGAGTGCTGAGATTAAAGGTGTGCACCACCACGCCTGGCCTATTGTTTTTGATAATAATGGCTAAGTTTCTTTTTTCTGTCTAGATGAGCTCTCATGCTGGGTCCAGATGAAACTCCAGCTGCTATCAAATGGCCTGAAAGAAGATCCTGGGTCAGAACTCTGGATGCCAACCTCAGAGGCCAAATTAAAGCAAAGAGGTGCCCACCAAAATATTCTAGAAGATTTTGATTTGGAAATTTTAAATATGATTTGTTTCTGCCAATACTATTTGGCCAACAAGGGCCCATATTTCCTGAACCCGTAATTTCCTTTTTGTGATGATCAGTCAATCATATCAAATTTTTAAGTTACATGCCTACCAATGCTATAAGACTCAGTCATCACCTATGTCAGGAATAAAGGATAGGCTGTGAAGGCCAAATGTGCTTGCTAACCTTCTCTAGGAGCAGAAACCCTTTTAAAAAAAGAAACCATCTTACCAAATTACTTTACTTTATTCCTGTGTTGTTTTATGTTATATTTGAATTATTCATTACCTCAACACAAAGTTATCTTTGATTCCCAAATTGGAATCAAAAACTGTTGTAAGTGGAGTGTCTTAGAACAAGGTGCAACATTAAGAATTAGTATTTTACAAAGTGTGGATAACTTAGGAGAGGTACATGCTGATCTCAACAGTGATCTTCTGTAGTTGGATCATATAGTTTAACCAAATTCCAATGATCACTAAATTAATTTTCAGTTGACAATGGTTTTATTTTCTTTTTTTTTAAGGGTACATGTAAATCTTTTTTTTCTTTAATTAATTTATTTATTGCCTCAGATTACATCTCCATCATAGTGTCCTCTTTCCACCCTTCCCAGTCCTGCCCTCCCATACTCTACCCCCTAACCCTTCCATCCCACCCTTGTAGAGTGGAGTGTCCCTACATAACATTCCCCTGCCCCAGTTCAGCAGTCATATGAGAGCCAAGACACTCCTCATACACTGGAGGCCTATAAGGCAGTACCACTAGGGAAAAGTGTCTCAATGACAGGAAGAGAAAACAAACAAACAAACAAACAAAAACAAACAAACAAACAAAAAGTCTATGTCCATGTTCCCTTTGGTGCGTTGGTTGTACCATAGATATCCTGTATTATATGGCTAAAATCTGACTATAAGTGAATGGATGCCATGTGCATCCTTCTGAGTCTGGATTAGCTCACTCAGGATGAGATTTTCTAGTTCCATCCATTTGGCTGCAAATTGCATAATTTCCTTGTTTCTGATAGCTAAGTAGTATTCCATTGTGTAGATGTACCATAGTTTTTTAATTCATTCTTCGGTTGAGGAACATTTGGGTTGTTTCCAGTTTCTAGCTATTACAAATAAAGCTGCTATGAACACAGATGAGGAAACTTTCTTGTGATTCGGTGGGGAGTCGTTTGGATGTATACCCAGAAGTGGTATGGCTGGGTCCCGAGGCAGAGCTATTCGAAGTTTACTAGGATATCGACATACTGACCTCCATAGTGGTTGCACAAGCCTGCACTCACACTAGCAATGGAGGAGGGTTCCCCTTTCTCCACATCCTTGCCAGAATGTGCTGTCATTTGAGCTTTTGATCTTAGCCGTTCTGACAGGTGTGAGATGGAATCGTTTTATTTTCAATATCATTTACTCTGAACCTATTTTGAATAGCATCTTTAAGTGAATTCATAATAGTGAGCCTCTACCAACAGAAATGTAGTCAATATGAAAAAAGAAATAGACCCTGGATGTGTGCATGCAGTAGAAAATCAAAGGCAACACAAAGCTAGAGGGCATCCAACTGCATGACAGGAAGAAAAGCCTCAGCAGAATTCAGCCATGTTGACTCCTTTATCATGGAAGTTCTTACAGCCCTACAGAACTGTGAGAGTATTTCCCACAGGTTACCCAATTTGGACCATTCTATTACACTAGCCTGAGCAGACTAATAAAAGTATTTGGGGATGGATTTAATTTCAGAAAATTATAATCAATGAAACTACAAAATGGCAGTGAGAGAGGGAGTAAAGTACGAGAATGCTCAAGATTGGGCTGCTTGATCCCAGCTACAGACTCACAAACGTTATTGGATAGTTTCTCCTTTCTGAATCTGTTTTCCACCTCCACATATGCAGGTTTTACTGTGTCTGGGATGACACTGTCCAGCTTCATTTGCCCTTTCAAGTTTTCACATATTTTAGGTATTTCTTTTACTCTTGCATTTGTTCTCTCAGGAAGAAAGAAAGCTCATATTCGTTATTTCCAATTAAAGTGAATGATTGCAGTTAACTGATATATGAAGATGCAAATAATGGGAACGGTATATATTAATGTGCTACCATATGACATTTCTGTGCATATGCAAATGGTAAAATGTCTAAATTGGGTTGAAAATATCATTGTCTTCAAACTTATCTGTTCTACAATAAAAAATACTTAAGACTCTTGAGATTCACCGTACATACTTAGTTAAGAATACTTAGGCCCATATGCAACCAGCACCTCAAAACTTTCATATCTATCTAAAAGTAACAGTGACTACTGATAAACTTTCGTTTATACATCTGTCCTTCCTACTCTCTGGTCACCAGCATTCTATTCTCAGCCTCTATTAGAACAAGTTCATAATTATACCACAAGTGAGATAGTTTGGCACTTGTATTTCACTTAATGACTACTGATGATAGTTTCCAGTTCTATGTATAATATCTTAAGTGACATGACCTCATTGTATTTTATGACTGAATACTGTTCCAAACAGTTTAAACATCACTGTTTCTTTGTCTGGCCAATAGCTGATAAACATGTAAACTGGTTCTTTATTGGTTTCTGTAATTAGGACTATTGCAGGAAACATAAGATTTCTTATGTCTCTCCTACATACTGATTTCATTTCCTTTGAATATATCAGTAGTAGGATAGTTGGATCATGTGGTATTTCTATTTTTAATGTGTTAAGTATTCTCCATACTCTTTTTCTTGAGAGTGGTATTAATTTGCATTTTTACCAGAAGTATATACGCATTCTCTTTTCTTCACTTCTTCAATAGTATTTGCTATCTCTATTCTTTTGTGCTATAGCCAGTCTTAATAGAGGGAGGCAGCATCTCATTGCTTTTTTTTCATTTCTATTTTCTAGATGAATAGTGATATCTAATATGTTTTAATACATGCACTGGCTCATTTGATATCTTATTTAAGGATATATCACTACTTTAATTACATTTTTGAACTGCATTATTGGAGTCTTTGCTGTTGAGCATTTCGAGACATTTATATTCTGGAAACAAACCACTTCTCAGGACTATAGCTGTATTTATTTATTTATTGACTCTATCTCCCTGCAGCACATATTCTGTGGTATACTTCTGCTTCATCATATCAACCCTTGACCAGAAGTTTCCACAATGTAGTGATCAATAAACATGCATTTGTTATCTTTCTTTTTTACTTTGAGTAAAGATGTTTATTGCTGCATTATTTACTATAGCAAAATATGGAACTAGCCTAGATTCCCATTAACAAAGGAATATATAAAGGAGCTTGGAGACACACACACACACACACACACACACACACACACACACACACACGCCCACATCCATGCATGCATATAAGAGCAGTTAGCTCGAAAAAAAAAGAACATAATGGATTTATTTGAAATTTATTTGAAGTAATATAAGTGGAACTAGAAACCATCACATAAGTGAAGTAAACAAAGTTTAAATAGATATTTCATTTTTTCTTTCATATGTAGACTCTATTTTTTTAATGCAGAAGAAAAAGGGAGGACGGGACTAGTGGAAAGGAGTAGAAGGGGACAAGAAAGGGAAATAGGAAGTACACATGAGCAAAGATTATTATGTACACGTATGAATAGGTTACAGTGAAATGAAAAAATGAAAAAGCTCATTATTTTTTACATCTAGAATTTGAATAATCATGTAGTAGAACTTATATATATGCAATGTCAAAAAATCAGCATGTTTATCTCCCAAGCATCTGTACAAAGTAGAGAATATGAGAATTTCTTTCATCACATCCAGCCAATATTTATGGTTATGAGAATTTTTTTCATTTTCATCATTCTTTAGAATATATATATGTATGTATGTATATATATATATAAAGCAATCCAATTAAAAATGGAATTATCCCCTTCACTAGAGAGGGTACACAACTCTTCACCTGCTATTGTCAATTTGAATTTTACTTGTCTGAATTGCTTCTTCACGTTTTCAGTGTTCTTTTTTTGCTACATTTTCATCTATTGCTGTTTTATAATAATTCCCACTATATGTTGACTGTGGCCTATTGATTCTGTATTTTATTCATTTAACTTCATAAACAAAACACTTTCTTATAACCTTAAAGATATCTTTTCACATACATACATTCTTATTATAAATCTCTTTTATAACAAGAAAATAATTGACATACTTTACCCAAATAGTATAGACTTGGATGCTGTACAATTTTTAAAATATTTGACATATGCTTATATTAATTTTTTTAAGATTCTGGGTATCCAAACGAGCACTTCTATAGTCAAGCCAAGTGCTCTAACACTGTGCTATGTCGCCAAACACAGTTTTTATTTTTGTGTTTGCTTTGTTCTGTTTGTTTGTTTTAAACAGAGTCTCTTCTATTTCTTGCTGATCTAAAACCATCTATGTTTCTGAGTGTGACCTGAATATTTCCTCTTACTGTCTTTACTTTCAAGTGCAGGCCTAAGAGATGTTTGGCATAATTCCTGGCTTATGTACTGGGAATCAAATCCAGGGCTTTGCGAATGCCAACTGAGCTATATATCTAGTCACATATTTATTAATTGGGAACAACATTATTGCAAATAAAGGAAATATAGCTTCCATGGGATAGAAGGAAAATAATGCCAAGAAGCAACAACTATCCTTTTCTATGACCAGTTTCAAAATCTCTTATATATATGGATTCATGTTTCTTATTCACTATCTGCTAAAATGGTTTTACTTGAATTTAACTTTTGTATTTTAAATAATTGAGGCAGTCAGAATGCTGAATGATGAACCAATTAAATGTAAGTCTTTGAAATCCAGTAGCATAAGACATAATGTCTTCTTTCGAGGTAGGGAGAAAAACATGTTCCACCCCTGAGGAAAAAGCTGCATGTTCTGTTTGGCAGCATTAGTGATTCTGGCGATTTGGAACTCCCTCATCATAACCCCTGGAGCCACTGGATGAGATGAATTCCTGAGAATGTAGGGTTAAGATTATGGTTAACAGCACGGAGTGAAAGAACATGCTACTGCCTGATGTCTTTATGTCTTTAGCATCCTGTAAATAGAGTGGACACCCCAGAAGTTCTCTTCTGAACTTGTCTTTCCTACTGTAAAACAAAACAGCCTTTGAATCTCAATTCTCCTTTGTCTGAGAATACTCGGTTGGTTTCGCTGGAACAGCAGTCCACAGTAATGTCCATGGAGGTGCTAACATCTTCCGTAAATTCCCATTGTGAACCTGGATATCTTTCGAGCACTTTCCACAGTAAGGAGGCAAAGGAGAAAGAGGTACAGGTTGTTTAAAAAAAGCAGAGCTTTTTCTTTTTTCCTCAGATAAGAAAGCATCAGACACATCGCAATGGAGTTAAGAATCTCACATATCTGTAATTCAATAGTATGTAGTACAAGTTAGATTTAAAAACTTTCCAATGCTATCTCATCATTATTAAAATTAGTTCCAGAATTTTAAAGAGAATTTCTATACATATGTGTATAGAGGTCTGTGAATACTAGTGACTTGTTAGGTGCTCTTTATTGGCTTGAATGAATAACAAATCAATCTTCTTTAGTATAGAAATTGTTATCATTAAGGAAGTTTTAGATAAACTTTAATAAGTGAGAATGTAAACTTCTACACTAATTCTTGGGTTTCTAATAACAGAGTATTTGAACCCTATGAATCTTGAAAATCTAATTAGACAATGTTAAGTTCTTTCTAGTTGAAGTCACAGATGTTTCACACTGGGAAAATCAGCAAGCCCCAGGGTTTGTTTGGTCTATAGGAGTGTCAAATTTTCATGGATAATTTAATAGCTAATAACTCTAATTCTTTCCCGTAAACCAAGAGATGATAAATAATGATAACACTAAAACTGTAAAATTAACCCTCTAGGCTAATGAAAAATATTAGGAACCATTGAGGAAATTAATTTCCAGTACTATTGTTCCTTTATTGCTAATATTTCTAAAGTTGTATTGTATCTCATAATGTGATGGAAAAGGCACATAAACACATTGGAATGATGAGATTCAAAAAAAAAAATTATAAAATGAGAGTAGTGCCAAGTGGCTTTTACCTCTTATTCCCACTGTCTAATCAATCACAGCAAAGAAAAATTTTCATGCCAAGAGTGACATTTTGTTTCACATTTTTTTTTTGGTTTGTGTATTGTCAAATATCTGGAGTCTGAAAGAAAATTGTATGCAATATTAAAAATGGAAAGTATTGATGGTACACAATGTTGAGACACTTTATGAAAATTGTAATGGATCAACGCCAATTGTTGCTACAAGATTAGTTCTGAAACATTACAGAATATTGAAGTTAATAAACGTTAACATTGTCATTAAAATAAGAAGACACATTCAAATTTCTTTTATAGTCAGTATTGATTCTAACCAAGCAGCACAATTTAAACATCTTCCAAGGTATTCGGATTAACGAAAATCAGTCAATCTCTTTGGGTTTTGAGTCTCTATATATGAGCATGAAAACTGCTCCTATTTGCTTGGTTAGAAATGCAAGTAAAAAGGAGACAGGGAATATCATCGTTTAACAACAGGTGCGCGCACATCATGCGGTTTACTTCAGTTCAACCTTCACTTGACCTTCATGTTTCTAGCAGAGAGACAAAAGCTTTGAAACCCAAAAGGAATGAGGAAATTGCATACTTTTAAATCATGCATTAGCACTTAGCATTTGTAAATCCCACTTGCAAGACCCAGAGTTATGTCAGTGGCTCTTTCTTGGGGGTTGGGGAGGGGGGAAGGCTTGCTGATTGCACCAGAACACAAGACAGCAGCAAGACACTTGGGCAAGTTGAAAATAATGCCAGACCTAACATTTCTCTCAATTAATGGCACACCTCTAGTAGTCAACAATTGTGTTTCCCTAGTGTGATTTATAGCTAGAATTACCTTGTTGGAAATTGGCCAGTAAATGGCAAAAACTCTCAGGAGTCACAAGGTTAGCCTCTTCTACAGTGTGAGAGAAGGGCATTGAAGGATTTCTCTAGACACCAATTTAAATTCTGTCTGTCTGAGTTCCTGTTATTGATTTTTCATAAATGTTGAGAAGAAAAATTTGACCATAATTCTGACATAGTAGGGCAAGGCATACACAAAGAAAATAAAGTGAAGGAAAGATAATGCATCTGCGTCCTGTACTATGACTTGCAAAACCTTCTTTATTGTAGGAGTAGGATCCAAGGAAACCAGATTGAATTGATTTACAAAAGAATAAACAATGCATATTTTCTTTGTCACAAAATATACAATAGATATGATAGTAGACATGGCAAAGAATAAAATGGAATCACTATTAAAAGTTAAATAAGTTATAAAATTAGTTTTATTTAAAGGCACATTAGGGTTAAAGCTACTTCAGAACTCATTGCATATAGTTATCAATCAAAGCTGAGAACATAGATCCATTTTCTGTACATATATTACTACATGTATATGATAATGGATTATGTATACATATATGAACATATTTTACTCATACATGTGTCTCAGTATGTATACAGACATAATTGTGACAATTTTTTTGGTTTATCAGTTTTATCAGAATTTGGATTCAGAAAGCATCATTAGTTTTTAAACCTAAAAGAGTTGCCTGTCATTTTTCTCTTCTGTAAGGCTTAGTAAGCCCTTAAACATGCAAATCACATTCATAAACAATAAATGCACACTTGTGCCTGAGTGAGAGGGCTTTGTCAGTTTTTTATTACTCTTTATTATTACTTTTTTTAAAAATAAACTCTTCATGGCAGAGTTTCCATAGTATAAACACAGTGACAATTCTACTCCAGTAGATGTCACCAAGAAAAGAGCCGTCTTTTTAAATAACCCCTGTAGATTAAGCAATTCAATGTGTTTTGAGGTATGCATTATAAGAGGACTGGTAATCTGAAAAGAATCCTGGATAGAATTATAGGCCTTGTGGTAGACTTGACACACAAAGCTATCCCATGTGAAGGTGGTAGGTGCATTTATAAAAGCAGTAGAAGCATTCAGATTTTCCAATATACACCTTAATATTTCAGTGAGGGATCATGTTGATTAGTTTACCAGCTACACCACCAGCTTTACTATCCTATCAGCTGGAGAAAAGGGCAACCTCTTCACTTCTGTTAGCCACTTATTTCCCTCTAGTATCTTAGTATTTTGCTTAACAGCAACTTGAGGACAAAAGTCCTCAATATGAATGGTCCTTTAGCTTCTGGTCACCCTAGAACTGTAAAATATGGAGCATTTTTTTTTAACCGGCCATTATATTGTAGGTCTAAAATGCTTAAAACAAACCTTCATTTACACTAAAATCAAGCCTCATTCAAACATGTCAATGAAAATGTTGGATATGGAAATACTTTAGTGATTTTTTTCAATCTCTCCTAGAGCATCTTACACACTATAAAATATATACTTGTGATAAGTGATATTATATTCCAGGGAAGAATATTTCTAATGATGAACATAGGAATTTCCAAAATCAGTTTTCACAAAGTTTCTTAGCTTTATAAGAAAAATTAAACCAACTGATTCCACATGTCTAATAAGTAGGAATTTGGAGTGCTTACGAGCAGTGTCTCACTAGATTACAAAATAAGTGTGACAACATTTGCTTTCTATGTAATATTTTTTCTCTTCAAACATATATTTATGCAAACAACACAGGAATACTACACTATGTAGCCAGTTATAGCTAGACTGCCTCCTTGAAATACAATCTATCTAACGAGAATATTTAAATAACTGACATATAATGGTGTATTTCAGATAATCTCATAAAACACTTCTGATACTGGCAATTCACTTTTCTTTCAGAACTTATAAAACATATAAATGATAAAAAATATAGGTTGTCTTAGAGTTTGTCTTCGTAAACTAAAAAAATAGTCATGGAAATTGTACCTAAAACTCTCTACTGGGGAGTTTCAACATAAATTGAAAATAAATGTATCCCCCATGGCCATTTCTTATGCATGAACTCCTATAAGTAAATGCACACACAAACACACACACACACACACACACACACACACACACACACACACACACTGCTGATGACTAATAATTTAACAAGCAAAAGTGGTGACAGATACACAGTTGATGTGTAATTCCTAATCACACACACAGAGAAACCCACACATACACTCACACACACATGCACACACACCATATATATGCATATATATACTATATATATGCTATATAATTGTTCACTGTACATAATCATAAATTCTAATATGCTATATGTAAATATATGTTCAAGTTTTATTTTGTGTTTTATTCATTTATAGTGAGTTACTTATATTTTATAGAAGGAGTTAAAATATTTACACACATAATAGCATACTAGCCAGAGTTTTGGGGAAAAAAAACTGTTCTCAGAGAAGCTAATGGTGGTAGAGAACTATTGCTTTCTGAATGAACTCCTTTCAGCTCTGTATGCTTGACATGAGTATACTCCTTTTGCACACACTTCCCCTAACTACATTTACCTACAACTACTACTTTGTGTTCTATGCTTGAGTGATGCGATAAACAATCATATATTTTAGCCTATTTATCAGGTTGTTGCAAAGCCCTCTCCCCTTGTTAAATACTCTAGGAGGTCTGGTAGATTAAGGACTCTCTCCAGTCCTGTCTTTTCAGTGATGCACTTTTAAATATTTCTTTGAAATGATTGATCAAGGAAGGTAGTACAATTCACATGAAGAATTTGAATTAATAAGGCTTTTGCTTTCTTTGTTTAGTCTTAGTTCATCCAGTGATAGAGAAAAAAGTTCACTAAAAGCTTATGATAAACAAGAAATTAAATAATCCAATCAAAAAATGTGGAACAGAGTAAACAGAGAATTTACAAAAGGGGAATCCCTAATGGCTGATAGACACTTGAATAAATGCTCAGCATCCTTAATTATCAGAGACATGCAACTCAAGATGATTCTGAGATTCCATCTCACACCTGTCAGAATGGCTAAGATCAAAAGCTCAAATGACAGCACATGCTGGCAAGGTTATGGAGAAAGGGGAACACTGCTCCATTGCTGGTGGGAGTGCAGGCTTGTACAACCACTATGGAAATCAGTCTGGCGATATCTTAGAAAGCTTGGAATAGCTCTACCTCAAGACCCAGGCATACCACTTCTGGGTATACATCCAAATGATTCATCACCAAATCACAAGGAAGTTTCCTCATCTGTACTCATAGCAGCCTTATTTGTGATAGCTAGAAACTGGAAACAACCCAGATGTCTCTCAACTGAGGAATGGATAAAAAAAAAAAAAACTGTGTTACATCTATACAATGGAATACTACTCAGCCATCAGAAACAACGAAATCATGCAATTTGCAGACAAATGGATGGAACTAGAAAATCTCATCCTGAGTGAGCTAACCCAGACTCAGAAGGATGCACATGACATCTATTCATTTATAATAGGATTTTAGCCATATAGTACAGGGTAACTATACTACAAACAATGCACCAAGGGGAACAGGAACATAGACTTTTTTTTCCTATAAATGAGACACTTTGCCCTAGTGGTGCTGCCTTGTAGGCCCCCAGTGTATGAGGAGGTTCTTGGCCCTTATATGACTGCTGGACTGGGTTGAGGGACTGTTATGTAGAGACATTCTACTCCATAGGAGTGGGATGGAAGAGGGTAGAGGGTGGGAGGGTGGGACTAGGAGGGGTGGAAAGTGGACACTGTCATGGAGATGTAACCTGAAGTAATAAATAAATATTAAAAAAATTTAACCACAACCTGGATCTTTGATAATCTACTGTTCTGACATTCTTTCTACCTTCACATGGGTTATCCCTGTGTGGCAAGTCCACACTGAGCCCTTTAAATACTATCCATGATTCTCTTCAAACTACAAGTGTTCCTATAATCAAACTCTTTTCAGTTGCTTCATCTAGAGGGTTATTAAAAAAGAAGGCCTTTTTTTTTTTTTGGAAGCAACTACTTTAATGGGAGAATCACTGTGTTTATACTACGGAAACTCTGCCATAAAGACAAAGCACCAAAGAAAACGCTTATTAATAAACTTAGGAAAATTTCCCAGTCAAATAAAATCATAGGAATTTTCTTAAAATATTGCTCTAGATCAATGGTTTGCAAATTTCAGAATTTTTCTTAGCGTTAGAATTGCAAAGACTATGTTTTCTTTCTTTTTTGTTGTTGTTGTTTGATAAGATGTTTCTTCCAAATTTCTTCTTTTGTAATTGATTTTGGTACTTGTAGAAACAAGGCTATTGCCTCCCTTAATCTTGATTATTTTGTGTTCTTTGCTAGGCAATTACATACTACTATGTCCAAGCAAAGCCAAATAACTGAGAGGTAAATTTTACTAAAAATGAGAAGGAAATGGATGTTAGATATTGACCATACTGATTATTCTCCAAGACTCTTACTCTTCTTAGCAAGGAAGACAGAGACTCATAAGAATTTAAAGAGTTCCAACTTTTCTGTACAGCGTGGATGGCTTCCCAAAGCCTGTGGTACTTTGACCAATCATGACATTCTTTTTCTATGATGGAACGACAAAAGAAATGACAACACGAAAAGAGAATGTTCCACTGAGAGTTCATTGCTAGGAGCCAGGACTGAATCTGCCATTTCACTTAGACAGAGAATTTTGAATAAAGTGTAAGTCCTTAGGATAATGCAATTCATTGTTGTAGAGGAAAGAAAAGCTCCCTCAGACAAAAAAACAAATAGAGCAGATATCAGAAAGAAACCAGCATCCCTATCTTTAATCAATCTCAATATGATGATTAGATGAACAAAATTGCCTTATAAAATATTCATACAATACAATTTAGATTCCACTTAATGAGATACCTACAATTATTGCTGGGAAAAGTGACTAGAGAATTTCCCTTAAATTGCAAACAAAGAATTGAGTGGGGTCGGGGCGGCCAGATCTATTCTTTTTTTTTTTTTTTTTTTTTTGCTTCAGTATAAGCTTTTTACTCTTTGGCATTCCACCAAGTTTCACATACACATCCTCCCTTTGTATTACCTTCACTCCCAGATTACTTTATTCTACTCTCATTCTGATGAGTTCTTTTGAAGAAATTGTAGCCATGTGTACTTAACAGGATATAGAATCATGTTGTGCTTGGTTTTGCCAGGGGATTATCTAAATCACCTTTGGTCTAACAGATCTCAGAAACCATGATGCTTCTTCCACAACTATCTCCAGACTTCAGTTCAAGCCTTGTGGAGAAACAAAACCAGACAGACCTAGTCCCTGACATAGGAGTGACATAAAGACTGGTCCTTGTGTCTGAAGTGAGCACAGACTCTTGGTTCACTCTCTAGAAATGGCTCTATCTCTCAGGTCATGCTAGTTTTCTACTCCCTACATCTGCCTTTCAGCACTCATATCTGTTTTCTCAGTAACAATATTAGATAACGGAATGGATTACTAGGATGAAGAGAAAAGGAAAATGACTGTGCTCTTGAAAAACTGAGAATTTGCCCATACACATGCACAATAAGTAGTTAAGTAGTTTCTTTCTTTCTTTCTTTCTTTCTTTCTTTCTTTCTTTCTTTCTTT
>CAJQZJ010032944.1:2238285-2250876 GCA_907164525.1 Lophiomys imhausi
TTTCTTTCTTTCTTTCTTTCTTTCTTTCTTTCTTTCTTTCTTTCTTTCTTTCTTTCTTTCTTTCTTTCTTTCTTTTTTTGTCAATCATCTAACTAGAATATTTCTTTCATATAAAACTAGTCACCAGATGAGTTTGGGTAGCTTTTGTCCAATTCTATTTTCTTCGTCTATCTACCTTTTTGAAATGAAGGAGACAACATGCCCTGATATCTTTCTTTGTTATTTATGTAGGTTAAAAAACATTACCATTTAAGTTTTCAACCAGACTGACTATTTCTCACCATTCTTATTTTGATTCCTCTATCCTGACATGAATTATGTTCTGTAGAGAGAATCTCTTGTGTACAGTATGGAAGTATCACCTGTCAATAAAAAGTTGATTGGCGTATAGCTGAGGCAGAAAATAGGAGACTGGAGTTTCAGGAGAACGAAAGGATCCTGGCATACAGCCAGGCAAGACAAAGAGATTTGCCCCAAATTCTGAGGAAGACAGTTACATGAAACATAGCAGAGGTAACTACCATTGTATAGAATAGAATAGAATAGACAGAGAATAGAATAAGGAGGATAAACTAAGTTACTAGCTAGTCAGAGAATGAGCTAATTACTTATTCGTAATAATAAAATTTCAGAGTTGTTATTTCTGGGGAATAAGGGTGCAGGTGGAAAAACACGAGGTTACAGAAAACACCCAACAACAATGCTCTTTCCTTTTTTTCTCTGCTAACACATTAACTATGGTTTTGTTTACCTCATACACATGTATACTACCTGATTATTATGTTTACATGAAAATCATTCTACAAGTCTCTGTTGTGGGATATAGCACATTGTACCCATTTGCAGTCTCTTGCATGACGAATTTTAATTTCATAAAATTTGATTTTCATATTGCAAGATTTCCATGAGTATTAAACTCTGCAAAGCATCTCAACATTTTCACTCCAATAATTCCCAAGCACAGCCTGGGGTTTGCTTTATTAATGCATGCTCTTTGATTCCAACTGTCTAGAAAAGAATGCTCTCTTCCACATTTAAAAATGTGCTCTCCTTTTCACAAGACAGAAACACAGTGATTCGTTTCAGACCTCACCATTTTATTTTTTTCTTTTATGTGGTGTGTGTGTATTGCACGTTTGTACAGGAGTGTGTGTGTACTTGTGCATATGCCATGGTATGCTTGTGGAGGTAAAAGGATAATTTCCTGGAAACGTTTCTTACTTCCTGTCTTGTCCTGGTCTCACAGTTCCTGATGTTGTGCTGGGTACCCCAGGCTAGCAGGCATGAGCTTCTCATTGTTCATCCTCTCTCCATCTCCATTGCAACTCAGATGCCCACTACCACATACAGATTCCTTCAAAATGTGGGTTAGTCTTGTGCTGGCAGTGAGTTTACTGCAGAGGCGTCTCCCTGTTCTTCCTCTAATGCTATTTGATTACTCTAACCCCCAATTCTTGGGTATAATGCATGTTATATATAGTATATATGCTATGTACAATACTTATATATGCATGTATAAAAATTCCATGAGACTATACATTCATCATAATCAATGCTGTCCTTAATATAATATTTATCAGGTCTCAGTTACTGCTTTGAAAGTCTTACACATTTGGTAAATACAAGAAAAAAAAGTTCAATAATCAGATATATTTATCCCTCTCAGGTCTCTGAGGTGGTTGAAGAATAGATACCTAGAGTCTCATAGTTAAATTTTGAGTTGTTTAGGAATCAAGAGGGTGTTCTGGATCTAAGAAGATATTTTTAAAATTATGAGGCAAGTTAGTATGAAAGCTGAGTTAGATATAGAACTTTAAACTCATGGAGATGGTTAGATAGTAGAATGTTAAAGTCAGGTGCCAAATACATATGGACTGGACATTGGGAATGTATGCTAAGCCATATAACTCTTATAATCGTGGCCTATTTATTTCTGTTGTTTTGTACTGTATTTATAGTTATAAGAAAAAGAACCATTATTTGTACTGAAAGGGAGAGCTGTTGGGGGGAAAAATAAATACCTTAAACTAAAAAAAAAAAAAAAAGAAGGGAAGAGGATGGTGGGGCTGAGGGGGAGGAGGGTGGAAGGGTGGGACTGGAGGGGGGAGTAGGGAGGGGATTGTGATTGAGATGTAACTTGAAGAAATAAAAAATAAATTATTAAAAAAAATTAAAGATAATTCTTCCTAATGAGAATAAAGAATGATGCTCCTCTGACAATACCCCCATTACATCATGAGCACTCACTATCTCTGCTCCTATCTGTTTATGTGGAATTAACTTTAGAAAACTTTTGATAATAAGATTTTCTGCTTTCTATCTCTTTGAAATGCATATAAATCTTTTTTTTTAATCCTAAGTAAAACTTACTCTAGCATTTATATCCAGGAACCATTTCTTTGAAAAGTGCTTAACGTGGAAGACTGTTTTATCTCCCAGTTCTGTGGGAAGGAAGGATCCTTTTCCTTAGTGGGCACTTTACCTCAGTTTGTAAAACTGTCCTGGGTCGTAATTACCAGGCAAAGTTAGGAGGAGCCATCTAGGACAAACACTGCTACCAGGCCCTGTTCCTTGATCACTCATTATTTACCTTGAGACTGTCTATGTAAGATTTTGCATCAGCTTGGCTCTACTAAAAGTAAAAATTAGTACTGGGGAGATGTTTTGGTGGATAAAGTGCCTAAGACTAAGGACTTGTGTGTGGACCCTTAGCAAATATTAAGATGCCAAGATCAGAGGTGCATGCTTGTAATCCCAATGTGAGATATTTTTAAGGATTTGATGGAAAGCTAGTTTAACCAAAACCATGAGTTCCAGGTTATGTGAGAAACCATGCACATCTGTGTATACATCCCTGCCCATGTAGACATACACACACACACACACACACACACACACACACAAACACATAAAAACATACACATATAAGATAAAATTCTTACCATTTCAATCTCTTTAGCAGATTGACCATAATATGTATTATTATGTACATATATACTCACACACATATATACATATATGTATCTCTATGTAAACATAATTAAATGTATTATATGTATATAATAACATATCTCCTATTTTTAAATATATGCTAGTATTTAATACCTATTTATTAGTAACACATTTATACATTTCTATGTTTTTACACTCATTTTCTGGATTGACAGATAATAAAAATTATATTTCTTCATTGAAGCTGCCACCACTATGTTATTTAATAACCCATTTAACAAATCAGCTAACTGATCAAAGACACATATACTGCTGGTAAATGACAAAGAGGAAACCCAGAAAGTTTTATTCTGGATGTTTTCAACTTCTGGTTGTATCTCTCATAAATTATGCATGAATAGGTCCCATATTTAATCATTAAATGCCATGGTATCAGTGCTTAGGTGGGCACAAAAATAATAACTGATTGATTATTCAATCATTTCTTTCTTTCCTTTAAAGCATTAAGTAAAGGTATTTATGACAAGAGTATTTTCTTTTCAATATCAGGTATGTCTATTCCTACTGTTTTTTTTCCCTCTCAAATTAATTTCTAGTCCTTCTCACTTGAAAGTTTGCATTCTATTTTTCTTTGTCTGTGTCAAAGTAAAAAAAAAAGCCTCTGTGCTTATTCAGTGTCTATTCAAATCAAGCAGAAAGGAGGTATACCCTCTACAAAGAAACAATAAATATGTCAAATATAAACTCACAGCAAATGAAACTGAACTTTTCTTTATTCTAATGGTATTCAACTGCCATTGTCACTGAGATAAATTCTTCTCATCGTTTTTGTCTTGAAGTCTTTCAGTATACAGAATTTTCTCCTTGCTTCTTTAAAACCTGCTAAATAACAACACAGAAGTTAACTAAAGGTCCTAAAGTTAAAAAGAGAAAAGAATTTCTGTTCCAGTTTCTCTCTTGTCTTAGCAACTCTGTGATTTGAGAAAGGTCTTCACTTTCAATGTGTTAAGAGGTGCCACATATAAAATATTAAATGCAACCTCAAATCAGATATTGCACATAGTGAGTTGAGCACAGAAATCACTCATACACTGTCTAGATACTTAGTACCTGCTTATTACAAATGGCCTTTTTATTGCCTTGATGATGAGCATCCTCCTTATGGAACAAGCTCCTTCCAGATTTCTTCCACTAGTTGAAATATTTAGACTTTGATATTAACAAGTAATTAAACAATTTATCACAATATTATCCAATATTTATCCAATTTATCCAATATTATCACAAAAAGTCTCTGTATCATGACAGTTACAAAACAAAATTTGCAAACACCTTCAATTAAAGTTATGTTTTAAGGTCTAGAAAAATACCTCAACGATCTCTACTAAACTTAAGCAAATCTGAAATAACAGTAAAGGGACATTATAAACTCCTCCAGTCTCTCTATTTATATTTTTAAATTTATCTGAAAGGTGTGCTTTGCATAGAGAATACCTCACATCTGGTACTTCAACTCAACACACATTGTGTTTTTTGTGGCATTTTCCCTCTAAGCAGTATAGAACTTTTCAGCCTCAATTATGGTGAGTGAACAACTTTGCAGAGAAAAATTTATTTTCCAGTCTGCTCTAGTTACATAATGAGGCACAGAATGACATTTAGACGATGGTAGATCCTTCTCTACTTGCTTTATAGAACTTACTGTCACGGTTGCCTTCCTTACAGCTTCCCATTAAGATACTGTTTCATCAGCTCCTATCCTGTTTTATCAAATCCTTTCCTAATTCTTTATGTCCCATGACTTCCATGGCATTTTTTTCTGTGATGTCTTCTCTCAAGGACTCTCCTTAGTCACACATTGTCACAAAAGCAGAAGGAAACCTAGAGAAGTAGACCTATTTATCCCTAGGTGGAAGCCATTCTATGCAGAAAAAAAAAAGTAGAGAAGTATCCCACACATCTTAGGTCATGTGAGAGTACTAATAGATTTGTTGGGATCTAACTTAAAGAACACACTTGTCTGTCAACATCTTTATTCAATGGCCATGTTACTGGAAAGGGCTGAGTTATAATGTTCTTGCCAGATTGTAGATTTCTCCTCAGGAAACCTTTTTAGAACTCTGTAGTTTCGTGTGTCAAGTGTGGCTTATTAATATTTTAATTTAAAAACATCAGCAGTCATAATTTTTATTTAGCTTTGAAAGAGCTCAGAATAATTAACAATTTTATATCTTCTACAACTGCCTAATACCCACTTTCAAAATGTCAAGAAAAAATGTGTAAGAGGAAACTTCCTCAAATTGATCCATATACTTTTTTTCTTAAACATTATCTTCATATATTTTCTGGTGTATCATTTTTGTGATCAACATTTGAGAGAGGAGTCAGAGTACATATATTCAGAGGTTTTCTCCTGACAGGAGAAAATTAAGTTTCCACTCTCTATTCCCATTGATTTCTTGAGTCTAGGAATTTCATTCTACTATCTCATGCTGTATGCAGACAATTCACCTCAAATATCTCATTAATAAACTACTGTGTTGATGTTACCGTGAGTACATGCAATGACTTTGCTGAGAATATCTAACAAAAGTGCTCAGTTATTCCTAACTTTATCTACTTGCAGTTTCATGCTGAAGTGTCTCTCATTCCATGTGAGTTCAGAATCCTTCTTAGGCTTTCCATCAATGCTGAAATAAAGTTCCTAATCATCCTGCCATTGAATTCTATCCAGAACATGAAAACACATCTGTGATAAAACTAGCATATTAACACTCTAGTTTGGAACCTTTTCACTTTGTGCTCATTGTTGAGACAGACTTCAGCTCAACTGGACATTGAGAAGGATTTGTCCTTTGGTTTTTCAAACATCCAGCCACCCACTATCTAGGTCAGTGGACCTGGCATGTGTGCCTTTTTCTTGTGGCTTCTTTTCATTTCACCAAGAGCTATTTGGTCTTCCTGCCTAAAGCAATTCTTCTTTATTTTTACTACCCAGGCATAAAGTACCAACTTATGTATCACTCTGTATTAATGGCCCTTTTTCAATAGCACTTTGTCAATAGCAAACATTTCTTTCTGTTATTTTCTGATTGCATTCCTCCTACTTCTTTCTTCTACAACAACCCCATGCATTTTCTGCATTTATTTACATATTAAGCCACCTGGTAATATGAATCTCCCTTTGCTTATTATTTTATGTAGCAAATTGGTTACATGATTATATGTTTTAATTCAAATTTCATCTTATATTTTCAAGTACAAAATTTTTGAAGATATATGTTTCAGAAATTACAAAATATTATAGAAAATTGAATATTAAAATATAATGTGCAGATTAAGTTTGATATTGCCTCCACATATTTTCTGCTCCTTATCATAGAGTCCCTAGTGTTTCTAGATTAAGAAATGCTTCTTTGGTGACTCACCTTAAGACAGGTTCAAGTTTCTATCAAGATTCCCCCTTCATGGTTTATTTTTTTTTAAGTGAATGAAAAGATGAATATTTTGTTCATGTCATTTGAAAATTCACTTTAAGCTAGGCCTGAAATGCAGTCCTGACCTCCCAGCCCCTTATGGAGCTGAGGCAGGAGGATCACAAGACGAGGATGGCTTGGAGAACTTAGTGGGACTCTATCAGAAAATAATAAGGGGCAAGGCAAGAGTGCTTTTAGAGCTTGATTGAGGTCCTAGGTTCAATTAATAGTTCTGAAAAACAAAACTCTGATAATACTAATTAAAGCAAAACAAGAATCACTTCCTGTTCATTCCTAAAAATATGCTGAAACGTAGAAGAAAATTTGAAGTTTTTCTGTTGTCAGAGTTTATCATTTTTTTTAAAGTCCAGAAGATCCTAATAACAAGATCTACCTTTGTCCCATTTAAAAACTTTAGTGGGTCAAGTCCACTGCCTGAAACTAAAGAAGCAAAATAAATGACTTCGGTTTTCATCTGAACTCGAGCATTCAAGCCTTAACTCAGAGCCAGCCCTTCCTTTCTGGGTTCAAATCACATCATTATTTTCCAGTTATTGATTCAGCCCCTATAGAGTGGTTACATGAAAGGACTAAAGTCTCTCTGAAGATGCAAGAAACAATGCAAGAAAACCATTTCATGTGTCTAGGGAAAGAGAGAGTCTCAGTACAGAATTTGTTGTTTTTTTTTTTTAACTTTAGCTGCAAATATAAAGATTTGTAATGTCCCTATACTATAAAGTAGCTTTCTATATAATAAGGGCATATTAATATGGCATAAGCATGCTGCCAGGCGCATGTTCACATATTGAGTTGGAATTTTGCCACAATGATTTGTGGTATGGGCTTCTCTTCTTTGGGCCTCATAACTTATACACCCTGTGTGGCACATTCCCAACTCAACATAACATGCTGTTGTCTCTTACTGCTTAATTATAGTTCATATCCCTAGCATATGCTTCATACTGTCAACAAAAAAGAGAAGCCTATTTCAAATTGGACCAAATTTAGTGTCTTTAAAATATTCAAATATGCTGTTTTACAATAACATATGGCCATGAACAATGTTTTTCATTTTTTTCTAACAGTATTTCTCTTTAAGGATAAATCATGTATTCCAGGATTAAATTAAATGGGCCCTGCTGTTAGAGAAAAATGTTTCTGTGCTACAGCTTGGCTTCCTACATTGGTGTTTATTAAATCTTTAAAAACTTAAATAACCCCATGATAAAATTCAGGAATATGAAAAATTGCATGTGTTTATATTATAATGGGTTTTACTATATTAAAAACTAATATTAAACCAAATGACTTTATAAACAAGAATAACAGGACTGGGCTTTAGGTGGTATTATATAGTGCCAAATTGCATTGTCAACCAAAGTTCTGGGAGGCTAAGCCTCTTCTATTCCCTTTGTTATCCCAGTGGTAGATAAAGTTGATCGTATTCACATAATAATCAAAAAGAAAAGGAAAGAAACAGTTTTCCATTCCTTCTGTAATGTTTACAATTGTACATTTATAATTTGTTTAGTTTTTAAACTATTTTGACAACTATGAAAGCATATTATTCTTCCATAAGGCTTCAAGGAGAAGTCAATCTGAGATTAGCACATGCCATGTTTCCAAGTTTCCTCTAGGTTTATGTGCTCCCAGTTGATATAATCCTCAAATACGTAATTTGAAATAGAGTCACCATTTCTATTTCTTTCATACATGATGGTTCATTTCCTTTAAGACACCAATGGCAACTAACAATAATCTTACAAATTCATATATATGCATATATCAACTGTATAGAGATACATTATATGCACATACACACACACACATATATATATTCATTTTTTTCTCCTCAGAAGAATTAAATCTACCTCTAATAAATAAGTCCACTGTATCCTTAATAGAGTCTCAGGCTGTAATAAATGAATGAGTATAACTAAGGCAATGTATTATCTTGTCCAAAGTCATACAATGGACTCAGAGGCCAGCCTGGTCTATAAAGTGAGTCCAGGACATCCAGGGCTACACAGAGAAACCTTGTCTCGAAAAACCAAAAAAAAAATATAATAACTATAGGAGGAATCATCCCTGTGGACTTGAGCTAAACACATTCTTCTATGCAGCCTTTAGTGCACAATTAGTATGAGAATAGCTAAGAATTATCTAGCAGCTCTCAATAGTCTACTGCCATACTCAATATCACAGACAGAAAATTTAGCAATCTTGTAGCCCTGATTTGCTAAACAGAATGGGCCGTGTATTATGTAAGCTTCTAGGGTATAAATGTATAAAGTAGACCTGGTAATTTTTCTCTAAATTAATTATTTGTATTTCAATTGAGTTGCTATTTTATCTTTTACTATGTGAAAAACAAGAGTCGGATACTACCTTGAGAAGTCTTTGAGTCCTTCCTCTGTGTTATTTTTAGTGTCATGCTATTCAGAGGAAGAAATATTAGAAAATAAACTTGATAAACTACTCTGTCTTTCTAAATGTATGAAAGTGAATTCCTTCTTTTTGTTGGAAAATATATCACATACTATTTATTTTAAAAACCATTAAATGCACCATTAATGCTCTACAGATTTTACTAGGGACCAAAGAAGCAAACACTACATTCTGATCAAAGAATGTTTGTATTATTTTACTTAAGAGTAAGAGACCTTAAAAGACTCTTAAAATTTATTTAAAAGGATTAAATAGTACCATGCCATATACAAAGTATTATTTACTTGTTTATTTTTATTTTTTATATATTTTTTGTTGTTGGTGGTGGTTTTTTTTTGTTTGTTTGTTTGTTTTGTTCTTTTGAGACAGGGTTTCTCTGTGCATCCCTGGCTGTCCTGGACTCACTTTGTAGACCAGGCTGGCCTTGAACTCTGCCTTCCTCTGCCTCCCTAGTGCTGAGATTAAAGGAATGCACCACTATGCCTGGCCATTACAGACAGCTGTGAACTGCCAGGTGGGTGCTGGGATTTGAACCTGGGTCCTTTGGAAGAGCAGCCAGTGATCTTTACTGCTGAGCCATCTCTCCAGCTCCTATTTACTTGTTTCTCATTAAGGATTTATTTTGTTTCAACTAAAATTATCTTCAATATTAAGTTCGCTGATGTTAATTTTTATGTTCTATAAAATTTGGCAACTAAATTACATTGTATGATACTACTGATAAGAAAATCTAATCAATTTTACATTTTGATGCACTCTATCTTTTGTCATTGTTTAAAAAATATTTATTTGATTAAAATGATTTCACCAAGAAGACTGTTATAATCACAGCCTAGAAGTTTTCTTCAATAGCCAATATCAGAGGCATCAACCCCCTTCACCAACTTTTGCTAAGTCTCCATAGTCTCTGAGTAGAGGATAAATATGGAAGTGACATATAAAAACCCAACTTTCTATTTTATTCAAATTGGACACTTCTATGTAGTAAGGCCTATGTGGTCCAGGCAGTGAATTTAAGCCACACACAAATGGGAAAGCGGAGTCCATTAACGGGCCCAGGTCAATTTTTAATGAGGAATGAAATGTAAATACCAGGCCGTATTGCTAGTGGCTTCAAAGTCATGAGGATGACAGGATATGGGATCTAATGCTTAGGAAATTGCAATTGCTGTTCATGGAGAATCTGGAGACTCTGTCTCTTTGGAGAATAATTGCCATACATCTCCACCCACCAGTGAAGTGCACAGATTGAGCAACTGGTTGCATCATAAAGATGTTTAGAACAATCCATTATGACCTGGCATCCAATGACCTTGACACAAAATTAACAGAACCATTTCGTCTTACTGTAATCCTCCTTTCTGTTAGGAGGGGAAGAGGATGATTTATGTGGGCATTCTTAAAATAGGTTTTTAAAAATGATATTTGAGCTAATTGACTTATAGAAAATTATATAGGTCACTTTGACATGTGCTCATGTATGGTAAATAAGCCTTGGTAGTTTTACTGGTTCCCCTGAAACACTACTTCCCATTAGGTCATTGCTTATGATGATCACAGAAGACTGGAACACAGGCTAACTCTGCTTTGAAGGAAAAAGTTCCCTGTTTTTCTAGAACTATATATCAAAAGAAACTTTGACAGTCAATCCTTGTATTTTAGTCTTATGGATTAGCCTTTATTGCTCATGGATAAGATGTCATGATGTGAAGATTGATTTTCTATCTCTGTCTCCTAGTTCTAAAATTGCCAAGGACAATGTGCCTACTGTGCAATGTTGCCTTTGATCTGAGGGGAAAAAAACAACAGGAAAAAAAAGCATCAGAGGAGGATATTAATTACTTTTCCACACAGGATTAGGAAAAGAAAGGCCTGAGGTATTGCTAAACTCATCTGATTGTCTTGCTTCCAGCAGCCTGTATTTATCAAACTGCTCTTATAGACATACATAGTGAAGCTTAAAGTATATAGGTGTATATATATATATATATATATATAGTAAACTGGATATTTGTTGCCAGAAGTTAATACCTTTATTTTCTCTCAATATAATTCAAATAAAAAGATGAAAATTGATTATCCAAGACTTTCTATAATATACCATTGTTCTCCTTTCTGTATATTATACAAAATAGAAACTGTCTTTATCTTAACATTTCCAATGGTTTGTACAGCTATATTCCTTCCTGCCCATAAAGCCTTTCCTGCAGTACATGTCTCCTCTTGTCTGCCGTCTTCCTTAATCAGGACTTCCTCTCTTCCTGAAACCACTATACTGTGTTCACACCAACTCTAAGAAACAACAAACACATGAACTCGAGCACACTTGCATCTTTGAGTGATATTGCACACTGAAATCTACACTGAGAACATTAGCTCATCATTTACTTCTAAGGAAAATATAAAGTTGGTGCCTATAGTAAATTTAAAAAGAGCTTAAATTTTAGGATATATTGGATTTTACCATGGTGTGCACTTTAACAGATCCCTGGAATAGTAAAAGTTATTTTGTTTCTTTAGCAATTTTAGCAATGGCATTGCTATGACTGAATATGATTTTCTATATAAAGTAGCTATTGACTCAGTGTGTAGTAAGTGGTCAGTTCATATAAGTTTTTTATTGGTAGCAGTATTTTATTAGTATATATCTAGCTAGAAATAATACTGTAACTAATATATTTGTGATCTAGAGAATTGAGTGAACTACAGGGTATCACCAGTCTTTGTTATAATTAGAAATCATCAAAGCAATCTTGGAAGAGGAACTACTTTCACTGAGTATGATGAAAATAGCTTCAATTATCTTTTTAATAATAGGAGTCTACCAAAGGCAAGTGTGACAAAGCTATTTAGTGTGATTTTCTAATAGATTTTTAAAAATGTTGTTGAAACATGTACAGTAAGTTTTCCAAATTTTGTAGAAGACCATCGCAGAAGGAATATTTAAGTTCTATCTTTGGAAAAATGTGGTATGAGGTTGGGAGGGTAATAGAGGCTTCAAAAGGGATGGCTATCATAGAGAATGTGGCATGAAAGGGAACATATACAAAACTAACAGACAGGGAGAAATTGTAGGTGAATATGTAAGAGGAAAGCAAATGAAGGCATAAAGTAGATCTTAAAGAATATTGGTTTTGTTCATAAAGTTTATTCGTGAATATACATTATGATTCTTGATTTCTCTCAATGGCACTTCCACAACTATTTTTTTCTTTTTTTTTTCCTTTATTTTTTATTTCTTCAACTTACATCTCAATCGCAGTCCCCTCCCTATTCCCCCTCCAGTCCCACCCTCCCACCCTCAACCCCCCCATCCTCTTCCCTTTTTTTTTCTTTTAAGTTTAAGGTATATCTTATTTCCCCCTACAGTTTCTCCTTTCAGTCCAACAAATGGCTCTTTCTCTTATAATAATAAATACAATACAGTATTTTTTAAATAGTATATAACTTTTAGTCCTTGTTTTACCTTGCTACTCATACCTAGCATGTTAGGAATCCAGAATCTAAAGTAAGACCAAAAGACCAAAAGGCAGAATGTTACTGAGGGAGTCAGACAATTTTGTGCACACAACTGTGATCCAAAAGGTAAAGTACTTAAATGTTTTTGTTACACAACACACGCACACACACAGACACATACACACATACACACACACACAGACACATACACACACACACACACACACACACACACACACACACACACACACACACA
>CAJQZJ010032944.1:2250886-2310248 GCA_907164525.1 Lophiomys imhausi
ACACACACACACACACACACACACACACACACACACACACACACACATATATATGGTACAATGAGTATAACCATGCCAGCTCCATTAAAAGGCTGCTGCATTGATTAAGAAAACTAATAATACTGAATGGGAAGTCTCACACCAGTATTTTGTGAATTAAAATGTCACAATATTTTATAGGGCTAACTTAAGGTAATTCAAGAGATTATCATAAGACATACTGAAACTACTGTTTTAATATCTTCATGATTTATTTTGGCAATGCAGAGAGAACAGGAAAGATATTAGACACTGTCTACCTGTGAGATTGCCTAGTTAGCTTTATCCAGTATTGTGCTGAAAATGGTTTTATTTCTTTCATTTGATCATTTATTCAATAGGTATTTGTTGAAAATCTAGTAAATCTTGTCGTTTATAAAGTGAAAAATAAAGACATAGGTCCTGCTTTCATTGTGCAAAAGATAGTGAAAATGCATCTTTAGTGTAGGATTTCCTCATATTTTAATAAGTTGATATTTGAAATATCGTGAAGCAAAAGAGACTGCTATTATTTTTTCCTTATAATATAGATGGGTATATTGAGCATCCATAAAACAGGAACTTCCTTGAGATTCAAAATCTACTCAGAAATGTTAGAGTAACTGTGACACTTAATGGTTTCATTTGGATGTGGCTTTCCCCGACCATGACTCACACTGATGTTTGACTGCCGGTGAAATTGTGTGGAGGCGCGGCATCTTTAAGAGGTGGTCACGCCACGGGTGCTCGCTGTCCTTAAGAGTTTGGATACCTTCTGCAGTCGGGTTAGTTTTGGGTTCTAGTCAGTGTGTGCGCTCTTGCAGAGCAACATTTTTCACGCCTGGACGCTTTGGCTGACACTTGCTCAGCAGTTCTCTTTTCTACTGTGTTCAGGTCAGCACAATACCCACACAAGAACCCCAAAAGATGTGGCTCTCCCTCCTCGCACTTCGCTCCTTCATAATTGTGTGCTAAGTAAGCCTCTCTTACATATAATTTAAGTATGACTCAGACACTCTGCCATAGCAACATGGAATTGACTACAGCAACTCAGAACGCAAGACTTTCCTCTACACCCCACAGTATGCCTCACTCAGATGCTAGACAATTTGTTCCTGGGACAGAGACAAATTCTTTCCACCTCACTGCACAGGTAACATTCACTGCAGTGCAGAACGTAAGCCCAGGACACATTCTAGGCATGTTTTTGTTGATGAGCATTCTGTGACTAGTTACTAATATCACAGATGGTGCTTGTGAAGAGAAAAAGGTTTATTTTGGCTCATTGTTTTAGAGGTGCCAGTGTATAATTGGCTGACCCCTTTGTTTTGGACTTGTGGGACCACACCATGGCAGGAACAGGTGGTAGAGCATCACCAATCTCATTGCCAGAAGGAAAAAATATGATGAATAAATAAACAAATAAATAAAAACAGAGAAAAGAGGCTGAGGTCCTGTTATCTTCTGAAGACTTAGTAAAAACCTCATGACCTCAAGCCAGACCCCTGCTCTTAAGGACTTCTTCCAATATTGCCTTTCTTGGGACTTTTTGGCTAATGGATCACTGGGAGACATTCAAGATGAACATAACTAGAACCCTGAACAAGCCTTATTGAATCTATTGAGTAGCTTTTAGAATACGTGTTTGACATCCACCTATTTCTCCTTCATCTTATGCCTTCCTGGGAGTTATGTCTTCAAATCACAGCAGCAGACCTGGGTCTACTCTCCTTTTATTTATTTATTTTCTGTTATGAAACACTAATCAGAACAAATTAGAGCAGGAGAGCCTATGTCCAGCTTATATTTATAGGTCATAGACCTCATTGAGGGAGGTCAATGATGAGAGCTTGAATGCAGTTCTTGCTTCTTTCATTCAGCATTGCTCTACCTAGAGAATTCATGCACAGCTGAGGGAGTACAGTGTAGAAATAATTAATTAAATTATTTAACTATTTATATTATTGTTAATTGATTGGCAGTTGTTAATCTTTAACCCACCATTATAAATGAGTACACACAGACACAGAATGGATTTTAATAAGCCTTGGTCTGAATTGTGCAATCTTAGCCCATGTATGCTAGCTCACAATTCTCTTACCCAAATATGGTCCCATATATACATACGTCCCCTTGGACTGCTATTCGCCACACTATGCCGATGTTCCTGGCCATGTGGAGTGAGGTTCTTTTTTTCTAACCCATGGTGTGTGTTCTCCTTCTTCCTTTTCCTGACTGGAATGAATTAATCCTCTGTGTAAAACATTGGGTTCCTGTTCTAATCTCAGGAAGTCCGGCCTTCCTGTATTCTTTCTGCTCAGCTAATTGGCCATCAGTGACTTTTACAAACCAATTAAGAGAATGCCTCAGAAGGGGCAGTAATCAGATTTCAGCATTGAAATAAGCCTACTAGAAGCAATGTTAATAGACTTTCCACAACAGTACAACAGAAAACAAGGTGTGTCACTTGCTAGCTGGGCCCCACCCTCAACTAGCTTTCTTACAGAGCCTAGATTGCCTGCTTAGGAAATGGCACTGCCCACAGTGTCTCAGGGCCTTCAAAGTCATGCCAATCTCCTACCCCAGAAATGTCTACAGGCTAATGTGACAACACCTTCTCGGGTAACCCTAGGTTATGTCAGGTTAACAGTGAAAGCTAGCATATTCTATGTCCATTGAAGAGTCAACTTTCTTCCTGAAAATGAACATTTAGGTTAAGGTGAGAATATTGGACAGGGAAGACTTTTGAGATAATGGATGTAAACAAATGAACAGCAGCAACATAATCTATTCTAAATCAATGGCCATTGTCTGGACCCCCAACATATGCACAATATTACATTGATTGCTATGTTACTGGAGCAGCAGGATGCCAGCATTCATGAACGCATATTCTTCTCAATACAAATTAGTAGCTAAGTTTGTCTTGTTTTTTTTTTTCATTACTCTTCATGACATTGTAAGTTTGGAATTGTCGTCTCTATTTCCCAGTGAGAAGCAGTGAATTGTCCAAGATCTCATTGCTGAATTGTCAACTTCCAGCCTAATTCACTGAAGCCTCCCAATTCTTACATATCTAAATCCACATAATATAAATAAGAATCATCAGACTGCACATGGGAAATGATTTAACTAAAGAAAAAATTTTAAAATGACTGCCTTAAACATTATCAAGCATAAACTACATTAATGAAACATGCTCTTTTGAACATGCACATTGAGTATGTCTGTCATGGCACAGGAAGGCCTTTCCTTTGTTTTTAACCTTTATTCTGACATTCATGGGAGCTCATAAATGGAACTGTCTGTTCACATTTAAAGACTGTATCAAGCGCTAACAAGAAATAGTTACAATACTCCAGCAGATTTGCTCGTCTGTACTTTAAAATCCCCAAAATCCTTACTTTTTCTTTTCTTTTCCATATCCTAATCAAGTCGGCATTTGTTTCAGAGATTATAGGAAGAGAGAGGGAAAACAGCATCCAAATGGGAAAAGATGCTTAAAACAGCTGCTGGCCACGGAGCAGCTGCTAAAGACACCTGAAGGCATTGTTCATCTCTACCCTACCAGCAAATGCCATTCTCTCTAATAGCAAGTGGTATGGAAGCTGTGGAGGGTATGACAAGCACCCTAGTAGTTGGACATCATACATGGCTACTAACAGGGCACAAAGCACAGAGAAAAGGAGTGAATAATACCTAGAGCCGTGATGTGTACTTCTGTATGGGTCTTTGAACAATTGTGTGGAAAGGTTGACAGCTATCTTAGGAAACGGTGGGTAGTGAGTTGGGAACTAATCTAATATATATCCTAAAGGAGGGACATATGCTACTTTTTTTTTTTTTTTGAGCTTCACAAAATCAGCCAGTGGCATAATGAAACTAATCACAGGAAACTAGCTATACTTTGTATGAGGCGTGCTAATTCGTTCGGCTGCAAATTTTCCATAAAGAGTTATTTACATCTCACTAACCACCAGGTTCACACCTGGGGTTGGCAACACCTGGCAGTGTTCTTAATGAGTTCACCACTGTTTCCAAAGAAAATGCTGACATTAATAAATGTAATGTTACCTTTATTGCGAGGAAAGTACAAACATAAACGTGGTGGATTAGTAAAGGTCATTGCAGTCTAACTCCCTTTCCATGCTAATGTAGCTTGACAGTATTTGCAAGCCAGGAAGGAGATGGAGGAAAAGCCTTCTGTGATAAGTCGATCTTTCATGGTGCTGCCTGATTGCATAAGGACACCTGCTTAGGTGATTTTGCCCTCTACGATGCTTCTGGCATTTTCCAAAATGGCACCGGAGTTTCTGTCATATTCAATCGAGTCTGTCACTAAATTCTACTGAAGCTCTTCTCCATATTTCTCAAGTCAGTCAGTTTATTTCCATTTTCATGGTCTGCCAGAGTCCTAGCCTGACCTGCCTGAATACATTACCACAACTGCCTCCAATATAGCTAAGAAAAGAAGCAAAAGGGGGTGTCTTCACCTGATGTTCTTACTAATTCTGAAGCCCACTAATAATTACCAAGTGCTTGCTAGGTCTCAGCCCATTGCCCAGGGTCTTGGGATCAAGTAAAGACTAGCAGCAGGCAGTTTCTCACAATGCTTGGTACTTAAGGACACACATTTAAATAATATTGATGAAGAAAGAATTTGCTATGCGCAAACTAAATAGTTTAGCTAACAGATGCTGTGTGTGAGCCCAGGGTGAAAGGGAGTTGTTGATCTGTTACAGGGTTGGCTATTCAGTTTTCTTAAATTTGTTAGTCCCTTATCCCTCAGCTTGTGTACCAATATTGCAAATGAACCTGACATTTAAAAAAATAAAAACATATTATATTATATCCTAGGATAATACATACAAAATATAATATATTTGTCATTGGCTATTCTGCTTTCTATAATAAACCTGTGCCTTATATATCAACAACTGTAATCTTTTTCTCTTTACTTATGACACTTTTCCTCTTTTTTATCTGGTTCCAGTCCTTTAAGTTCATTCAATAAAGTCACGCATTGCTGACATATAGTACTTATGTATATACACACCTAAATGCACACTCACTCTCTCTCTGTCACACACACACACACACACACACACACACACACACACACAACAGGACTTACACAGTATTTGCAAGCAAATCAGGGACTGTGCATGCAGAGCAAGCTGCTGAACAAGCTACAACATATATCCCCAGTCCCAGGTCTATTGCTACACAGTCACCAAGCTTCAAATGGTTTTCTTTAGCTTATTAAATGCACTAGAGCTGGATTTTTGAATATCCTTTTTCACATGCTCCCTGCAAACAGAAAGTTTCCATTGCTTCATGTAGCAAAGAATTAGTAATGTTTTCTTAATTGCTGAGTCAAGAAGTACATGCTGTAAGTGAAGGCCTTCAACCATCAGGGAAGCCATTGCCTGCCCATGCTTTCTAGGTTGTTCCTTCTCTTTCAAGAGTCTGTTGGACTTTGTCATAACATCCTTCTAAGAAAGTCCTTTTGGAAAAACCCAACTTTCTTTTTGATGTTTTTTCATTTATTTACAGAATTCTTATACCTTTGGCATGACAACTGAGACAGCATGTTCTATTCAGTCTGCTCTGTTAGGCTAATAGAAATGACTGATCATCTTCAAGGTAGCCGGATGGATAAACAAATGCCCCGTTAGCATTCTCCTTCAGATAGTTCATTAGATAGTCCCATTGCAGATCTGAATCTCAGGGTGGCAATCTTACTTCTTTTGGAGTCAGTAAAAGTTAAATGCCAGCTATCTCTCTCTCTCCTCTCTCTCTCTCTCTCTCTCTCAATCCACCTGAACTGTGATCTAGCTCACATGTCTTTGGTGTTTGGTTTTTTTTTTATCATTGATGCTTAAACTAACACTCCCAGTCTTGAATCCTGATACCTTAGCATATTATAACACCAAGTAGTATGAATATCATTCTGAAAGTAGTAGACAGCTGAGTGAAGTTAAGCGTGAGTATTACTATCAGCTCAATAAATTAGGTATGGGTACCTTGAACCAAAATTTTGGATGTCTTATAAAGCATTCTGAATATACTTTCATGCACAGTCTATATATAAGTAATGTGTATTATTTGGAACTTGGATGCATAGATGTCTGATCTAGGCTACTAAATACAGCTCTACCTTTCCTGGAATGTGAGAAAGGACAGGATAGTGTGTACCAGTAATAGCTGTCTGGAATCAGTCTCCTTAAGACAGACCTGTGAGACTCTCATCTAACAAGTTCACATTTCTCATCAAAGTTCAACGGCTCCACTTCATTGTGATTTCCACATCCTTGTATTACTGAAGTGTAGTTTGGAGTTTATATTGCAGAAGATCTATAAATAACTTCCTTATGGTCATGATAATTTCAGATATAATCAGTGACCCTTTGGAAACTATTGAACTGGACCATAGAAATACTCTACCACAGTGTGTCTGGTACTGTGTGCATAGTAAATTACAAGCCCTGAACAAATACCATTAGATATAATAACCCAGCTATTTCTGTAAACTGCCCCAAAGCTTACATATTTTTCCATAATTGGTTTATAGAATGTATATATGATTCTAATTCACTCTTTTAATAACTTTTTTCAAGCAATTATAGAATAACCATAACTGCTGGACATTAATTTTTAACAAGGTGTCTATAGTCAACTATTTATCATTTATAACATGCATAGCAAAAGCATTATCAAACATTTATTAAGTATTTATAAATAATTTTTCCTACTTCTAGCATGTATTATAAATATATTATTAATTTCTCCCTGAATTATTAATAATAAATCCATGGAAATGAATATGGAATAACATTTATTATATAAAGGCATTTTGTGATCCTTAAAATCCCTTAGGTAGACACCTACATGTACCTCCGATAGGCATGAAGAAATAATATTTCTTATGTAAAATATACTATTTACATTAGCATGCTGGAACATTTAATGAAGATTCTGCTAGCTGACCAATTGCTTTGGGAAATGATTTGAGTCCTTTTCATCACGATGCAGAACGGAATCTGCAATAGAACCATTTAAAGTACTATGCAGCTGATCTATTTTGCTTATTTGCAAGTATTCCATATTCCAGAGAAAAGAAAATATTTATTCACTTAATAGGATATTGATATTTCTTCCATCTCTCAATCTTTGTGAACCTATTGAGACACATCTGAGGTCTAGAACATATCCTGAAGGCCTTGAGGTACTAAGCGAAGCTACTCTGCCTGCCTCTTCATCTGTGGGGTACCATCCAGGTTTTTTAGGAAAAAAATTCCACATCAGCTCAGGTCCAAGTGAATTTCCTGTATGAAATTGTATGAGAGATTAATTCTGGAGAAGTATAGTCTCATATTCTTAAGTAGCCTCATATTCTCTCTTAGTCACTATAATTGTACTTAAAAGATTACTTCTAATGTGCCTTGAACACGTTCTTTGAAATCATGCATTGGCTTTGCACTGATTTTCCTTGGTTTCAGCTTCTTACCCCCAGAGTCCCAGAGATCCAGCCTGAGACTCAGTCCGGGAAAATTACGATATAAGCCAGAAACACAAGGTGACGCCAGAATGGTGTCAGCATCCTAAATTGAAGGTTACATCAAAGGGAGAGAGATCTATCATCTTATTCAAGGTTCATTTTAAGAGAAATAAGGTTCTCGTGTTCTTCCTATCTCTCAAAAAGGATAATTTCTATAAAAATTAAAAGAAATTGTTTTCTGGTTGATTTTGTTCTGTAAATGATGCACCTCTTTTCCCTCATTATCAGTGCACTGTTTTCCCACACACATCACAAATCTTTGGAGAATATACAATTAGGGAAACTAACTAGATCACGGACACCAACCAACCTTCTGAATAAATCATATCTTTTGCAATAAAATCACATAAAATGCCCACAGAAGTTTAGAAATCAAAAAACTTCAGAGCAGTTGCTACATTTTGCTTCCAAGTGTGAAAATTGCAGGGACATACCATCAGAGTCTTCCTGTTTCCCCATTTTTATTTTATTTTGCTTAGACTCTCTGCATTAAGAGAAGTTTAGTGGGGCTAATGGAGATAATGAATCATTGGCTTATCCTTACTCTCTCCCCTCAAGTCCCCATGCATGCACCAAGCCACGTCTCAGCATTATTGTTGCTTACTGCAAAGTGAATCACATTTGGCGAAGAGACTATCTCATGACGAATGTACCAAGCAAGCATGAATAGATATGTCTCATGAGCATCTAAGATATTTACTCTGTCATTACAGCAATTAACCTTGACTTCACAAGGGTCAAGTGAAGCCGCACAACGAGTGAAATGTTGGGACATTCTGAGCCCTGTGAGGCCCTGTTGCAGTTCATCCAGCTTGATGAATTATGAATGTAGACAACATGGTCATCTAATAGGGTATCACATATGCTTTGGAGGAATGCCAGTTTATGTGAGGTGGCCATGCTGAGGTCACTTAAATTTATTGTGTTTAAAATACATTTTGATTATATTTCTCCTTTTCAACATTTATTTAGTTTTGTTTTATACATATAAGTGTCTTGCCTGCATGTATGTATGTGTGCTGTGTAGTTGTCTGGTAACCAACGAGGCTCGAGAGGGCACCAGATCATCTTGAACTAGAAAGACAGACAGTTGTTAACTGCCACGTGGTATCTGGGAAGCAATCCTGGGTACCTTATAAGAGGAATGAGAGCTGTCAGCTACTAAAGCATCTCTCTAGCTCCAAAATTGTGCTCATTTAGCAAGACACTGCTGATATGCAACTGAACATATTTATTTCAGAATCTCCAACATCTTTAATTGTTCTTCCTGTGCTCTTCTTTAAAGATACTCAGAAGTAAGACTGAGTTAAAGCAGATTTGAAGAATTCTGCACTAGGAATAAGGACAGCGGGAGCATCCATTGAGTGCATACTGTAGAAATAAGATACATTGGAGAAGATGGGGGACTTGAGGAAGAAGTGAATCCCTTCAGGTTTGTGACAATGGCCTGTATTTGGAAGTCGAATAGCCCCGAGATTCATCATGTAGGACTTCGTTCCAATCGTGGACATACAGTGACACAGTAAAGGAGATGAAGACCTTCCTTTGTAGTTTGCCTTCATTCTGCTGGCTAGGCCACCAACCTCATCCTCTACACACTCTGTTCCTGGAGCTCCATGCTGACTGAAGCCTCTGTTCACATGTTCCCAATTTTCTTGGGTCACTCTGAGTCAGTAAAGACTTCAACGTAATTTTCCTCTATGATTCTTCAACATGTTTCTATCCCATGTCCTCTAAATTGTCAGCCCTAAAGTAACAAACAATGAATAATGATAAAGGAAGCCTGTCCTGTTTTTGTAGTACTAACCATGTAACACACCATTCTAAAAGAATAAAGGAGATCCAGATCTTGATAAGTGAAACCCTTTGAAGCTGAACTTTTACATCTAGAGGCAGAGATTTATCTAGTATCTGACAGTAAATGTTATGCTAAGTTAGGACTCAGCAAAATGCTCACGCTATTTTATGTTTTGAGTGTTTGACTGCTGTGTTTTTGATAGAATGCATTTACTCACTGGATCTATGATTAATGTTGACTCTGTCATAAGCACATGGGGTGCTGCATGTCTGTAAGAGCATGTATGTTACAGTTTGGTTAGAATTGGTACTACCATCACATTAAATATAAAATAAGCTAAATTAAAAGATATACCATTTTCCTTCTTCTAAAACCTCCACATCACTCTAGAGGACAAAGCCTAGCTAGACACTAGAAATAAGAACATACTGAGGACTACAAAGCAAGTCTCATAGTCAGTTCAGCTGCCTCCAGACTCAAGTGCAGCAGGAAGTCGATGACTTAGTAACTTTTGGAAAATTAGAAATTCTCTCATCAGCACATTTTCCAAACACATCAATAAATCTCAGCCTCATCGCTCTGTGGATTTCCAACTTCTCAGAGGAAAGGAGTGTGTTAGTCTTTTAGCATTCTAATATTATTTATTTTAGGTTATAATAAATGTACCATAATTATTTATTTTTTGTAAAATCCAATGAACTGGAAAATATGAAGCCTATTTAAAACTATGTAAAAATGGGGTTTTTGTTGTTGTTGTTGCTGTTTTGTTTTTTGATGTGTGTGTGTGTTTTATTTCAAAACCAGAAAAATTTTGAAAATTGCATACATTTTAATGAACTTTACATTCCATTGTTGCTTTCAAAAATTTTCTCTGCCTTGTTTGGAACATAACAATTAATGTTTACAAAACCCCCAATGTTATAGAAGCAAAGTTGAAATAGATGCATTGAATTTCTGCACCATCAACTTAGTACATTTATCATTACATTATATAAGAAAGGTTAATATTTGTATTTTACGAAGGTAAAAATGCCTTCAAATGAGTTTAAACAGGTGTGAATGTAAAGGAAACACAATTCATAAATATATGACAGAAGACCAATAATGCCAATTAAATTTGGGAAGAATGCAGCCAGATTATGCTTATGGAAGGCTTACATCTTTTAAAGGTTAGCAAAGAGATGGCAAAGGTCATCCAATCAATATAGATAAATAATGAAAGTCTTTAGAAAAAGCCTAAATGTGACAAGTAAGAAGGTGGTCATGTCATTCAATTCAGGGAAATTTGAATATTGAAAAGTCAATTGTTTGGGCATTAAATTCAAATGACCAGAGAAATGAAATGTGAACATGAAAGAAAATCCATGTGTTCCTCTATGTTCTATACCAGAATTCCCCAGGACTTAAATAAACTGTTCTCTAGGGATAAGCCAGGCATCCTGCTGTATACTTCACCATTTGTTGGATATTTGTAAAGACAGGAAGTCAGAGCTGATGTGACCAGACCCAATATTCAGGTCTGTAGATCCAAGCTGTGGTCTGCATTTGCGGAGAGTTAAACAAGGGAGTAAGTGTGTCAGAGGCCCCCGGTTTCGCCCAAGCTGTCTGTGTTTCCTTAATATGCACAAGTTGACATACCACTGTTATTGTTTACAGAACTATAATAAATACTAGACAAAGCCTACCTCAAAAGTAATCAGGTAAGACTGGTTAAAATATGTCAGAATTAACAGGATGTGGATTTCAGAATCTATCTGAGGTCTCTGTTTTTTTGTCACCAGGGGGCAGTGTGAGCAAGGAGAAGACAGAAAAGATCAAACAAATTCTTATGTAGCCTTAGAAGGCCACATGCATTTTCTTTCTCATCACCACCACTCCCCGCCTGAGAAGAAAATGTATTAAGGAAAACAGAAACAAAAAAACCTAGAGGAGGTGAGAAATAAAGACAACAAAGGAATTAAGCCTAGTGGACGGGGAATGAACAAATGAAGAAAAAAAGCAGTTTTCCCAGGGTGAACAGCATGCTCTTTCCTTTCTGGGTTGACTTATGTGTTGTATGTAGTCCTGGGGTCCTGAAAATCTAGCCAGTGCCAAGGAATGTCATTCTAGATTTCTCCCATCGTCTTTCTGTGCAAGTGTTGCTTATCTGTGCATTAGAAGAGAGTATAAAGAAGGACAGAATCCCTTTGTGAGTGATCAGGTATGTAAGGAACTAGGAAAGGTAGCAGGTCTTCCAATATTCCTTCCTGCTGGAGTACGCAGAAAGGAGCAAGGGGTCTACTGCAGAGTGCTCTAGACCAGCTTCCCCAGACAAGACTGCAAGAACAACACACAAAACAAGTTCAGACAAACAATGCTTACCTACTAGGGCCTGATTTAAATGTATTTTAGTACAAGGGAATTGATAAGATGCATGCAATAATTATATTGAATACTAAGTATTGTATTTGATTCTCAATTACTGGCCCTGTATTATGTGTGTTGAAAAGATGATAAAGAGGGTCTGAAACAAGGAAATCTTCCAAAAATATGTGAGCTGGGATACCATAGTGTTCTTCTCGTGAGAATCCAAGACAATGCCGTTCTTAGGCTTTTTTTAGATGAGCCTCTAAAAAAAAAAACAAAAACAAAAACAAAACAAAAACAAAACAAAAAAACTCCCTAAATTTCTCTGAACGAGCAGGCAGTGCGTTCTACTAAGCACCATTAGATCTTCGAAGTCTCATGTAGAAAATATCCTGAAAAACTCCATTAGATGATTTGCATAGAATTGCCCTTGATGAAACTCTAAGGCTTGAATCGTATGTGACCGTTTGAAAACATATTTCTCTCTTAAAGATTCCAGAGACAGATTGAAGATTTATTATTATGAGCTAAGAATAAATTTTAAAGCAACAGCATCTCAAGGTTTGCATTTCTTTTATGTTCTCATCAAATATTTGTATAACTGGTCATTTTAAATAAAAAATAATTAGTTGAAGAACTACAAGGTACTTGGAGTAGTCTGTTGAAAATTTATTCAAGCATGTTCTTTTCAAGAAAATTTATTCAAGCATGTTCCATTTCAAGAAAATGGAAGCAAACATGAATGGGAGTTTCATAAAACCTGATGTACAGAATATGACATTCAAGTACAAATAGGCTTGCCCTTTGAATAAAGAATACAGGAATACTAGGAAGCCTGCCTGGGTACTTAGAATCTGAATGCAGAAACCTCTGGTCTTCAAAGATGCATGAATAATGATTAGTATGTGACTCCATCGCCACCTAGTGGTGCAAAGAATTCGCCTTCCAGTAAAGAATGCTTTGCATACCAGTCAGTGGCAATTTCATAAGTAAACAAAGAATTCTACACCAGATGGCTGAAGAGGCTCCAGAAGAACATTAGTCCCTCTTCTCTTACAGATTCTTCCACCACAGCCTCATGATTTTCAGTGATAAAATTCTCGGGTGTCTGCAGACACGCTCTGATCACTTAGCGCCCCAGGCAGGAACAAACGAAAACAAGCTTCAAGAGTCTAAACACAAAATATTGCCATTTCTTACTGTTTCAAAGAAATCTCTCTCTTATAAAGTCTGTTTAAGGTTTCAATCTCTATTTTGCTTTTCTAGTGGAAAACAAAACCAAAAACCGCTACCCCTTGGAGGAAATATCAAGTGCGCATCGTTCTTGTCCTAAACTGCCAGCCTTCTAGGAATGAAATCATTCAACTAGTGATCAATCCAGGATGCAAACTGTTGGAAGGAGCGCCTTCAAATATTGACATCTCTATTACAGGCAGCGACGATGCCAGATTGTGTCTGCAGATTAAGGTCATTTTAAAGGCCCGGGGAAGAAGAAAATGTCTTGGAAGGCATCAGATTCCTCTTTGAGACAGGGTTAAGAGAACCATTGCTATTTACTCATTGTAGATTTGTTTTTCCGGGCACTGTTATTACAGCAGGCACTAAACCATAGAGGGGAGAGAGAGTCTTAAACAAAATTTCAAGGGAAATAACCATAATAAAAAATAAATAGCAGGAACAAGCAGGGTTCCCAGTGTTTGATGCGAACTTAAGGACAAGTTCTGATGTTCCATCCTTGAGTATGTTTCAAGCAGTCACAGAAACCATTGTTCTTTCTGGCATATGCAAAATTATACAGTGTGACAGCGCTCACCAGAATGACAGATAATATATCTTAAGTACTCATGTTCAAGAGAGTGCTTTAGAAATGCATCAATATTTAAAGGGAAAAGAAATCTCTAATGAACAGTTTTCAAATCTCCTGGTCATAATACTTAAATGATGCTAAGAATCATTTTATCCCATGCACACCCTATTTAGCATGATTGCTAACTGTATTAATGATGTTACAAGGCCACACCAGTCAGGGGTCATCTACAGTCCACTTCACTTCATTCCTGCAGCTCAGTTTGCAGTCCGTCCTACACCATCTCCTGCTAGAAGTCAAGTGTGTTTCTCAGTTTCCCAGGAGATGGTTGATAATCTCAACAATATCAAATTAAAATTCCCAGACCTAGCAGAAAACAGCACTTCAAATTGGTGAGAGCTTTCATGGTCACCATCACCGTATACTATTTAATAAACAGAGTAGCAATGTCTGTTCAATGAAAAGGCATGACTTCCATGGAGCTAAGGGTTTTCATAACAATGGGCAATTAGTTAAATGTCACACGTGGAAGCAAACCTGCAATTTGTAGATTTCCATGGCTTCGGGTACATTAATTACTTATATAGCAACTTGCTTCAGAGCCCTAAAGACATGGCTATCTAAAAATCCCCAGGCAACTAAGGACAAAGCATGCTCAAACATGAACAGATCTTGAAGAAATAAATTGAAAGACTTGCTTTTTTTTTTAGCCTGTAATGTTATTAGGTAGATAAATCATGGGGAAGAACAAGCCAGTTGGAAAAATACAGCACACACACTAAGATTAGTCCCCTTTAATTCTCCCTGGAGATTATGCAATTTTCCTCAAGAAGTCAATATCAGTTCAATTGAAGATAAATTACAGGAGAAATAAAAAACAGACAGTTCGTGAGCAAGCAATAATCGTATTGTTTCCTTCGAGTATACTGCACTCAGATCACAAAGCCTAGCAGGGATGCAGAGCTGATGTTGATTTAAAAAAAAATCTGTTTCCCTACTAAGTGATTCTTTGCATATGGAGAAATTGTCATTCTGTCTAGTAGATCCTGCATTGTGTTCTCACTTTGTTTCTGAACTTCCTATCTTTCTTATAGCTAAAAGAAAAATGCTATTTTGATATTATTCTCTTGTATTCAGCTGATATTTTAGACTTTATCTGCTTCTGAGCTCTTATTATTTGAGAAAAGTGTCTGTCTCTCCAAACATATGGGTATGTAATATCCAAATCAATTAAACAGAAACTGACAATAAATTATAAGGAGTTTTATCTTAAAATAATTTTTGTATACATATGATGTTACCACATAATAAATATGAAGGCATATTTCACATTAATGAATTTATATGTTTGTACATTTTTATATAAATCATTAAATCCTGGCTTGATGTTGGTGCAGAAGGATAGAAAGTCTTCTCAATGTTTACAGATGTGATAGATATTTGTATTTTATACCTCTGGTGAAAGAATGTTGCTTTCCCCAAAGAAATATGACATACGGGGCCATTTTGAAAACCGTTGGAGGTTTTGTTCTAATCCCAATCCAAAATTCATTTAATGATATTTTAAATGTAATTCAAGTCTGTGAATCAAACAGCAATTTTGAAAATAAAACATTTAAACACAAGGCAGCCTCAAAGATACACTTTTCATATTTGCATGTTGAAGAATGAAAGCAGTAAAAAACGAAGAAATTGTGGCTTCTCCAGTTAAGTCACCACGTTTTTATACATGCAGAAAACAACTGTGTATGTAGTAAAACCACTCGAATTCATGGAAAACATTAGTATACAATCAAATGAGGGATTGTGTTCATAGTTCGCTAGTGTTGGGGAGATTGAAGCATGAAGTACATATGTGTGCTCCAAACAGGCTACAACATAGGCAAATAACTTGCCACAATAAACATTGCCATGAATAACTCAGTTTCACTGTACGTTTCATTTTCAGTTAATTTTTGGTCATTGAACATTCATAAGTCTTTCATTGATGTTGAAATTTTCACTTACCCCTAAATTCAGTCATATGACCACCACACAAACCACAGTTCCAGAAGCTGGGTTTAGATAATTCAACTGTTCTTAGTATTCACAGAATCTATGAAGTGTCTTGGTAAATATGCAAAGGCAGATTAGGAATTTAAGATCATATATAGCATTTATTTAGGCTAGCATGATATAGCTAGACACCAACTTCAGTTAAAAAGTCAAGATGATGCATAGTGAATATGAAATGTCTCTACAGTTCTATTTTTCTTCATTGGACACTTTAAAAAATCACAGCATTTCTTTACATATAGTTAACTATTAAGGAATGAAATAACTTTTAAGCACATGAGCATATTGGATATCATTACTATAAAATGAATGTAGCGCTTGTGAGGAGACTGTTTCATTTGAACATGCAATTTCAAGTCTAATATGTGGTGGTTATGATTATATCTATATCTGTATCATCTATCTATCTCTATCTCTATCTAATCTCTATCTCTATCTATCTATCTATATATAGACAGATAATCTCAAGACATCAGTAGTTAGCAGCTGTATTAACAGGTCCATGGTAATATTTTTAATTTAGACAGAATATATAATATGTTACTGTATGCCAGTTTAATGATCAGTTCTTGAATTTATTTTATAAATGAAGTGTTTAGCTCATTGAAAGAAAATGAATGCCCTAGTAAAATTTTACTGGAACAGTGAAAGACACATACATCTCACTTAGACCTTCAATAATACATAACAAATCAAAGTTGTGGAAATTAGAAGTCACAGCAAAGAAATTAAAAAGTATCTACTGAAATGTCATAATGAATTCTCCATCTTTCCTTTAATATGTGTGAATTATATTAATTCAAATATGAAATGAGCATTTTTACAGAAAATTGTAGGTTGCGCTGGAAGAAGAATTGAAGTATATTTCATCATTATTTGCAAGAGGGAAAATATCAGCTTGGAAACTATTTACAATAACATTTTGGCAGAAGTTCAGAGATTTGTGACTTTTGTCCTTCTGAGACAAGTACCTTGATCTACTCTGACTCTAACCTTGGAAAGGAAAGTCTATATGCAACATGTCTAAAACAATGTTACCCTCTAGTGTCAGAGATTAATCAGATCAATGTTACTAGAAAGTGTAAGGTTACATAGAGTTATCATATAATCTGCTATATGATTAAAAATCCAAACTGAAGGTCAGAGTCTTTGTTGTGTTGGCCAACTACTCTGAGGCATGGATCCTGCTATGGAGTGTGGTTGGTATACCAAGTGACATTCCATTGGAATAAAATTATTTCCTTTTTCCCAGAAGGTTTCAATTGCAAAGTTTCCTGACTGTGGATGTGACTGTGTGTTCACTCCCCTTCTCCCTGCTGGGATTTTGTCTGGTTAGAACTAGATTAGTTCTTATGCATGCTTATACAATTTGGTGTGTGAGAAAGAAAAAAATAAGGCAATTTTGAATAGTGGGAACATGTTTAAAATTTAAGCTCTGAAAGCCCTATAACTGATCCATTATCAGAAAGTAGGAGACAACTCACTGTATAGTAGATTGCCTTTTTCTTTTCCAGCAGAGAGAGTCACCTTCAAATGGGGTGGGTATAAAAGACACACAGCAAAAAGCAGGAGAGAAAGGAATGGTAGAAATATATGTGTCTCACTTAGGTGGAAGCCTGATGTACAAAGGAAATTTAGGACTCTCAGAACTAGGGAACGACTGGGTATGATTTGAATAAAACTGGTGATCTCTCCCAAAATCTGCATGCTGCATCAGATGGTCTAACTTCCTCAGGTGATAACCGAAGGTAATCTTTAAAATGATTATCTCGTATTCCAGGCCAGCATGGGCTGTATAGCAAGACTTTGTCTCAAGGTAGAAATAAAATAACATTAACTGTAAAATCTGCAGTTGAACTCAGGAAATTTTTTTCTATGTTTAAAATCACCAAAGAATTTACCATATGACAAATCACTAAATATATTCATTCTGGTTGAGATCTCATTGAGTTCTCTCAATTGAAAACACTTCTGAACACTCCTGAGAAGATCACAATGTCAGAACAATGCCAGATTTGTGAAGAAACATACAAGATTTCCCTAGGGAAGATTTCCTGTCATCTGGGCATATCAGTAGCAACAGTCAAGGGTGTGGGTCTGTATTTACTCACACTAGAATCTGGGCTGTATGTATGTTCTTTCCTGAAACTCATCCAATCAATTTATATAACTTTTTAATTGTACTAATTTGATTATCGCAGGATTCCAGCTACTCAGAGCAATGTCAACTTCTGATGCCCTTCTGTATCGAGAATCAAGCTCAGCGATGTCTTTTTTTTTTTCCAGTCTCCTAACCAATTGTCTTGAATTGATTCTAATCTAATCTTTACAGTCAGAAGGATTTATTTAAAACACAAATCTTCTTAGTCCCATTTTACTCCCTGAGAACTCTTCCTTTGTTCCCTCGGGGAAAAAATATCCACAGCCTTTATCTGTTCTGTTAGACTTTGTCTGATCTGGCTCTTGCTTATCTGCCTAGAAATGTCTAAGCCAATTTTTTGCCCCTATTTCAGCATTTCAAGCACATTGGGCTTATTTTTATTTCTTGAACTGTCTCAAACACTTTGCCACCACATGGAGTTAGTTCTTGCTGCTCCATCTCATTTCCTTTCCTAGAACACTGAATGCTTTGAAATCATTCTTCTAAGCAAGTTAAACATCATTTGCCCTGGAGAATAGAAGTCGTCCTTGATCATAGCTGCTGTACCAGTTACTCTAATCATGCAAAAAGTCACATTCTATAGTTTTTTTTATCACCTTTAGAATGCTTCACATTGTTCAAATCCATATTTTGTTTTTACTGGTAGACTTCTTTGGAGAAGAGTCCATGTTTGTGCAGATAACTCTGAGAATTCACATTAGCATATTTCCTGGACCAGACAAGTTGCTAAGAAATGTTTTGTGCATGAACAAAAAAATTATTAATATCATTAGCCATAACATTGTGCAAGTAAAGCCTTCTAACATCTATTTGCACTTGTTCACTCCTTCATCAAAGCTAAGAAGCCACTAAAATATGAGTATTGAAGTCTCTTCCTTGGATTTTGGGAAGTAATCTGCATACCTAACTATTTAAGCAATTGAGACCAGCTTGGCAGTAGTGGTATGTAACTTTAATACTCAGAGGTAGCAACAGGTAGAACTCTGAGTTAGAGGCCAGCCTGGTCTACAGTGGGACCAGGACAGTAAGGGCTACATTGAGAAACCCTGTCTCGAAAAACAAGAAATTGGAAACAAGTGACAACATTCACTATATTGCAAGAATGCTTAACATTGGCAACAAATGGAGACATTTTTACTGTGAGATGTTACTAGAGAATGTGGCAGGGAGTAAAGATGACATTTTCATCATTGCTGGATACCTTCTAACATCTATGCCAATATTAATTTGTGAGGGTGATAGTTATTGACTGGGCTGATACAAAAATGAACAGTTAGCTTCTCTCTGAATGAGGAAGAAGGGTGATTTGAGCCCCAGATGTTAGAGATGTGTTCCTCACACTGTTGAGCAAAGTGATTTTATAAGATGCTGACCATCTGTTTTCTTTTAAATAATATCATAGTTTTCATTTTTGGAATATTTATTTCAGAAACAATCTTTTTGAATATAAGTAATCAATATTATGTTCTTTCTTGCTGTGGAAACCCAGCTAACAAATTTATACTAACTATATGCTTAGGAAGAATCAGTAAAGCATATCTGGACACTCCATCCTCAATTTGGAGAGGAATGCAATGGGATATTTGGGAGGATATTAGAAAACATGGCAGGCATTCATAAGTAAGAGGGAAAACTCAGAATGAGTATCACAGAGTTCATGATTCTCATGTCATAGCTCCACTCTCTATAGTATGTCTGACACCTTCACAATAACAGTGCCCCAGCAAGAGTTAATTTATATCCTCTGGGTGAGAGATTAAGTTAGTGAGCAATTAGTTTTACAGTGGACCCTATAGAAGATTCACAGCCCCCCCCCCCCAGTAATTAGTTCTTTTTCTTCTCCATTATAGTACAACCACGGTAAGAATAGTGAAATGCTTGCTTTGGACATAAAAATGTCTCCTTGTATTTTGCACCCTATTCATTTCCCTCCTCTGTCACATTCATTAATGTCTAAACTCTTTGAGGATGAGATTTTACCATATTTTTACCAATGATTACCATAACATTGTTTGAGGACCATTGCTACCTCCCAGGAAGAAAATCTGGAATAGCATCCAAAGCGAAAGGAGGGACACTGCTAGGCCCAAGATAACGGACAATACAGGATCCAACCTGCCTGAGTACTGAGCTTATAATCTAGGGATACATGGTTGATGTATTAGAATGATTATTATGATTCAATGCACCCAAAACTCCATGAACATCAAATGAACTACAAAGCCTTCATACATATTTTCATAAGTATTTACAAGGAATGTGGGGATCTGACATATGTTCCACAACAAACGTTACCTTGTGAACCAATGACATCTGCTCTATGATCTAATAATAGCCAGCAGATTAGTCTCATATCATATATATGTTATATATATATATCATGTAAAATAAACATATAATTTTATATGTAATAAATAGTATATAATATATACATATATGTGTGCATATATATATTATGGTTTGTTTTTCTTAAACTGTAGTATAAGTATTTACATTCTTATTTACAGCAGACAAGATAAGTACAGATATTTGGTTTTTATTTTGTTTTAAAATAAACTTATTTATTTGTTGCTTCAGGTTATGTCTCCATCATATTGTCCTCTTTCCCCCATTCCCAGTCCCTCCCTCCCACCCTCTACCCCCTATCGCTTCCATCCCACTCCTCTTGAGTGGAGTGTCCCTACATAACAGTCCCCGCCCCAGTTCACAAGTCATATGAGGGCCAAGAGCCTCCTCATACACTGGGGGCCTAAAAGGCAGGACCACCAGTGAAAAGTGTCTCACTGTCAGGGAGAGAAAACTAAAACAAAACAAAGCAAAACAAAAACAAAAAAAATCTATGTCCATGTTCCCTTTGGTGCGTTGGTTGTAGTATAGATATCCTGTACTACATAGCTATAATCCGACTATAAGTGAATAGATGCCATGTGCATCCTTCTGAGTCTGGTTTAGCTCACTCAGAATGAGCTTCTCTAGCTCCATCCATTTGGCTGCAAATTGCATAATTTCATTGTTTCTGATAGCTGAATAATATTGCACTGTGTCGATGTACCACAGTTTTTTAATCCATTCTTCGGTTGAGGGACATCTGGGTTGCTTCCAGTTTCTATATATTACAAATAAGGCTGCTATGAACATAGATGAGGAAACTTCCTTGTGATTGGTGAGGAATCATTTGGATGTATACCCAGAAGTGGTATGGCTGGGTCCTGAGGCAGAGCTATTCCAAGTTTTCTAAGATCAGATGTTTGTTCTTATAGTGTTCTTTCTAGTCCCCTTTCAAAATACATGTTCTGATCTTTTTCACCCTTTTTAAAAAAAATGTCCTTTTTAGCCAAACAATCAACATATTATTCTTCTCTGCCACAGTAATTCGAGGACCAACTCTAAGGAAACATTTAAGTACAGATGAAATAAGATTATAAATATAACTTCCTCTTAGGTGTTGTTGAGCTGAACCCAAGGACATGGTAACACAGCAAGGAGAAACAATCGCAGTCTCAGAAGATAATTGCTTTTAATAATTCAGTCACATCCATTCCTTTCACATCCAGGATGCTGATTCTCTGCTCTAACCATTTTCATCAAGCTTCATAATTAGATGTGGAAAATTGGAATTTATGATTTTATGAGCAATAACAACTAACATTTGTATAGCATTTTATAATTTGCAAAGCAGTTTCCATAAACATAATTCTTTCCTCACTGGCACATTGCAAGACAAGTGTTATTAAGATTAGGTTCAACCAATGAAGGGTCAGGATTGACAAGTTTGCAAAGTATGGGTCAATGTGAACAAAGTCAGACCCAATGTCCCGAACACAGAAATGTTTTCTATTTACATGTCAGAGAGTCTGAATCTGTTCAGGAATTACTGCCGGTGCTTTAGCCATCTCAGAGCTATCCAAGAAAAAGTCTTAGTTTTTTTCTATATATCCTTTGAATGGCTGCAATCTAGTAAGAAGGAGAAATAAGGTTCAGAGATGCTGAACCATAAAGAAAAAGCTTGCTCAACAACATGACAGGTGTTCAGCTCTGTCTTATTCAACAGGCTAAGTCATGATGTTGCCCTCTGGAAGGTAGCAAGATGACAGGCATGGAAGCAGAGAGCAGGTAAACTAGCAACTTTCTCCTCTCTTACAGCCCAAAGAAAATCAACTCCTATTTTATTCAGAGATCATTCTCATCAAAGAACACTGACATTTTATCAGTTCTCACCAGAGTGAATTTTTTTTTTTCTAGATACCTGGCAAGAGAATAATCTGCCTGCTGTGGGAAGAAACCTCTCTGATGATGGCTGGACAAGTCACGACCAGGAGGAGGTGAAACTGTGGTCTACATGTATTGTATGAGAGAAGTATCTAGTTTAATAAAAATAAATAAAATGAAAAAAATAAAACCCAACATTTAGAAAGAAAGAATGAAGAGAAGAGAAGAAAAAAAGAAAAAGAAAAGAAAAACAGAAGAAAATCCAGAATTTTAGGTGATCTTTGTTTCTTTGTTTTCTTTCTATAAGGTCTTGCTTTTCAAACCAGGGTGCTCTGGAATAAATAGACTTGGCCTTGAACTGATAGAAATCCTCAAACTTGAGCATCTTGATTCCTGAGATAAGAATTATGATATGCCACATTCAGTTTTGACCTCAACTGTACAATTCTGCCAACAACACTTTCACTCAAGGCTTTCAAAACCGTAGCCATATATAGTATAGTTTTCTCTCAAGTACTATATGTCCTATATGTCTATTGCTAGTTTGTTTTTTTTTTTTTTTTTTTTTTGCTGTATATCAACCCATGTTCCCTACTCTGCAGAACATTTACAACTGGATTGCTCACTGCTTAAAATACAATAAAACTGTATTGTATTTTAATCTGAAACTGCCTTGAGTTGCCTATAGACTATTATTGCCACTTTCTAGAACCTTCTATGGCACCATTATTTTCAACACACTGGAGCTGCAAAGAACTCATACTTGTTACAGTGTGTTCATTGCTAATATATTTGCAGGTCACATGCTAGGCTTTGAGCTATAACAGCATTCCTCTTTGGATCTCTATTTTATTACATATGTTATTGGTAATGATTTAACATACCAATGATCTATAAAACTTTTGGAATTACTGTATCTACTCAACCTGTTTCAAGAGTACTAGATTGCACTGCTGCTTAGTACCAGGAGTTCTTGGCTACTGAAAGGCCCCGACTGGTAGAAAATTTCATTTACTTGAATGCTTTGATTACTGTACAGTCAAACACACAACCCCATCTTCTGAGAAACCAGAGATTACAGGTATTGATGTAAGGCTCCCCAAAGGGCTAGAAACCAAGAGCAATATTGGTGAATGGAGCCCAAATGACATGTGGACACCAGTAGCTTAGGTGAGATTTTCTGATGGACAATGATGTTGTGAATTATCATAACTCAGGGATGAGAAGAAGTGATGATTTTAAAGACTCCATGGGGTGTGATGGCAGGAAGTGTAGATTTGAGCCCATCCTGTACTCTGTTCTCCATGAGATCACATGTACAAAGGCTTTCAGAATTCAAGAATCATTATAGTGAATTAGCAGACCTGAGGGCTCTAGTAGGACAACCCCCAAATCTGTAGCCAACAGTCACAAAGTCACCATGCTCCTAAGACCCCACCCAGGCTTCTCTGATGTATGTTTTGGTCCTGCCTTCCTTTGAAAGTGCTGCCCTTGATGCTGATTATCACTGAGCCTTCTCCTCTTCTCTATACCCTTCATTCACATCATCAAGGACAATGGCATATCCTATCACTTTATGAAGTTTCTTATCACCAGATTAGCAAATGCAGTATCAATGAAGCAGGTAAGTTTCTAATATGTGATGGTTTCATTTCCATGCACTAAAATGTGGAATACAGACATCATGAAAAGGAGTACACAGATTAATCAATCGGCATTGCTATGCTTCTTCTTTAATAACAATAGTTACCTAAACATTTGCAAGTACAGACTGAACACAGCATGTCTCCTTCCACCCAAGCTAGAATGCGCTTATTCAGGTACGCTTTCATATTCAATTGTAAATGACTGTGTTAGCATAAACAAGTCAGCTTTGATAAAAGAGAAAAAACGATCTCCAGTTACCACGGAGAAAGCTGAAATAGTTTTAACTTGTGTACTTTTTCCTCCTTTGGATTCTTATAAACCAATCAGTGACAAGGCCAGCACTCCTCCTGGCTGGCCCAAGACTGAAACCAGCTAAGGCACCACCTAGCTGGTTTCTCTCTCTCTCTCAATCTCACCACATGCTATTTTAACTGATTTTAACTGCCTCCTCCGACAGCAGTATGTGTTCCATGTGTATGAGTGAAAATACACTCAGTTCTCACAAAATCTGAGGGAAGTTCTGTCATTATCATCATCATCATCATCATCATCATCATCATCATCATCATCATCACTTTAAACATTTTATTTTAATGAAACACACCAAGCAGAGTGAGTTTGCATGTAGATAGCTTGCTTTGTTTTGTGGCTCTGACATTTGGCCCGTGTAGCATTTACTATCATGTCCCAGTTCCTGTGTTCTTGTTACAGTGTAGCTGACAGGGCATTTATACAAACATGCCACCCTGATAAGCCCTGCTGTGCTAGTAGCCCCGCAAAAGTATATCTTAAAGGTGGAAATATTTAATATTTTCCAGAGTGGAGGTATCACAGTTGGAAAGCCCTGATGGAAGCCATCTGGCATTTTTCTCTTTTGGAGCCCATTGCTACCTCTGTCTGTGTAAAGGAGGTATATGCATTAAGATCTAGGCTATATTTTTTCATTCCTGTTAAAAGAATCAGAAAATTTAAAGGACCAGTATCTTTTAAAGCTGAATTTTTCTCTGTCCATGGGTTCTGTCATTTAACAGTTGTGATAATACTATTCAAAAATGGTAAGTCAGAAAGAAAGTTGAAGTATCCTGTGTGTCACTGAACTTTATATGATTATTATTTCAAGAATGTAGATACATATGTAATCAAAGCAACCATTTGAAAAGTATTAAAAATGATTATTCCTTTGTATTAAAACTATCAATATGTTCCTTTTGGGTTTTGCTTGTTATGTTCTGTATCAAATTTCTAAAATGAATTGAGATAATTTTAGCCTCACACTAATTGTTATAGTTTTATGTGATTATGAACAGACAACCCCAATTAAAAAGGAAAATTATATTTTAACTTGTGAGTATTAAGTAAAAGCAATGATGAAAGAAACATATAAGATGGTACATTTTAGACCACTTAATTGCTTTTCAATTATGTGTAAGTAATTCTTTATAATATTCTTCATACAGAGCTATGAGTCTTGTGACATCAAAGTTTAAAAGTTTCTTTAAAGTGGATATTCAAAGGAAAGAATCATCATTGTGTTATAATGAGGCAATCAACTTACTTTAAAGTGCTTATTTATCTAAAAATTACAGTTCTATAATGTTCTTTACTGACAATTCATAAAAGCTGAAAGAAAGTCATTTACATTGCATATAATTTGAAACATGTATTTCAAACATAAAAGGGGAAAAAGAGATCTTCATTTATATTGGTTTCAAACCATCCAAGTCTGCTGTAAGTCAAAATCATTCACTTTCTATTTTAGATGTTTAATTTATACACACACACACACACACACACACACACACACACACACAGTATAATATATAATGCTTCTACTGAATTCAGGTCTAAACTCTATTGCTCATTTACAGTTTCAGAAAGGAGACTGGGAGCCTCATGTGAAAAGGGGCATAATGAAATAGAAGGTGAAAAGACTAGAAGAAGAATGCTGTTACAATTGCTTATATCTCCTAAATTGAAATATGTGCAGGGAGTTTTCCACACATTAAAATCAAACACCAAATTAAAGAATTCTTATATGAAATTCTTTCCCTAAACACAGCCTACTGTGTTAAAGGTAATTTTCTATTTGTGTGTGTGTGTGTGTATGTGTGTCTTTTTAAAATTAATTTCACCATCTTGTTTTATATCATTTGCTGCTCAATCTTAATGAACTTGTGAGTTCTATTAGCTTCTCTAATAGAAAGTCCCTAGCCTGAAGAACTATATATGCCTTAAGGAGGTGACTTCAAATCAATGAAAAATGCTGGAAAGGGGGAACTTTTTGTATTCACTTTATGATTGTTTCTGGATTTTGTTAGAGTTCATAGCCCACTGGCAGTGTGTATGTCTCAACTTTGTAGTGATACAGCTGGTGTCAAAATCACATTTGGACATGCACAAATTCATTTATGTGATTTACTCTAAGATCGAGTCCAGATTGTGTTTTCTACTGTGGTACTACTGACACAAGGGAGAATGATAGATTATAGGGCTCACAGAAGCATGGATACTGTAAAGCCAGAGAGAAAAAGAGACAAAGAGTGAGCGGCCGGGAAAGTGATGGAAAAGGAAGATAGATACCAAGCTATTGTTTGATCATTAAGAGTGGCTGCACATTCTTTGCCAACCTTAAGGAGCAACAGGTTCTCACTTGAGTATTTTCCTTCTCTTTTGTTGGCATAATAAGTTTGTTCACATCTTAAGTATTTCAAAATTTTCTAAAATAGATTTCATTATTCAATTGATATGTTACCATTTAATACATTAAATATATTAAAGATAAGCTACTTAAGTGGTGTGTCTGAGTTTGTATGAATTATCTGCTATTGTTTGGATAATCAATTTTACTATTAATTGAATAATATTATTCATAAACATATAGAAATCAAAAATTAGTTTGTCCATGTCTATGAAAGTACTGAACAGACAATCTATCTTATTTGTGAAGAAATGCACTTTGTAAAATGGTAGTGTTAGAGGCCCACAATAAACCAGAGTGACTATCCACATTGAGCATATTATTTCAAGTATGATATATTAATTTATAATAAAATGCTAGAATATAAGCTTGAATTTCAATGAAATCAGTTTGTGTGTGTTTTCGGCTCATCAAACACCCTACATCCTATATTTCCTGATCTAAGAAACTACGCACCATTTGTGATTAATTTTTTTTAGTATTTATGGATTTTTATAAAATTCACATTACCAAAAATTCACACAGTATGTGAAAACCAGGCTTGCTATTAGAGAGTCCTGGGTTCACTTGGGTAGGAAGGATCAGCAACCCCCAAACTTCCCAAATTTTCTCTTGATGCAACAGGCCACACAATGAATTCTCATTGGAATAATTTTCTTTTCTTAGCTTGGCTAAACAGAGAGTTAAACTTTACACTGGAAGTTGACTGGGGCACTGTTCCTTTGACTCTTTGCTATTTGTTATCCCTTGCTTCATGTTTTCCTCCATGTTGTCATGATCCATAAATTACAATCCATGGTATTAATGTCACAAACTTTTATTTTTTTTTTTTGAAATTTAAGCATCTTGGTAATAAGACACTACTGATGATACTTGATGTTAATATTTCTTTTAATGACATACACCAGTATTTTAAGACATTGTCTGTAGCTTAGAAAGTGTTTTTGTACCTGGGAATTTGTTTCCACTTCTAGGGAAGCTTTAGGTCAAGAAGCCTCTACTTTTTTTTACTCCTAGAATTATCCAGGTTTGAAAATAAATTGGGGTTTGTACATATTGATATCACATACAATTTCTTAACTTAAACTTTCTTTAAAACAAGAAGGATCAATAGACTTCAAGCCTCTTCAAAGACCATCTAGTACTGACATATTCAAGTAGAATTCATTACTTTAAATACTATGTAAAGTCCATGTAAAATGAAATTATGAAAATAGTGCTAATCAAACTCTTCTTGACTAATTATTATAATATTAAAACTAATTTAGCTTTCCAATTAAAATAATAATTGCATTTATAATTACTTCTATTCAAATCAATTTATTCAATTTAGTAATAATTTTAAGGTATAGTAAATACTATACCTTAAAAATACATTAAAATAGAAGAACAATTATTACATTTGAGAAGAGAAAGGGACATTTACTGATCATACATTTACCCAAAGAAAATAATTTGCATTGCTTAATATATTTAAAAATAATATTTTCTATGCTATTGTAATAATGATTTATAAATACTGCCTGTAAATTATAAAAATAAAAAAAACTCTGTAAGAGCACTGAGTACATTCTGCATCTTTTCACCATAAGCTCTGTTTGTCTCAACTAAATTGAAATTCTCTTACATTCACAAATCAGTTTAGATATTTCATTTTTTATTTGATTCAATGAAGAATGCCTAGCTTCTCTGTAGCCCCATAATTTGTTTGATGAGGACTTTGCATAATAAATGAAAAAAGAGTGCATTCCTTGCACTTTATTCAGTAGAGGAACTATTCCACTTAAAAAATGGGATTAAAGGTGAGAGGGGAGAATTTTTGTGGTTTTCTGAATAGGAGATTGAAATCATCAAATGCTCCCACAGTAACTATTTGGACATTTATCATGTACGCATTTTAAAACAACATTCTTTCCTTCAGAAATCACTAAGATTTATCCAAGATTTTCTTATACATATTCTATAATAAAGGAAGATTCCTGGTTATAAAAGTAATTCTATTTGTAAAGATCAGTATTGAAAAACTAAAAGCGATATCCAGTGTTTGATTATTTCTTATTTATTGCACACTTGCACTTGGAAATTTTAGTAAGAACCTTGCCATGTTAGGGATTAATACTAGCCATTTCATGGAAGGATATAGAAATAAATGGAGATGTTGTAATATATATTTGAGAATATGTAGGTGATAATAAGAAAAACATATTTGGAACAGACTGTCAGATTTGATAAAACTTTATCTGTACGTGGAAGAATGGTTTTTGTGTGGAAGTCAGAGGTTCATATAATTTCTTTGGTTAATTTATTACTTCAAGTTACATCTCCATCACAGTCCCTTCTCTCCATCCCTCCCAGTCCCACCCTCCTACCCTTCTCCCCTCCTACCCACACCACTTCCACCTATCCTACTCCTCCAGAGTGGGTTTTACATTCAGAAAACAATGAATGACAAATGGTAATGAGGAGGAGGAACCCTAAAATAGCAGAGCCCTGATTTTTTCCTTTTCCTGTAATTTTCTTCTACAAGCTTCCTTAAGCAATAAAATGTACAAAACTATCAGATGACTGAACATTCAAAGAGGTACGCAAATGCACATGGCTGATGAAAGGAAAATTTACTTTAATCATGTGTCTGTTCTTTCCAGTATTTTGTATGAACAATGGGCAGGACATCTTGGCTATGAAACAAATAAGGAAAGCTCCATCACACACTGTGGCAGATGACATTTCCTGAGTGATAATGTTGATATTTTATGTATGGTCCTTATTTGTCCTAATTATGTTTGATTTTCTGTCAGTCAAAATATGGTCATAAAAAAATCAAAGCCTTAAATGCTAAATGCTATGAAGAACCTCCAGAGTCAAGCAGAACAACAAACGGTGGCAGGCACCTTATGAACGCTTTTAAAGTCAGATACCTGGCAAGTTCTGGGTCTTGTTACACTCTTGGCCCTGTGAAGCTTTACTGTTCTTTACACACAGCACTAATGGATGGCATGGGATTCATTTTAAACACAATTTTCAAGTTCAAATGGACAGATGTTGAAAAAGTTTCAGAAGATCAGTTGGGATCCACTTTATTCTTTTTCCCAATTTATTCAGATTTCTAAAATTCATTACACATTATGAGATCTGAAGAAACTATTTAGGACAGAAGAGATGTCAAGTATTCGCTTTCCTTGTATGCTACAAATAGGCATATCTCATTTACTTCCATAGAAGAGACAGAAAAATCTTAAGAAAATTACAATTTTTATGATGAGTTACATGGTATATCCCAGGTAATTGTATCTAAGATTCTTGATTTTAAGAATCTAATGAGTTCTATTTTATATTGGTTTACTTTGAATCATACATATGTAATTTAGGGGGAAAATCACAGATATGTTGTAAAGCATGTACTTTGACCTTGAATGATGCTTAAGCTTATAATTCTAGCACTTAAGAGGCTGAAGTTGGAACATTTCTAGTTAATACTAGCCTGGATTTGAGAGACATCCTTTGGGTCAGTGAAAGGGGGGAAAAACAATAGTACAACTTGGAGTTTGTATTGTTTTACAATACATACTATGATCTGATAACAACCATTTGACTCTTTAAGAATACTAAATATGTAAATATAAAGCATTATACTGTGCTTTAGTCCAGATTGATTGAAATCATAAAACCTTGCTCCCTACATTACATAATGTGAATCACATTATTAATAAATCCTAAAAATACCATGCACTATTAAAAATACATTTACAGTTTATTTCCTCTACATATTTTTGCTGTTAGGTCATGGAATCAGTTTTATTACAAAATTGATGCATGACAGTTGTCAGAACTCAGCCATTCGATAATACTATTATCTGAACAATGTCTTATGGCAGAGTGTAAGTTGGAAGAACAACCACAAATGATTCTCAGGGAAAGCTGTTATCCAACAGGGTTTCAAAAAGGCTGACATCTTAAAACTAGGCACATTCTATCATTTCATACAACATGGCCAGAGTTACTGTCTTCTGTGCCCAGCTACAAAATGGGTAATTTCCACAGTCAGGTATTTTAAATGCTTATTTTTATTTTTTAACAATGTGTATATGTGTGTGGGCATATGCACATATGAATGTAGGTGCCCATAGAGTAAAAAGAAGACCTTGGATCCAATGAAGTTGGTATTACAGGCAGTTCTGAGTCACCCAACATGGGTATTGAAAGTGAATTTGTGTTCACTAGAGGAACTATTCTCATTTTTACCACTAAGCCACCTCCTCAGCATTCAGTTATTTCTAAATATCAAATATAGGAAAGAGAAATGAGAAGAGGTAGCATATAGGAAATTCCACTTGCCAAGTCATTATGACTGTAAAATTCTCCTGCAGAGTGACACTTCAGTTTACTAGGAAAATGACGAAGAGAAGTAAAATCTTTATTTACAGGGTTCAAATAACTAGAGATGTGTGGTTTGACTCTTGTTTCTAGAGAGGCAAAGACCTATGAGCAAGGGAGACACTCTTCAAAAATTCCAGTACCTGGTGCTTACAGCACTCAAATTTACCTGAAAGTTAAGAGACGAATAATAAGAAGCCCAGGTGTCTTTCCTTTTGACAAAGCAATACCCAGATATTATACAACTCCACATTAGCACAATTATCTTTCTTACTTTAAATTTACTTTTCTTTCACACAATACATCCCAACACACAATTCCCCCTCCTTCCACACCTTCCGGTCCCCCACCCTTTTCCCCCAGAACAACTCTTCCTTAATTTGGCTTCAGGAAAGATAGGCTTCACAGGGATATCAAACAAACACAGCATAAATCCTTACACTATGACTAGGAACATACCCTTTTATCAAGGCTAAAGGAGGCAACCCAGCAGGAGGAAAAGGCTCCCAAAAGCAGGCAAAAGAGACGGACAATCCCTATTCCTTCTGCTAGGATTCCCATAAACACACCAAGCTATACTAGGATCACATATATGCAGAGGACAGGGTACAGACCCAGGAAGGCTCTGGGATTGTCGCCTCAGTCTCTGTGAGCTCCTATCAGGCCTAATCTCTCTTAAGGGCCATCTACAGCCTTATAAAACACAGGTCGTGCACATACTACATACGTTTTATAGTTAGGAAAATGAGGCTGAGATTGTAACAATAACACTGCGTAAAGTGCTTTCAACTCTAAGTGCGGAGAACGCCCCCTGTACAGCAGCTCCATGACCCTAGTTTTATTCCCAGTTGACTTCTGATCATAAACAAAGCATTATCACACATAGCTAGTGAAGTCTGGAGCATGTTAATTTATGGAGGTTTCTACAATATAAGTAACTGTTCTAAGTAGCCTCCCTTAAAATAAATGGTGACACCAATTTTTGCTAATTCTTTAGATTTGCAAAGAAAACTCACAGGGAAATTGCAAGGAAAACTTTAGGGTGATTTATTAATCCAGGTGCATTCTTTATAGAAGAGCAAAGTCAGCCAAAATTAGGGAAAAGACTACTTTTGTGCCATTAATGCACACTGATGCAAGAAAATAAAAGATATAGATATATATATAGAGAATTTATAATAAGCTATGCATATTTTGTTCTGGGGCTCTTTGGACAGCATATTGACATAATCTATTTCACAGAACATTTTGCACAGATGTTTATGATCCATTTACTGATTACTGAAGAACAATGTATTCATTCCAATAATTGCCTAAATAATAAAAAAATAGAAATAGTGAAAATATATATTTATATCAGAAGCTAACGAGTATACAATGTGGTCTTAAATTACTATTTACTATTTTGTATCTATGATTGACCGAGTTGCTTTCATATGCAGGTCTTGTTTCTAATAAAATTTGTATCATAAGAGGAGTTCAAAATGCAGCCTCAATTTTATTTCTTTATCCTACTCTTTCTATTATGAAGGTACTTTTTCAAAATTCTTTTTAATTGCTTTACTATATGCCATTATAGACCAAATAATCATAACCAGAAAAATTTCACATACTAGATGTCAACACATTTTTCATCTGAAAATTTAACACTTCAAAACAAAGAAACTGGCTACAACTTTGTTCTAAAGGTAAGTTCTTTAGAGGATTCAGCCTGCCAATCCCATGGAATCCAATGGCATCTCCATGATACAAAATGTACCTCGTACACAAAGACAGAGCATCACTTTTAGCTGCAACTTAGTGAACAGCAATGAACACAAAAGGTGTTTCATTATTTCATCTTCCGTGCCATCCATAAGAATGGTTATTTAGCAGTATTAGTCAATGTTATAAATATCAAAGTGACATTATTGGAAACAAAGATACCCACCACATCTATGTAATGTTATTTTTAATTTATTGTACATTGTTATTTTATACCTGGAGAATCCTATGAAGTCTCGATGGTGTGCCACTTTTATTCTGCAGAATCATTAAGCTAGTAGGATGCCCATCATGAAACACATTTGTTTTGGTAAATAACATATATTATTATAAGATAAATGTCTTTTTAAATGTTTCTCCCTTCAGCAAGCACAGCTTTCTGGCGTTAGCAGGAGACTCTCAGACAGTAATAATAATAAAAGCGTTATTTTTCTTCATGGCCTGTGTTAGATGTTACTGGTTAATACTTGCTAAAGGATAAGTGAGGTTACTCTGAAAATTTTCTGGTAAGATTAGTATATTTATAAATATTAGACATCTATATTTTCTGATATAGTATTATTTTCCACTGATTAGATTAAGTAATTAGATACTATAGAAACTGTTACTTTTCTAGGACAATTCTCAAAACGACACTCCCATTTGCTACAAATCTGTTGTTCTTAATGCCTATATCTTCCTTAAAACAGCTTTTTATTCCATCAATATCACTAATTAAATTAAATCCTTATGGAGAACTAAATTATCTATGATGTCTGAGAAGTATCAGTATTTTATACCCATTTTTTAGAGCAGTAAGTTTGCATATCAAAGCTTTGGTATTTTCTAGGCTGTTTGAATACTGTACATACTATGCTTGGAGGATATTTCATTGTTGCTTTGTTTTGATTTTCGTTTTTACTGAAAACAAGCAAGCAAACAAACAAAATAAACCCCCAGGAGAAAAATGAAGGAGAAGCTTTGAAGAAGGAGCTAAAATTAATCAGAATCTTACAGTTTTGATTTGCTCGTTGGCTCGATACATGCCCAGTGCTACAGATCTTGCCTAGCATGTAAATAGAACTTAGATTTTTATCCCCAAACACTGAACACAATAATGAAATAAACTTCTTGCTTGAGACAATTTGAAATATATTAACAATAACTGTGTCCAAATTAACAAGTAAGAAAACAACAGAGGGAAGGAGGTAAAATTAAGGCGTGCCCTGAATTTTCCCCTATCATTTACCCTAAAATTTTCTTCACAGTGGCTTGGTTTTGCTTGGCTCTCCAGTGAGCCTGTGTGTGGAGGGAAGTTTTTCCACACAGTGGAAATGTTCCCAGAGTTCAGCACATTCAGAATTCCTGCAGTACAGCAAGGAACTCCTGGGGAGAATAAAGTTGATGAGAGGATTTTGCTACTGAAGCTGTGTCTTCATAGACATGGCTGTGAAGCAACTTGATGGTCTTGTTTTGTGACAGTGTCCCTTTAGAGTGAGGAAGAGCTGCACGGGGTTGCTACCCTTGGTCGTTTTTTTGGGTTCATCTTTGGAAGATGGTTTCAGAGCCATTTTAGGACCCACACAAGAAAAAGTCAACCCCTTTAGTTTATCTGTCAGTCCTCACACACAGTAAGAAGCATTGTCTCTGGGTCTTGTCAACTTTGGCAAAAAAAAAAAAAGGAATATTAAAGATGTAATTGTCTTTTCTTATTTATATTGACTTGAAAATATAGACAAAAGAACAATTGGTGGTCAGGTAAGCAAAAATGTCTGGGAATTTTTACCCAAATTGTTTAGCCTCCTCAATACATACAATGAATCTTTTAGCATTTCAAATTCATGAATTTGTATTTTATGATTATATTATGAAAAAGTTGTAAGCAAGAAAGCTATGAGCATTGTTTCCTATTTTAAAATACTTGAGTCATTACCATTTAAAGAATTTCCCTAAGAGGTTTTTGATGTGAAAATTAGCAGTAATTATCTGCAACTCCATAATCTCACCAAATGGGGGCACATGCACCATGTTTCTTCAGACAGACTGTGAGTTTTAGTTTTAGAAAGCAGCTGCTTGCTTGTTAGAATATTTCTTCACAGTCACACAATCAAATATTAAAGGAATATCAGATTAATAAATGTTTGAACTACTCTGAAATTTCAACATCAAAATTTACCTGTCTTAATTTAAGTGTTCGTGGCTTACAGTTATTCTTGTTTGAATTTTAAAATACATTTAAATTTTTCTGTGACGAGATATCTTTAGTATTGAGAAGAACACAATTATACTCTTTTTTGACAGAGTAATGAACCTGAAAAAATAATATTTTTCATTTTGTTTTGTAATGACATATATATCTTGCATTATTTAATGATCATTCGTTCATCAAATATTTACTGAATACTTACAATGTGTTATGCCTCATTGGCAATAAAACAAAGAATAAGACAAATGCTGCCACCACAAGAAAGTCAACTAGGTAAGTGATGTCATGTTTCATAAGTAGGAACATTTACTAGGGATACTCTTTTGAAGCATCCTACTGAGGATCTGACGGATGTCAGAAATGAGTTACTTAACTGCCAGATTTTGCTTATAGCTCAGGGTATAACTTTTGCTCTGGCCTAAACATTTTCAGTGCCACTAAGGTAATGCGATTTACTTACACATGAGATTATTTAGATTTTTCCTATCTTAAATGCTCTTTTTCACATTTGGTGAAGCTAGTGATGAAGTTATATAAGGTTCTCTTAGCCACTCTCTGTAGGAGTTAGATAAATTAGATTTAGAAAATATATAGGAGTTTCTGATACTGTCTCTTAATTTGGGGCCTGAAGAGCATTATCAGCAGGAAGTCAGCAAAAACAGGAAAGACTCAATAGACTGAAAAACAAGTTTGAAGTCAGGAAAACAGGAAAGACTCAATAGAATTGAAGAAACAAAGTATCTGGCCTGACATTGTTTTCAGCTGCTAAGTGGGCGGAGCCCAAATTAAGCTGAAACAGAGTTCCTCCTATTTGAGGTCAGTGCATGGAGCCCAGAAGGAGAAGAGGCCCCTGATGCTAGAGAGCTCCAAGAGTCCTGCTGAAAAAAGTGCTGGCCATCATTTGATGGCCAGATTTCCCTGAAGCAGAAAGAAGCTGGTGAGCAAAGAAAGCCTGAGCAAGACACCAAAAGGCCAAGGACTAAACCCTGTGGCTCAGCTTTTGCCTAGAGGGGTTTGATCTGTCCGAACAGTGGCCTAAAAGAAACTGTGCCTGGCTTTAAGGACTGAGGCAGAGCAGCTGAGTTCCTGATTCAAAAGAAGTAAGTCGGCCTGCAGACAGCTGGGGTCTCCCACAGAGAAGAAAGCATGAAGCCTTATTTAAGGTGAGACTGCAATAACCAACTACCCTGACGAACCTGCATCTGAGAGATCCAGAAAAAGGACTGCTAAGTGCGTTAAAGAATCTACAACAAAGACTGTGTTCCTGACGACTGAGGACCTGCCCCAGAGACTGTATCATTCTAAAAGGTTATGAAAGTAGTTGTTATAATTATCAATAGGTTTAGTGGATAGGTTAAAGGGGTTGTAGGAATTTATAGGATTAATAGTTAAGAAATTGTTGGTGTTTGTTATAAGTGAATTTAGTATTAAATAAATAAGTGTTAAATAATAATTTAAAAGTTCGGTTACAACTCTCTTGATGCAGTAATGTATCATATTCAAACTTCTATTCATGGGTAAAGCTTACTCCAAGAGCAAGGGGTGTCAGTCATGTTACACAGTGAAGAAACTGAGAAAGTTATGGATGTATCAAAGATCAAAGACTTCAGAAACCAGCACCATCGCTATTAAAGTGCCTTTGTATGCCACTTATTTACAAAGTAATATCTCATTGAAAACTAAACAAAATAAACTGTGGAAGTGCAAATATATAGGAAAATAGATATACAAGAAAGACATAACATGCTCTAAGAAGCTGATTATCAAAATTTGCCATAGACTCTCCTTGCTTAATTCAGGGTTGCAATTGAAGCACTATGTACTTAGAATAGCAATGGTATGGTTGTTTTACATTTGAATCAACATAAATTTTCTTCTTGTTATGGTACACAAGGGATCTACCACTGGGGAGTTTTTCATTAGGGTCAGGGATGTAGAATACTGGTCCAGTAGTAATTTGTCTTTCTTGAAACTATGTAGCCAAGTGAATCAATTTAGAGTCCAATGGTTGAGTCAACCTGGTTGCTCATTCTACCACCCTCTATAATCTAATTTGCAATCTTTGATTTTGCTTCTAATAATTTTGGGCTGCCTACCATGAGATTTTCAGCAACTTAGAAGTCCATGATCCATAAAAGCCTGATGTTTAAATACTCTGGTTCCCTGTGTGTCAATACTGGAAGGTAATGGAAGCTCTAAGAGACAGGTCTTTGGGTCACTTTTGGGACGGGCCTATCACCTACTTTAGTCTTTTGTTTCCTACCCATGAGGGAAATGGTTTTCATTTGTGACATCCTGTCACCGTGATGTGGTACTTCACTCCTGAAGCAGTAACTTTTAAATCATCGAGGCATATTAATCTTTACTTTTTTTCTTATAAGGCTGGTCATTTTATCAAGTATTTTATTGTAGTGATGAGAAGTTAGCATAGGATCTGTTGTCTGATGAAGTGGTTCAAAGTCTCCATTTACAGTTCTCACTGTTGAAAACTGTAATAAGGTATGTCTATAATAATGGGTTTTGAAACTACACATTTGGGTCTGGGCAGGTTATCTAATTTCTCAGCTTTGGCATTTGCAAGTATTCCATAATGTCCTGTATGTTAAAATGTTAAAATACTGTCCGTGAAAACTGTAGACTTCTACAGCAGATGGTGAGTAAATAACAGTTAAGGGACTCCTACTTAAAGGATTCTTTGACCTACAATGAGCATCTAAAGATTTGCTTCACTCAAGAAGGTGCACAGACCTGAAGGTAACAGTGGGACAGTCAACACTTATTTATGTTCGACTCTGTTGATTACATGCCTGTGCTATAATTACACCCATTCTTACAGTTTTTCTTCTGGGTACTCTCACATGACTCTCATTACGCTTTGACATCCTCTGGTCCAATCATCTTTTCTAAAACAATCCTTCCCTTTCTGTGTTTGCTTTGTATTGTATGCATGTGTGAGTGTGTGTGTGTGTGTGTGTGTGTGTGTGTGTGTGTGTGCTTGCACACACGCGGGCGTACTTGTGTGCCTGCCTGTCTGTCTTTCTGTCCATCTGTCTTTCTGTCTATGTAGATATACATACCTATGGTATCAGAAGTTGAAGTAACATGTCTTCTTCACTAACATTTTTTTATCTTATTTTGGATATAGGGTATTCTTAAATTCTTACTTGATTTTGATTTGTGTGTATACATGTGCATGGGTGTATGTACGCATGTATGAAGAAGCCATCAAAGGTCAGAGAATGGCATCAGATCCCTTATGGTTAAGAGTTACATGTACTGAACCACTCAGTCAGAGTGCTGGGAATTGAGTTGAAGTCCTCTGCAAGAGCAGAAAGCACTTTTGACAACAAAGACAAGTCTTTCTCTGAACCCTCGAGCTTGTTGACTAGCTAGATGTTTTGAATGGCAAGACCTGGGCTCTCTTGCTTTCCCTTCTCCTCCTATTTCCTTCCACCTCTATCTTCAGTGCTAAAATTAAGAAAATATTAAGAATGCTCAATGGTGCCTCTTGTTTTTATTTGGTTTGGGATCCCCAAACTCAGCCTCTCATATTAGTACAGTCAGCATTTTACAGCATTTTACTGATTGAGCCATCTCTCTAGCCCTTCTATATTTTTTGAACATGGAATAATAAGGAGGTTACGCTAAGAATAACCCTCGTGTCTCTGATATTGACAGAAGGGCTTATTAGCAGGAGTATATCTTTCTACACTTTGATTTAAATGTCAGCCCATAATCCCAGCAACTCAGGAAGTAGATGTAGAAGCACTCTAACCTGGAAGCCAGTGTGATCAAACTATAAGAACCCTTTTCAAAGTTAAAAAAATAAAACGAAAAAGGGCTGACAATATAGCACAATAGTAGATCATGTGTTAGTTTAAACAAAGGCCTGGGTTCAACTCTCAATAACTGAAAAAAAAAATCAGTTTGTACATCTTCTATGGTACCTGGAAATCTTGTCTTAACCAATCACAAAGACATTTAGCAATGAATCAGCAATGCGAATAGCATTAGCTCTTTTGAGAAAGGCTTAGAAGGGACAATACCAAGTTTACAGGCCTTACAGGCAAGACATTTTATACAAGGGATGCGGTATGCTAGCTTCAGACAAATAACTGCTGAGTTTGGTCATACACACATAACACAGTTTACTGCTCTGACAGCAATTTATCATTTTCTAATTCTTCTGTATATTTGCATGTTCAAAGTCTCCAAGCTATCATGTTTCTCATGACTCCCCTCAAGTCTGTCTTTTTGCCTTTTCGGAGATAAAAGTTGGTTTCTAGCACTATTACTACCGAAGTTAGAACTTAGGTAGAATAAGTTAGAATATTTTTTTTGCCCTTGAACAATTTTTAAAAATAAACTATATCTGATTAATTTCTTTACATTGCTAACAAATGAATAAAATTAATACTTTTGTGTCTTTCCCATTCTAATGCTGAATTTTTTTCCACCTTGGTAGTGGAGTTCTTTATGACTCAGGTTTTAGGAAAAATTTTGAGCAAATAAAACCAGTTAACATTGCATCAAGGTTTTGTAAAATCAAAATTTTAAATGTAGCTTGAACTACATGGCTAGGACATACACAGTTTGGAGGTAGTCTTAGCTTTGTCTTTTGAAAAATTTTGGTGAGCTGACTAGAAAGCCATAAAGAGCATTCTTCCTGTGAAGCTGTGGTGTCTCTGTCTCTAAATCATTCTCTACGTCAAGATAAGCTTATCTATATATCACAAAACTTCTCTGAAATATAGCTAACCCAGAGAAAAAATGCTATCTTAATGCATTATGCTATAATTAATCACACACAGTGCAGGAAGATAAAGCCTCTTTCAGAAAACAACAAAAGAGAAAATAAAAGGGTTAGGATACAGCAATAAATTAGTACTCTGAAGGAGTTGAGAGTCCTCGTTTCTCTGATGTTGCTTCATCTAGAAGCCAGGAGGATACTGCAGCAATCACTAAAGGAATTTTATTCTTCCTGCTAGAGCTGTTTCTCCAAGCAAAACAATTAGGTGATTAAAGAGGTTTACACAGTGCATCACTGTAGTCTAATAAGGGTTTGTACTTGGCATTACCAGTAAATGAAATTCACAAGGGAAAATCTGACTCATATGTACTTTTATATACAGGCAAAACAATCTGTCAATCAGTGTGGGGGAGGAGGAAGAGGAGGTTCTTGCTACCATATGGTGAGAAACAAAACGTTCCAGATGATGGGTTTTTGCTCTTCTTTTCTTTTTCTTTTTTCTTTTCTTTTTTAATTTTATTTTGAGGGTGTGTGTGTGTGTGTGTGTTTGTGTATTTTCTATAATAGCTATTGTCCAAAAAGTACATAAATTATTATTTAAAAACTAAAAATAATGGACTAAAAGAAAAAAGAAAGAAAGAAATGAAAGAAAATCTGAAAAGAAAATGGAATCAACTTGCTTTCCAGCAGTCTTTCTCATATTTGCAGAAACAGCGGAGCCCAGCAGGATAGCTAATGTAGAAAAAATAAACTTTGCCACTCAAGAAAATGATGTTCACTTATTGTGATGGAGGTTTAACTGATATCCTATATCTTGAAACTGTGTAAAGAGTAGCTGACTGAGAATGAAAATCTACATTTAAGGTGTAGTGTTCATTTTAACTCTTGCAGATACTGTTTCAAAATAGCTTTTCATATTCTAGTATATTACACATGTTCTACATTGACTTCACCTTTTCTTTTTACTGTAGTCCTAGAGCTGTCTATAATCAATAATATGATATCTGTATATATTTAGTTTTTTAAATAAATGAACGACCTGGTGATATTTAATTCAACCAACAAAAATTGATTTCTTGATAACTAAATATAAGTTCTCATGCACTTGTAACTTATAGACTGAAGACTGTCTCTTTGCTCTTTATATTTCTTCTCATTTCTAAACACTTTCCTTATTAAATAAGTAAAATTCTACATGTATTCCCCTCCATATTTTCATAGACAAGGTAAACTGTAAACTTTTCCATGTTGCTTTCGCTTTTCAATATATTTCTTATTACTTAGCTTGCCATTTGTGTTTATAGTCACATTCATATTGCTATCTCATGAGCTGGCATCTGGCATATCATATGAATATATTGAAACAGAAATGTTTCTACTGTGTTAACTAATTACAAGTTAAAGGAGCTCTTCAATAAATCATCAAAACTAACTCCCTTAATGTACTGATTTCATTTCAGGTACAGTAGAGTTAGGCATGCGAAGTCCAGTAATGCTATTAAAACTGCCCTTACAAGTAGCAGGACCATGGAGATGGCACTGTACCATGGAAACTTCTGAGAGTGGAAACAGGGCTCATGGGGTCCTGCATTGTGATGGTCCTCCTGCTGAGCCTCAGATCTCTTGGTCTGATCTTTAAGCCAGCCAGAAGTAGAGAGCAATTCAAATAATTCTCCTAGCATATGAGGATTAGTGTATGAGGATCTTTGAATATTGCTCTGACCACCTGCCTGCTGATGAAGGTGGACATCACAGGCACAGTGCCATCAGTGAATAACATGTCACATTGTGGGAAAGTCAGAGTCTCGGAAGGGAGTAGGGTGGTGTGACCAATACAAGAATGTAGCTGCTCTAGAGGTGAGAAAGCAAGGGTATGGAGTGCTGTATCTGCTTCGTTCTTTAAAGTCTTTAAAGGGGAATTTGAAAAATAGTATGGAAAGTTCAGAAATAGACTTGTATTATTCAGGAAATATCTGGTTTGAACAAAGTAGCTAAGCTGTATTGTTACGGGATCTCCATATGGAAAATGGAGCAAATGATACTACCTATCTTATAGACCTTTGTTTGAAAAATCAAGACATAAAAATTATGAATTACTCCAAACAACAACGATATGTTGTTATAAGTGCATCACTAAACTTTTTTTTTCTGAGGTAATGAATGCAAGGATGTAAAATAAACATTACCGGTCCCCACACAATGAAAAAAATAACAAGTGATATTCCTGGGGTTTTATTGGCAGGATTTTTAGGCTTTCATAAAGTCATGTATGCAAGATTTCTAGTGTCATATATTCTATCCTCATACTGGAAAAAAAAATTCATTTGAGAGGGATAGGATATAAGGTAAAACATTACTTCAAAAAGGATTCTGTTCCATAAAAGATTAAATCAAAAGGGAGCTAGCAAGCACTCCCTTTTAAAGAGATACTTAAATTGTCTTCAAAGGTTTCTAGCACATATAAAGGTAGAAAGAGCAATAAAACCTCATGCACTCATCACCCAGCATGAATAATAAATCACTCCTGGCCAGTCCTGTTTTCTTTCACTTAAATCCTTTCCTGCTACCCTCTAGTTGTCTTGCGGTATCCATATTTGAATGAAAGGTTCTTGAAAATACGCACTTTGACACAAAACGCCAAGAATAATTGACTAATGCTAGCAAATATTCAGAAGCCTGCTTTTTTTCAATAAACGAAGTGACCTTTTGTTTATATAGCTCCTCCTGAAGTCTAAATCTTAAGATCATCAGTACACATCAATGCAAAAGTACACAAAACCATAGAAAGAACGTGATGTATAGACATAAAGACGAGCAGTTAATCAAACAAATAACAAAAACACATAATCTGATGATGACGTGACTGAGAATGTAGAAAAGCAGAGAGGAAACCGTATAGGTTTGTGGCAAAGAGGGGTAACATGCACAGATCATGGAAAGCAGGTGGGCTGGTGCTCCCTGAGGAGGGTATAAGCCATGGGAAGAAGAAACTCTTTAATGAGAAATGGCTAATATATGGCTGAAAAGAATTAGTAAGAGTTTTCTGGACAGGAAGCCAGATATTTTGTTTGTCCTAGAGAGAAGTGATCTGCCACCCTAGGTTTAATATTGCACGACATTTTAGCCAGAAATTATCTGGAAAAAAAGTGTTGATGCATTACATGTAGAATGAGTATGGGCTGGGTTATTAGGAGATACGGATACTGACATAGAATTGGAGTCGAACCTGAGACCAGTCTTTGTTTCTTGCAGTATAACTTGGGGCAAATGATTTTCCTTAATGAACGCCAGGCTTTTCAACCAAACATTTGAAAAGAAATGGATATTTTATAAGGATACTTTGAGACATGAATGTGAGAAATGAAAGGAACCATGATTAAATGTTAGCTCAGAGCTTAGTCCATGGACTCGATAGATGATATAAAGTAGTCACAGGATAGTATTCCTACAATCCAGAGAAATGTGAGAAAGAGTGTGAAGTGGTACAGCAGAGATGGTGCCCACTCAGTCCAAGATGGTAATGAGAAGCAGGAGAAATAGCTTACATATAGACAGTAGAAATGTATTTTTATTTGTTATTTAAACTCAGAAGTTTATGATTCCAAAATATTCTAAGAAAACTGTACATTTTAAGCATATTTTACCCACAAAAAAATTAAACCCCAAAATAAATACCTACACAAAGTCTGTGTCAGTGGTAAAGTACTTGCCTGGGTTCAAGTACTTGCCCAGTACCTCAAGAAAAAAAAAAAAAACTATTACTTTTTGTTAAAAATGTCTCCAAATGACTGGTTTAAATGGAAATGTCCCTAAGAGAGTCGAGAGAACAACTTGTTGAACATCTTTTTATTTTTGCTAATTTTTAAAAATTTTTTGAAATGATAATTTAACTGTAATATTTCCTCCCTTCTTTTCTTCCCTGCATAATCTCCCATTTACCCCTCCATGGTCTCCTTCAAATCCATGACCTCTCTTTTATTAATTGTTATTGCATGCCTATGTGTGTTTGTATGTCTGTGTATGTGTGTTCCTAAATATAATGTGTGCAGTCTATATAATTCAGGAAACTAAGGAAAGTTGTAAATGGAGGAGGTAGCCTTCTCTAGGGAAGAATACAGCAATTTGTTTTTCAGTGCTGAATGGTCATCCCAGAAAACAGTTTTTTTTTTTAAATAAAAGGAAACAGTAATTTGACTTCATGTAGTAACATTGAGTCAATTATTGTATTTATTCCAATACAATTTTATAAATCCTGTGGAGTTCACATAGAAGTTATTTATGACTTCAGGATCATGTAATACAGATATTTCTTCTTAGCTTCTAATGTCATTTTTGATAGAAAAAGTTTAATTTTTAAAAGATCTGGAAAGTGTCCTGGGCAAAATGATGCATTTTTTCAGATGCTCTATTGAGCATCTATTAAACTTTGAGAGAGGAATGGAAAAGAAAAGCTCATGAACATGTCTTGATAGTTCATTAAAACACTGAGGCCATCTGAAAGATCTATTCCTACCACAGCATATTCCTATCAAGCAGTGGAAGGTGAAAGAGGCAATGACCTTGAAAAACCTCCAACAAATTGGGTCTATAAACTTTGATGTCTCCCTCACATAGATTGCAATGCCTTTTCTGTCTTTATTTTTAATATATGGTCTCCGTTTGAGAATAAAATGTAAAGTGGTTGTTTTATCATGCTTCGTAAGGGAGGGAGATTGAATACCATGGTGAAAAAAGTACGGTATCAAGCACATGGACTAATATTAATGACTAATTTTATGCAAAATGACATGCCAAATTAATTACTGATGAGCTATTTTAGTGGAAATTCGCCAGGATTCAAATTGTTTTGGGTAGAGTGGCTCAGTAATAAATATTTAACACACTGAGGGATATTTTGGTTGCCCTGGTCAGCCTTTCGTTTCCTTTGATCCCTAGAAACTAATTTCTGTTGCAGTCAACTGTAACTGATTGCAGACAGCATTTTTTTTTAAACCAGGCACCTAATGTACATTTTCCCATTTGCTTTTCATCTGATTGTGCCTCTGTCCCAGAAAGCAATAAGGTTAGTTCCTGATGCATTTTCCAGGTGCTATCTGCTAATCATTTAATACTTCAGATTTTAATCTAATCTACTTGATTTTTCTCACTCTTTTTTCTTAAGTGAAACACTTCTATAGAGAAAAATCAGACACTTTTCACTGATGGTACTGCCTCGTAGACCCCCAATGAATGAGGAGGCTCTTGGCCCTCATACAATCTCTCAACTGAGATGAGGGACTGTTATTTAAGGACACCCCACCCCAGAGAAATGGAATGGAAGGGTTAGGAGGTAAAGAAAAAAAATGATATGTGATGTTTTGGACTTTTACTACTAATTGTCATGAAATGTTTAGGATAATTAAGAAATGCAAACTAATATTTATGCAAGCCAGTAATTCTGTTAGGTACTATGACAGCCTATTATAGTTATTTTCTAAGCTAATCAGAAATAAAGCTGCTAAGAGACAAGCAACATCCGCTTACCCTAATACAAGAGACAGATAGGGCCTCTTCACAAACCTCAAGAGATCTGCAGAATATGGCATTCAAAGATGTTTTTGTAACTTTAGATTTTTTTATATCAAGACATATCAACTCCTGACAGCACCCCCTAATCTACCCCAAGTAGAAGATGAGCATCAAAGAATCTCCAGTGGGAGATGATTGAATTAGTCACAAGCCTATCTCTTGGTAGGAAAAGCCCTTTGCTCCAACTGTAGACAGAATGCTGTCCAAAAAGACAAAACCTGGAAGCAGGTAAGTCGACAGCCTAGCTCTGCCAAGACAGGATAGGCAAGTTCTTCATAACCCCTGCTCTACAATCAATGTCTGTAAGAGAAACGGGGCCAAACGACTGAAGATCGATGCTGTAATGCATGGAGAGAAAATGGGAACTGTCCGGGCACCCACTGGTATGTCATTTCTTAGTTTTGGAAGCTGCAAGCCCTGTACTTCCTATAAAATCAGATATATTTATCCCTCTCAGGTCTCTGAGCTGGTTGAAGAACAGATAGCTATAGCCTCATAATTAAATTTTGAGTTGTTTAGGAGTCAAGTGAGTGTTATAGATCTAAGAAGATGCTTTTAAAATTGTGTTGCAAGTTAGTATGAATGTTGAGTTATATATAGAACTTTAAATTCATGGAGATGGTTAGATAGTAGAATGTTAAAGTCAGGTGCCAAATACATATGGACTGGACATTGGGAATGTACGCTAAGCCATATAACCCTCATAACCGTGGCCTAATTACCTCTGCTGTTTTGTATTGTATTTTTATTATAAGAGAAAGAGCCATTTTTTGGACTGAAAGGGGAAACTGTAGGGGGAAATAAGATATACCTTAAACTTAAAAGAAAAAAAAAAAGGGAAAAGGATGGGGGGTTGAGGGTGGGAGGGTGGGACTGGAGGGGGGAATAGGGAGGGGACTGTGATTGAGATGTAACTTGAATAAATAAAAAATAAAGGAAAAAAATTATAAAAAACAATCAAAACCTTGAGATATCAAAACATGAGAGCTGCAGAATGAATTGTAAATTTTAGTTTAACCAGAGTTTATCTGTTTAATTTAGTATATTACATAATCGAAGCATGTACTTGTACTGGTATTATGATTGTATCATGCCTATTATAGATGAAATGTTTTCTGAAGGCAGTCTCCAAAGTATAGTAACTTTTAAAATCAAATAGACAATTGTTGACATTTTTTATTTGTTCTCATACAAAAGTATGATAGATTACATGATAAATCATATAAACCAGTTCTAAACATAAATTCCAACTAATATCTCACACTCATGAATGTGTTGAAAATGAATGTCACCATTTAGTCCTTATGCTAAATAATGCTGGCTAATTTTCAACAGTTATCTTAACAGAATATTTTCAATTTGTATTGTCTGATTCAGGCAATAAAAATATGAAGCCATTCCCATTGCTGGAGAGGCCACAGAGCCCAGAGAAGAACTTAACACTGTCAGTCTCCTACACCAGTAGAATTTCCAGCTGCATTCTAAACACTTATCCTTATTCCAACAGATAAACATAGCTCTCACCCCTCATCAAAATCATCTTTTGTAAATGGAGATGGTTGGATAGTAGAAGGTTAAAGTCAGTTGCCAAATACGTGTGGACTGGACACTGGGAATGTATGCTAAGCTTTATAATTCTCATAATTGCTTTGTATTGTATTTGTTGTTATAAGAGAAAGAGCCATTTGTTGGACTGAAAAGGGGAGCTGTTGGGGGAAAAAGATGTACCTTAATCTTAAAAAATAAAAAAGGAAGTTGATGGGGAGTTGATGGGGGAGAGGTTGGGAGGGTTGACCAGAGGAGGGAGCTGGGAGGGGATTGCGATTGAGATGTAACTTGAAGAAATAAAAAATACATTACAGCATCAATCTTCAGCCATTTGGCCCTGTTTCTCCGACAGACATTGATTGTAGAGCAGGAATTATGAAGGACTTACCTACCCTGTCTTGGCAGAGCTAGGCTGTCGACTTATCTGCTTCCAAGTTTTGTCCTTTTTGGACAGAAGTCTGTCTACAGTTGAAGCAAGTGGTTTTTCTTGCCAAGAGAAAGGCTTACCACCAATTCAATCATCTCCCACTGGAGATTCTTCGATGCTCATCTTCTACTTGGAGTAGAATAGGGGGTGCTGCCAGGAGCTGACATGTCTCGATATCAAAAAAATCTTAAGTTAAGAAAACATCTTTGAATGCCAGCACTAGTTTTAAGTCTCTTTATAACAAAAGCTTCTCTCCTTAGATTCTCAAGCAAGAAATGATTTAGCCATAATGATTTATTTAATGACTCAATGCAGCCATATCCTTTCCATCTATACTTTTGACCTAATTACAGTTATAATTTTTCAACATATGAGATACTTTATGAAAACACACTTTGATTCAAATTATTCTTTATAGAACCTTAAAATTTGTATACAGTATGAAACATGCTGCTGTATAACCTAAAATAGCAATTTCTCACATCTAATAACTTATGTTCTTTATTAGGAATGCAATATGATTTAATGACATAAATGCCACTTTCTATTGTTTCAAATATAGGCATCTTATTAACTAGCAATTTTTCCTGAAGGAATTCAGAGAGTCAACTTTATGATTTGGTAGGAAATATGTGCAGAATAACCATGTAATATCAAAATATTATCTAGGATGTGTGCTCTTTATTGGAAGCTGAAGTATCAGGATACAAAAGGGATTAAATAAGTATGTGTTTTGACAGAACACACACCCTTCATCCTCAAGCACATTAAAATAAAGCACTGTTTTAATTTTGAATCATTATATAATTCCCGTCAATCAATAAAATAGTCTACTTAATTGATATGACATTTAATGTCAGCATCTATTCTTACTTAATGATGAAACTGATAATACTAATATGTCACAATGACAAATAAATAGCATTTTTTCTCTTATTTTATATACACGCGTGCAATTATGTACTCATTATATACTGACAGTATGAATACTTGTTTCCTAGCTACATTTAATATTTTGATACTTCATCTCCAATGAGAAAAAAATGATTATATGCATTGAGTGACATTGTTACTCCTTAGCAAATGGACCATGGTTTCTTGGCATTATTTCTAGACCAGATTTAAATTCTAGATTATGAGATTTTTTTTCTGAATTTCAAAAAAAATCAACAAGTCATTCTATTTCAGTGACTGTTTGATAAAAGAAACAAAGAGAGGGCCTAGAAATCTTTATTTAGTATATGCCCAAAGGTATTCTTTAACTGATAAATTCATGATAAGCCAAACTTATCCTGTAAAATATTCCCAGCACCTCAAAGCATACACAGCCTGACCCTACCAGGACGCTACTTCTGTTCAAAATACCTTGTAAATTTGAATATCTCCAATTTCGGTTTTTGTATTTCTAATTCTGAGGAGATATCCTAGGTCCCTGGTATTCAGAGTTCAGAGTGGAACTATGTGGTGCAAGGATTCAGAGTGTGATAAAAATTTTTGCATGCATGTCACCTTGTTAGCTACTATGACAGTCTATCACAGACATTCTCTAAGCTACTCAGTAATCAAGTTGTTAAGAGACAAGCAACATTTGCTTATCTAAATACAAGAGATAGACAGGGCATCTTCAAAAACCCCAAGAGATCTGCAGAATATGGCATTCAAAGATGTGGTCTTAAATTAAGATTTTTTTTTGATATCGTGACATATCAGCTCCTGACAGCACCCCCTATTCTACTCCAAGTAGAAGATAAGCATCGAAGAATCCCAGTGTGAGATGGTTGAATTAGTGTCAAGCCTATCTCTTGACATGTAAAAACTCCTTGCTTCAACTGCAGACAGACTGCTGTCCAAAAAGGACAAAACTTGGTAGCAGGGAAATCGACAGCCTAGCTCTGCCAAGACAGGGTAGGTAAGTCCTTCACAATCCCTGCTCTACAATAAATGTCTGTCAGAGAAACAGGACCAAAAGGCTGAAGACTGATGCTGGAATGTATGGAGAGAAAATGGGAACTGTCCAGGTAGTCACTGGTTTGTCATTTTTTAGTATTGGAAGCTGCAGGCCCTGCACTTCCTATATAATCAGATATATTTATCCTTCTCAGCTCTCTGAGGTGGTTGAAGAATAGACAGCTTGAGTCTCATAGCTAAATTTTGAGTTGTTTAGGAATCAAGAGGGCGTTCTAGATCTAAGAAGATGATTATAATAGTGATGAAAGTTAGTATGAAAGCTAAGTCAGTTATAGAACTTTAAACTCATGGAGATGGTTAGAAGGTAGAAGGTTAAAGTCAGGGGCCAAATATGTATGAACTGGACATTGGGAAGGTATACTGGGCCATTTAACTCTCATAAATGTGGCATATTTAATTCTGCTGTTTTGTATAGAATTTACTGTTATAAGAGAAAGAACCATTTGTTGGACTGAAAAGGGAAGCTGTTGGGGGGGAAGAGGGTGGAAGGGTGGGACAGGAAGGGGGAATAGGGAAGGGTTTGTGACTGAGATGTAACTTGAAGAAAAAAAAATAAAGTACTTATATTAAAAAAACATTCTGTGTAGCTAATTCCATTGAAAAAAAAAAGTGAATCATATGTAAACATATTCTGCTGTAAATGGGAAACCAGATGGTTACTCCTTGTTTATCACCAAGCCCCTCATACAGTCCTCGTGTATGTATTACATCTCAGCAGCTTTGTACTCAGTGTATTTGAGCTGGAGAGGACATCATTCCATCCCAGCAAGCATTCTGGAGTGTGTTGAGTAATGATTGTAAACAGAGACTGCAACAAAATTTTCCATAAAGCAAAAATTCAAATATGACATAGCAGCGGTATGAAGTGCCAGCAATTGGCCATGGCAGTCAGCCTGTGCTCTTACAATCCAGGAAGAGGTCTCTCAAAGCAACAAATATTGATTGGTCTGGAAGTTTTCCCTGTGGTTGCCACATGTTTTGTTGTTTTTTGTTTTTACAGAAAGAAAGAGTGGAGAGTACTATAAGGCAGATGAGGATATCAGTGGAGTGTTTTCAGACACAGTAGGATTAGAAGAGAAGATGCTGCATTTTTGTGGATACTCCATAAACTGCTAGTAGAGTCATTGTAAATCATTTGGTGCAGCTTGGAAATATGGTGCATTGAAATATCTTAAATGTGAAATAAATAGCATTAATTCTGGGTTGCATTCACATTTTTGTTGCATTCTCTTTCTCCTTGTTTCTTAAAGACAGGCCTGACAGAAAAAATCTACAGTGACAGAAATATTAAATCCTCAGGCAACATCACAACATCAATTATCTGGGCAGTTAAAATGAAAATTACTCAATGGCAATGGAATATGAGGCCATACATTTTAAATAGTTGGTGGCCTCTGGTTTAGATATTGAAAGCTAAAATAAGAAAAGTCCGCATAGCACTTTTAATACAGTTCAGCAAACATTTACTGAAGCTAAAACCTTTGCAAGACATTGCACGAGGCAACGGGTGTTTGCAAATAAATTATACACTGCTTATTGTAGACATCTTTCTGACTTTAAGTTAATGTCTATTTTATCTTAATATGTTATCCTAGAATATGTAAGCTTTTAAATACATCAACACAAAAGGCATGCACATTCATAATTATGTGTTTATCTTGTGAATACATAAAATTAGAACACATGAGAAAATATATTTAAAGTAAAAACTGTGAAAAATACTTATTTCTCAAAACTTGGTAAAACATTTTTTTAAATCATATTGCTTTATAATTATCTACCTATTAATTTCTCAATGAGTGGGTGCTGGCCCCTTAGAGGTCTAGGGCTTTGTTATAGTCATATTTATTCCCACAGATCAACCATGATCACAGTGCAATTTTTGTATTTGTTGTATAAATAAATAAACAAAAGAAAATAAGTTACTGATCAAAGAAGGGTCAAATTCTAAAGACTTATACAGACATGATCTTTAGTTAAGAAGGATGGATAAATTAATGCTATGCCTGATTACACCTGTAATGCAATCTTTTGAGTGACCACATAGATCCCTGTTTGAGATTGAGGCACTTCAAGTCTATATTAGATGAGATCTCATGGTGGTAACACCCAAACTCTCATTAACTGATTGAAATTTAATCCTATTAAGTTAATGAATGGATATAAGAATTGACAAGTCTTATGAAAGACTGTTCCCAGAAGTACAGTATCATTAACTAATTACAAACAGAGTTTATACAGATTCTAGAGAAATTGATAATGCTGTAGTCTGAACTGTGTACCACTAAATCTGTTAGACTCTAATATTTGAAGTGATGATACCTTAATGTGATGACATTCGGAGATGGGGCCTTTGGGAGCTAATTAAATTGGAACAATGATGCCTCATGCTCACATGATGGAACTTGAAGCTTTGTAAGAACAAAGTGTCTTCTGTCTCTCCCATCTAATATCCTTCCTGTTTTCTCTTTTTTTCCTCACTTAAAATGCATGTTCAGATACATTGAAAGGATAAGCATCTATAAGACATAATGCATGCCTTGTCCAGTCTTTTCTTCTTCAGAACTGAGGGACAGACATGATCTTTATTTAAGCCATACAGTCTGTTGCATTTTGTCACAGCAGCCAAAGTAAACTAAGATGAAACTCAGCAGAGCCCATATAAAATACTAATTTCGGGGGTAGAGAGATGGCTCAGAGGTTAAGAGCACTGACTGCTCTTCCAGAGGTCCTGAGTTCAATTCCCAGGAACCACATGGTGGCTTACAACTATCCAAAATGAAATCTGGTCTCCTCTTCTGGCCTGCAGGTATACCTGCAGACAGAACATTGTATACATAATAAATAAAATCTTTTTAAAAATACTAATTTCAATGAAGAGGCGAACATTCTCAATTGCATGAGAAGGATGGATGGAGTCAAGCTATTGGAATTATTTCAATGTGAGTACATCATAATGAAATACAGATGAAGCAATAGAGAAGCCCATTCCCAAAAGTAAATGAGAGCAATAAAATAATGTGATTATGGTATGTGTCTCACTTTCTGCTTTAGAGAACATTCTTTTTTTTTTTTTAGTGTCACTCTATCTTGATCTTTTAAAACTTTCATTTCTCATGAATAGAAGTTAAACACTAACAAACCAAATAATCCAATTAGAAAATGGGATACAGAGCTAAACAGAGAATTTTCAACAGAGAAATCTCTAATGCCCAAGAAGCACTCAAAGAAATATTCAAAGTCCTTAGTCATCAGGGAAATGCACATCAAATTGTCTCTGAGATTCTATCTTACACCCGTCAGAATGGCTAAGATCAAAAACTCAAATGACAGCACATTCTAATGAGGATGTGGAGCAAGGGGAACATTCCTCCATTGCTGGTGGGAGTGCAGACTTGTACAACCACTGTGGAAATCAATCTAATAGTTTCTCAGAAAATTAAGAATAGTTCTACCTCAAGACCCAGCTGTATGACTGTGGTGGAGGTTTTGATTTTTTTTCAGAAACCTGATTGTGTTGAATGAGTGTGTTTTTTGTCTCAAGTGTAGGATATGGGGGTGCTTTGTCCACAGCTGAAAAACAGATGCCTCCTTAGAGGAGCATGCAAAACATCCTGATTGAAGAGCATGTGATGTTTTGCCACCCAGAAATTGTCATGTGTGCGGAACATGCTTACATCCTTTGATAGACTCCTTGGAGAGGGCATGATTTTGTTCAACAGGAGGTGCTTTGTGCAGAGGGCGTGAAGTTAGCCAATTAGAACACAACCTTGTACAGATTTTGAAGGGATATGAATAGAAACCCCCAGAAAAACAGGGGACCTTTTGCTTGGCATCACTTCTCATCACTTGTCATCGCTTTGAAATACTCCAAAAAAAAAAAAAAAACTTTGTCTAAACTTACTGCTGCCTTCACCGTTGAAGTTTGTGGCCCACATTGGTTTGAAGAGATTGAGGTCAGAACAGGGATGTGAGAGCTGCTGCTTCTCCAGGTGTCCCTGCTGGTGTTCCCCAAAACGGTTGCTGGTCTCATGATTGGCTGTTTTCCTGTTGCTGCTGATATCTATTACAGTGTATGCTGTGTGGGTGGGTGGTCTGCTGGCATCCTGCCAAATTTCCCCAAGAGTCTATGACTAAAGAGTTTTACATCTTCTGTCTCTATTAATATCTTTTCTCCCAAATCTCAGGTGGATGGGTTGGAAGGTGAGTAGAGATATTAGTATAAAAATAAATAAATAATTGCTAAAATCTAGTTAAAAGTGAATAGATGCCATGTATATCTTTCTGAGTCTGGTTAGCTCACTCATGATGAGCTTTTCCAGTTCTATCCATTTGTTTGCAAATTGCAAAGAAATTATATTACAGGATAACCATCCTACAAGCAATAGACCCAAAAGAACAGGAACATTGACTTGGTTACCTGTTAGTGGGACATTCCACTCTAGTGGAACTGCCATGTATGCCTCCTGTGCAAGAGGAAGCTCTTAGAGCTCATGTGGCTAATGAACTGAGGGTGGTTGATACATGGAGGCACCCCACACCAGAAGTAGAAGGATGGGATGGGTGAGAGAAGGGGTAGAGGGTGAAAGGTTGGAACTGGGAGAGGGTGGAGGGAGGGGGCAGTAATGGATATGTAACTTGAAGTAATAAATAAATGTTTAAAATAAATGAATAAATAAATAATAGTTTTAAAGTACATCTTTATACCACTCCTGAGCATATAACAAAAAGAAGCTCCACCATACCATAAGGACCCTTCCTTGCACAACTATGCTCATAACAGTTTTATTCATAATGACTAGATACTGGGAACAACCTAGATGTCCCTCAACCAAAGAATGGATAAAGAAAATTTGGTGCATTTACACCATAGAATACTACTCAGCTATTAAAAACAATGGCATCCTGAAATTTGCAGGCAAATGGATGGAACTAGAAAACATCATCCTGAGTGAGGTAACCAAGACCCCCCCAAAAAAGACACATGTGGCATGTACTCACTTACAAGTGGATATTAGCCATACAGTACAGGATAACCATGCTACAATCCACCGACCCAAGAAGCTAAGTAACAAGAAGGGCCCAAGGGAGGGTACTTGAATCTCACTCAGAAGGGAAAGTGAAATAGATGTCTCAAGTAGATGGATGGTGGAAACTCGATAGGAGAGGAGCATAGGGCTGGGAGAGAGAACAGTAAGTGGTAGGGGATGCAGCTCTGGGACAGGGAGGTTCCCATAGGACTGACACTAGCTGAGACTCCTAGCATGGGGGGATACTAAGACTGAAGGGTCCACTCCCTGTAACCAGGCAGGACTTCCAGTGGAGGGAAGGGGGACATCAAGCCATCCACAAAACCTTTAACCCAAAATTTGTAATACCTACAAGAAGTGCTGACATAAAGATGGAACAGAGATTGAGGGATGGCCAATCAATGACTGGCCCAACTTCAGAAGCATTCCATGGGAGAGAGTCAACTCTGATGAGGTGATGTTTTGCATTCTAAATGTTAATGAACCTGCTCCCGGAAGCCTGTTTGCTGTATATTAAGTAATGCTGTTACTTTACTTTCTAATCATTGTCTCTGATTGGCTTTATTATAAAACGCCAAGGCCTATGATTGAGCAGTGAGAAAGGTAGGTGGGGCAAAGGTTCATGGGCTTCTGGGGCAGACCGAAAGGATCTTGGGAAAATAGGAAGCCAGGAGGTGGAAGAAGGAAGATGTGGTGTGATAAATGGAAGATCATTCCACATGGCTTGGAACACCAGCATAGTGTGGAGAATAACAGCCGAGGGGACCTATGTATATTATATGGGGTCATATTTGGGGAATAGAATTAAGGGATAGCTTACATGGACTAAGATTGCACAATCCACGCTAAGGCTTGTTAAAATCCATCAGGCGTCTGTGTGCTTGTTTATAATGGGGGGGGGTTAAGGATTAACATCACTGACCCAATTAAATATATTATAAATACTGGTAAATAATTTAACAATTTACTTGTACGCAATTCCTGACACTATTAGTGATACTTTGCTATGCTTGCAGACAGGATCCTAGAAAAACTGTCTTCTGAGAAGCTTCATGCAGCAGCTGATGGAAAAAAGATACAGAGAACCACAAACAATAGGCAGAGCTCAGGGAGTGTTGTAGAAAAGTATGGGTGTGTCAGGCGACAGAGGGAGGATTGACGGAGCCAGAAGGTTCAAAGACACCACAAGAAGACCTACAGAGTAAAATATCCTGGGCCCATGAGGGCTCACAGAGACTGAACTACCAATCAAAGAGCATGGCTGGGCTGGACCTAGGCCCCTAAACATATGTAGCAGATGTGCAGCTTGGTCTGCATGTCAGTCCCTCCAAAATTAGAGCAGGGCCTTTCTCTGACTCCGTTGCCTAACTTTGGATCCCTTTACCCTAGCTGGGTTGACTTGTCTGGCCTCAGCATGAGAGGATGCTCTTTTTTCCTGCTGCAACTTGATGTACAGGTGGGTTGGTACTCATGGAGGCCTGCCCTTCTCTCTTAGGAGGAGAGAAGTGGGGAGTGGGGATAGGTGTTGTGAGGGTGAGACTGCAACGATAAGAGGGAGGGGGGGCTGTGATCAGGCTATAAAGTGAATAAATATTACCTAAGATAAAAAAAAGTTCTTGCACATATAAGGCTCAATTAAGTGAACTCATTTTAAGAAAATGAATCTAAAATGGTTTGAGGTAACTAAACATTTATAGATGACACCTGGTACCTTACCTTTTAGAGTGCTATAGAAAATGATAGAATGCTATTTATCATAATCAGAACAAAGGTGGCATTATTTTCACCATGGATTTCTAAAATAAATACTGCCAACATTTAGTAAGAAATATTAACTTCTCATTTATCAAATTAGTGTTTATGGTTGTGAGTTCAGGTTCAGTCCACTTCCTTTGAACAGAAAAAGAAATTATGCAAAATGAGTGGCCTATCACCTGTAATGACATTTGACTTAAATCTTAAAGGATGTTTCACATTGGAATATCTGGCGCACCACAAGTCCTCACACACAAGAAACATTCAGGTAAGTTTGGCTTATGTAATATGGGCAAGTATTATTAAGTGGCAATATGTGGAGTCTCCTTTTTCTTCAACAAATAAAGTCACTCAAATAATTCTAATTTTATTTTTAACATAGCTGAGGTCTAAATACAGGTAAATGGAGAGAGATGTCTTAGAGAAATGTCATTTTCACTTGGTTTGGTTAATGCTCCAAGTCAAGTTACAGGAGGACTCATAGTAACCTATCTGGACTAAGAAGACAATGTGACAATAGCAAGTCACAATTCTTATCATCTTCGTGAAAATGCTTTATAATACAGGAGACAAGTGTGAATTCAACCCAAAGACATCAAGCCTCAAGAGACAAAGCACAATCTTGCTTTTGAAACTTGACAAAAATAACAATGTTTGCCTGTGTGAAGTGTATGCAGAGCTATTAATACTGTTAGAATGGGGAAAATACAATTTGCAAGTAATTATGCAGAATTTATTGTTCAGAATTCTACACAGTAAAACTATTCCTGAGAAGAAACAACAGACAGAAAAATTAAAAAAAAATAGACTAGATAAAATGAAGCCTGTTTTATACATGCACACACAAGATATTTTGAGGATGATTAACATTTAATCTCGAAAAATTTCACAGGTTTAGACAATATAATCACACATGAAGGTCAGTTTGAAGGGTAGGTGTACAACATTATCATGCAGCTAGAAAGTACATTCTTGAGGTATCAACTTTGGAAGAGTCAGTAAATTCTATTTATCTGCTGGCATTACTTTTTAACATAGACAAAGTATGTATAATTTAGGAAGGATAGCTAACTTAATTGTGTGACTCTCTTAAAGACATTTGACTTCTAGTTCACAAGTCACTTACTTTACTATGAAGACTGATTACCGTGGGAACACTGTAGACTTCTACAAGAATCAGTTTTCAACAGTGACTTCCAAAATCATTCTCTACACAGGGAGATCAATAGCTTCCTTGAATGCATGAAAACATTATACAGAAAAAAAAAACGACTAAACAAGCAAACACAAAAGTTAAATATTGGTTTTTGGAAATGCTCAAATTCAACTACATGTTATTTATTAAGCTGCACACCATTTTATTAAACAAAATAATTTTATGTGCTAAACATTGAAATGAGATGAGTATAATTGACAAACAAGGAATTATTTTGAGATAAATTTGCAGAATTTATAAACAATTTTTTTCACTTAACTGGTTTTTTTCTTCATATTGTGGCCCACCTGTCTATTATTCATATTAGCCAAATTATATCAATCAAAGAACAAACTCCCTCTACAGATGAATAGGTTTATAAACCACAACTGAAACAAAATTATCCATCAACTAAAGGTCTAGAAAAACAAAAAGTACAGATATGACGCATTGTTTTCTTAACGCATACTCATCCATTGTTAAATAATTGAACTTTGAGATTAAACACATTAAAATGATAATAGCCTTTTAAAAGAGAGAGTGTGTGTGTGTGCAAACATTTGGTTGCTACATTAGGTATCTAGAGGTCACAAGACAATTTGGGGGAGTTGGTTCTCTCCTTTTACCATGTAGACCTGGTGATGAAACTTAGGTCTACAGTCTCTGTAGGAATCATAATTACCCACTAAACCATCTCCTGGTCCCCGTACTCAAAAAGCAAGGCTAAATATTCACTTGAAATATAAGTTAATGGACAAGGCAGTCCCATGAAGATCCCCAAACAGCCCAGGCTGATTCCAGGACAGATGGTTGCCCTCTGAACACTGACATCAGAGAAGTTGAGTGGGTGTCTTCATGGAGCTTTCATCCCTTTGTTTTAGTCTCTTTGGAAACCAGTGTCTGGTTTAACTTAAGACCCATACCAGGAGAGAGAAGTCATGCCTTACACTGCCTGGATGATCATAGACAAAATGGATAGTCCAGAGACCTAAAACAAAACCAATGAAATGATTCTTAATGATATTTTGCTGTGTTCATAGATCTGTACCTTGTTTAGTCATCATCAGAGAGGCTTCCTCTGGAATCATAGGGGAGTAGGTGCAGAGATCCACAGCCAGACATTGTGCAGAGAGAAAAATCTAAACTGAAGGTCTCCATCAGGTCATTTCCATTGGAGCTCAGGGAACCCCCATGGTGGAGGAGGAGAGGAAGAAAGACTGTAAGAGTCAGGAGGAAAGGAGAATACCAGCAGAACGTGAACTATTAAATCAACTAAGCAGGACTCACATGGTCTCCCAGGGAATGAAACAACAAACATGGGCCTGCATGGGTTTGCTCCAGGTCCACTGTGTACACACTCTGGCTTTTAGCTTGCTGTTTTTGTGAGACTCCTAACACTGGGGGCAGGTGTGATTCTCTTTTGTCGGCTCTTGGGACTCTTTTCTCCTATTGGGTTGCCTAGTCCAGCCTTGGTATGAAGGTATTTGCCTTGTCTTGTGGATCTTGTTTTGTTGGGAAGGGATTTTTTTTCTCTTGGAGGCCTGTTCTTTTATGAAGGTATATGTAGATGGAGAGAATCTGGAGGAAAGTTGAGGTTGGGTGGGAGTTGGGAGAAATGGAGGGAAGGGAACCTGTAGTCAGGATATATTGCATAAGAGAAGAATCTATTTAAAAATGAATATAAGTATTGAAAATATATTCATGAACAGAAACATCTCAAAATATTGGTAATAAAAGTATCCTAAAGTCATTTATTAGTGAGTGCAAAGAAGAGCTGTTTTCAGGAAAGAGATGTGTGAGGCTGTTCATTCTTGCTGTAAATGAACACTTGTTCATAAAGAAATTCCATGCTGACTTTGAGCACACTTCATTAATTCAGTATGTGAGCTGTTAGCCTGCAAGAATAAACTGTAGCTTGGTGGGCTTGAACCACATTTGCTCCAGAGGTAACAACAGTTCTCAAGAGTTTGTATTAATGTGGTTTTCGGTGAAAGGAAAAGGTGAATTTAGCCTGGAGAATTTAACTTTTGAATCTAGTATTTCAGACCTTAACAAGGATGGACTTTTAATTAAAGAAAAATTACATTATTTATGTTAGATGATTCAAGCATAAAATCTATAGCAAAGTAATTTTACTCCCTGATTTTCCCCTCCACTGTATATAAAATATATTCTGTTTTCATAAAAAAACACTGGAAGGGTTTTGCACAGTTTGAGGAAACTACTGCTTCAAAACTTAGGTCTGAGTAACATCCCTGCTATTTCTCCCTTTTGTATTGACTCTTCAAATATGTTTCCACTGACTGAATTTCTGTCTGTTTCTCTGCATTGTGTCAGTGCTATGAGACATATCACATAGACAACATTGATTTTTTTTTTAATTCCTCAAGGTGGTGTATATAAATAGAGTGGACAAAGATATAATGACCAAAAAAAAAAGAAAGAAAGAAAAAAGAAAGAAAGAAAGAAAGAAAGAAAGAAAGAAAGAAAGAAAGAAA